>PKRV01000149.1:38222-65563 GCA_003709505.1 Hyphantria cunea
TCATACCGCAGTTTTGATGTGCGAGGCAGAAAGTTTGTTTCAATTTGTTTTTGTCAGTCTATGATCATGCCAAACCAGCCCATCATAAACTGAACTGGGTAGTAATCCTTGACTTTGCGATGTGTCAACCTGCACGGTTCTTCGAGACTATCGTGTTATAAATACGAAGTCAGACAAAATACTTGAAATATTATTTTTAAACGCTAGCTCAAGACGTTATCAATAAAATAGAAAACATTATGGCACTTAATTTCTTTTAAAAATATACCTATTATGATTTTGATTAATTAAAAAGAGACGCTGTAATATTTTATTACTAACATTGTAATATTTATTATTAAAATGTATTTATGCGTCACTCTATCAGGATATGAAATATTTAATATGTTATATTAATGTAATTTTGTCTGAGACAATGAAAATTGACGGTTAACGTTCTTGTTTAATATACAAATTTAGTTCTATAGTTCTTTTGTAATCAATTAGTCTCATCGATTTAGATGCTACCCAGAAGATTAATATAAAACAATTTTAGACAACTATCCGTGTGGACTACCAGTGTAAGAGGCAACCAAGGATGCAAATTACGCAGCATAACAGTATTGTAAAGATGAGAAAAATTTAAAACAAACCCTGTGCCAAATCGTTTAGCGAGTGTGGTATGCTACATGAAATTAGATATAATTCCTAATGAGAAGCTATAATAATAATGATAATTTATTGTTTCTCTCACATAGTACAATATTACATTAGGCATTACAAAAACAAGCAGACATTAGACAAATTACTATGCATTCTATGTGAGAGACTGGCATCCGTACTAGGACAGACCTGTATGACAGTCTACCAGCCTCTCCCAAATCTGGTTTTGCGCAGTCTACTACATGTAAGGTAAGCTGCAAAAATGTAAAGAACTACCATAGAATGACAGTGTGTACGTCCATAGATGTGAGGAGCATTGAGCTATGTCGATCCAGTGTCGATAAAGACTATGTTGATAAGGCAAAGTTGAAGGACTGCTTTGAATATTCCAGTTATTAATCAGACCATACTTCAACATTAGCAATTAAATGAAACTGGTACGAAATTAATTTGCAAGAAAAATACCGTAAGTTTCTTGAAAATTAATTTTGTAACGGACGCAGAGAATTGTAAGTAACCAAGCCTATGTGCTTTGACAATCTTTTGTTTTACTTTTGAGAGTGACTGAGATGATACTACCCTGTTGATATGGTGTTTGAAAATTCTGAGCGCTTATTCAGGTCTTGGATGCGATTCTATCCAACCCAGAATTGTGGGCGAGCCACACTTCGGCATAAATGGATCTGGCTCGATCGGAGTGATACCGGTGAACCATACCCCAAACTCTCCCCCATTCCCATCCCCCAAAATGCCGGCAACGCACTTGTGACTCTGGTGTTGCGGGTGTCCATAGGCGGCGGTAATTGCATATCATCGGGCAATATGTCTTCTAGTTTGCCCGCTATTCCATAAAAAAAAGGAAAAAAAATATACATTTCTGATGAATCGGATGTTTACTGTCAAGTCTAGCTTGTTATTTTTATTGTCTAAATGCGAAGAATATACATTTGTACCATATTTAAGCATAGAGGCTTTATTAATAAACTTGTAAATATAAAAAAAACTAAAATATAATTTCAAAAAAATAGTTTTTAGGTATCCTTTAAACCCACTATATACTCATTTCCGTATAGCAGACCTTGCCAACGAGTTATAATTAAAAGCAAAATGGAGAGAGAGTGTGTTAGCTAACACTATTAGTGTTATTTTTGTGAGGCTCTGCCATTATCATATATACCACTTATGTATGCCTCCGTCACGCTCTCTTCTCGTCATGTCCGGCCTTCTACAGGTAAGCATCGCCAGTACTCTAAAATGTTGAGTTACAATATATGACTTATAGAGAGAAGAAAAATTTAAAACAAACCCAATACCAACCCGTCTTGCCATTGTAAACCTATGACGAGCAGAATGCGATAGGTTGTTGATGATGATAATATGATGCAATCACTAGATTTACTGACTTCCCTACAAAATAAGATATACTGTTAGTACACTCATAGTCATCATCAGCCCATGGTGTCCACTGCTAAAGGAAGGCCATTTGTTTTTTTGTTTTTACGTGTGAGAACCCCACGTGCCGTCACCTCACCGGCGTTTACGGCGAGGCGGTGTGTCGGAATTGAACCGACAAAATCCACACGGTGTGCCAATCTGCGCTTGAAATGGGAGAGATCCGGGAACCGCTGTACGAAGGCGTTCCCTAAGGAGCGCCAACTATCCTGGTCTATTTCAATGAATACGTGAAACAAAAACTTTATAACCTTTACTACGAAAACTGTGCACACTTAAAGTTTATACGGAGGAAGAGTGTAAAAAGCTAGAAAAGTAAATATAAAAAAATGTGGTCGTTATGGGACCACCGGGCGAGCACTAGTTACATTAAAATACATAATTTTTACATGAACAAAGCCATTGTTAATTTATTAGTAAGCAATATAACTGTAGTCTTCAATCAATGTATGTCTGAGTGAAACAATTTTTGAACACGCTTTGTGTCTGTAATGTATCCCCTGGGAAGTCATTACGGCTCAAAGGAAGATCATTAATCCTTGTGATCAATGGTGCAGGGATTTTTGCTCACACACATTTTTCTTTTAACGTTGTTGTGTGTTTAGAGCTTATCGTCGTAACTGTATGTATAGTAAGCTTATAAACATTAGATTTATTATGTTGAAAGAATCATGAAGCTATGTGCGTAGTTAAAATAAGAAAATATTTTCTAGGTCATCGCAAAATTAAGGTTGGTTGTTAACACATACAAATCTATAAAGACCACTTATATTCAGTTAATGCCTAATTAAACACAGTACTTTAGTCGAATCAACATTATTTATAATCTAAATTTCTTAGGGTGTTATAATTAAAACTAGAACAATAGATAGCCCTCTTTGTCTCTGTACGTCTCTTTCTACTGCCGACAATAATAATAAATATCTTGGACATCTTACACACAAGTCCCAAGCTAAGCAGAAATTGTGTTACGGGTACTAGACAACTGATATAAATACTTATATATATTTTTTTATAAATACATACATACATATTATATATAGAAAACTCCCAAACTTTGTAACAAATATTTGCAAATCGTACAAACATTTGGTCCGACCTGGATATCGAACCCGATACCTCAAGCACAGCAGTCGCATACGCCACCACTGCGCTACAGACGCAGTCAATGATTGAGACCATTGAGAAGAAACTTGTGTTAAATATAGCGTATTATCTCATAACAAATTTTATGTATCGCATATTACAACAAAATCTTAGAAAGCAGAAACCGTCTTACGTCTACATGTTTAATTACACGGTAGCATTTTCCATAGACACACGTAAAAAACGTTGATAACGGGTAACCGGTGAACGAGATCTGTTAGGCCATGCTCCAATTGTTGCTATACCGCTCCGTGTGTGCATCTTCACTGGACGCTGTTGTTAAGATGGCACGATCTTTTGCTGGACTACGCTTCGGTGGTAATAGTATATTGTATAGTTTTTAGCCATTGCAGTTGTATGGCAGTAGGAAGAAATTATGTAGTTGCATATAAAGTGATTATCTGTCTTTATATCTGCAATCTCTAACTAGGTTGAGGTCGACTGTTCACGACTTTTGTACTAGGCGATATTGAACTTCTCCTAAAAAATTTGCAAATAATACTCTATTAATGATTTTATATTTAGGCCAAATATTTCATTATTCGTCATCAATAACCCATAATGTCCCATTGCTGGGCACGAGTTTTATCTCAGGAGAGAGTTAAGACCATACTCTTTTTTAAGTATTAGCCAAAATATTTCGCATAGCAAAAAAGATGTATATCTAAATGTATTGCTACAAAATTATTTCAGTTAAAAGTGAAAACTGCTCTAGTATCTCTAGTATTTCTTCATGAACTAGTATGTTAAGCCTCTTTAGCTAAATGTTCGATTTACATGTGCAAATAGAACTACCCAAAATAAGTTTCTTAATAAGAAGGTTACTGACCTACCTTAAAGTTATTTGTATATAGTTCAACTATGTGATAATGAGCGGTATTGGAGTTTTTTTAATAAACACCTAATGTGTAGCCATATAGTATATTAAAAAAACTGAATATGCTCGCAATGTTTTATGAAATCCAAAACCAATACATCAACAACACATAGTGTCCCACTGCTGGGCTCGGGTCTCCTCTAATATCTTCTCGGTAATTTTGCCATTGGATGTTTTCAAACCGCCCGAAGGCCTCAAACTAAGCTTCACGACTGTTGTGTCCCATGATAACAACCGGAATCGACTGCATAACGTAAACTTCGAATCACGGAAACACTCATGGTATCATGATACTAGCGGTCACTCATCCTGGAAATAACCGAGCCGTCGTTGCTTACCCTCGTTGATTGTTTCTAATCACCGGGTGCCACTAGGCTATGAGCGCCTCAAAACCAATACACAGCAGTCCAACATAGGATATATCACATAGGCCTCTTAGAAGTACTTTCACTGTCCATTTTACATACCTTTATCATAACATTTCATCTATGTACATATTTAACTCTTTTTTTTTTAATTAATTTTAATTATTTATACTTAATTACGTTTTATTTTTTTAAGCTTATCTTTTGGTATCATAAGATCGATGTAGTTTAATAACTACTATAACTAAATGTAATACCTAATAGTAGTTGTTTCTCTCAACTTCTTAAGTGTTATTGGTCATTGCTCTGCTTCTAAAAAAATACTGTGTCTAAATTCTAAAGAAATTAGCTTTATTATTCTTTTAGAGTATATTTTTTGTTGTTAACGAAACATTGAAACTCTTTAGAGTTTTTATATTATAAAATATTAGCCGACCCGTGCCCACTTCGTACGGCGTTAACCGCCCGCTTTTCTTCGACTTGTTTTTTGTTTATGTATAGCCCTGCCAAAATAACTGTACTCAACCTGATATAAAGCAAAAGTAGAATCCAAAACTTTGGTTACCATACTCAATGCGAATGCAAACAAGCAACAATGCAGCATGGTGACCCACACCATGGCGCCCTAGTGATGCTTCTGCATCATTGGGCCTTTGGTCTTGTATTGACCAACGGAACACGACAGCACGAACACTGTCATTTTACGTGATTTTCTGAGCGAGGGTAGTACTTGTACGCTGAAATCAAATGGCTCTACTGTCTATAAATTGCTTTACAAATACCTTTATTTTTAACAGATTTTTTTGTTAAATCATAATAAAATAGCCCATAGCCCATATAGTATTATTTTCTGTTAGTGAAAGAATTTTCAGAATCATATCAGTACTTCCGAAGATTACCCCCTACAGTCATACAAACAACGTTAAAAACTTTACCTATTTATAGTATAGCTGATATATATTCTAAACGCGAAAGTTAATTTGTTTGTTTGTTACGCTTTCACGTCTTAGCAATTGAGCCGATTATCATTTAACTTTGCATACATGTTGCCAGGGGTATGAAAAAATATTAATTATTTTAGTTTTTGACGTTCAAATATTTATGAAAAACATGACCTACACGAAAAAACCAAAAACTAGCTCCTTCTAAAAATTGTAATGGATAAGAGTTACGTATTATTGCATGAAGGTTTTGATGTTAATTAAACAAGATTTCTATTTTTTTAATTTATAAATCCACAATAGAATTTAACCATATATTTATAGGTGAAGCAAAAATTTTGTACTTCTTTTCACGACAATTATGCGAACGGGAGGAGTACGAAATTTGGTAAAGGTAATGTGAAGAGATGTGCAGAAAGCTACATAAATTAAGAAGAAACGGTCGAATTTTGATGACTGGGCGACCCTTAGTAATTAACGATTCTGTGATAGTTTGTAATTCATAGTTCTCGTGACATAATATTTACAATAAACACATTGAAATGATTATAATTTTTCTCTAAATATCTGTTGACACCCTGAACACTTAAAACTATTTTGAACAGAACATTTTCAAAGGCTCTTAAGTATTGAAGTTCGAAAGCTAACGTAAGTGTAGTTATTGCTTGTTGCTTTGTAGGTATATGCGATATTTTTTTGGATTTAAGCCAAAAAGTAGTGAGAGTCTAGCTAGACCCATCGGCCTTATCCATTCAGAGAGGTCAAGGAAACCTTACTATACAAGACATATCTATGATTAATAGGTATCCCTTAAAAGGACGAGGTTATTAAAAAGAAATAGACTTCGAAACGTGGGTGTATATTGGCAGTATTATTGATGAATTATGTTCGTCTATTTATCTAAGTCGTGGTATTGTTTGAGTCTACATATCATGAGATTTTAGTCAGGTCAATTTCACTGTCCTTAAAGTATATTGTAATCATAAATAATGGAAATGGGATGACGAATCCATTAGTTCATAAGTGATAAACCCAGTATTAAATAGCAATTAAGTAATTTTAGGTGCGAAGACTCGTAAAAGTGTAGAAACCTACATAATCTTTACCAATATTATAAAGTAATAACATTTTTGAGGTTTTCGATAATCCCTGAATCTAGTGAACCGCTTTCGAAAGTTATTTTAGCAATAGAAAGCCACATTATTGTGAGTGTCAGAGGCGATATATTAATACAAAAAAGTATGCGAGATTGTCATTTTAAAAGTTGGAAATATGAAGAAATAATCACGCGAACTAAGCTGCTTTGTTATTTATTTATTTTTATTTTTTTTATATTTAACTTGCCAAAATGACTCTGCCCTGCCTGATGGAAAGCATGAGCAGAATCCAAGAGTGGTGGTCACCATCCTCAATGCGAAAAAGAACAATGCAGCTAGGTGACCCACACTATGGCGGCCTGGGGGGAAGGGGGATGGTGAGAGGGATAGGGGGCGTTGGATCGGGATATGGGCCTCCGGTATCCTCACTCACTCGATGAAACACAGCGTAAGCGCTGTTTCACACCGGTTTTCTGTGAGGCCGTGGTATCACTCCAGTCGAGCCGGCCCATTCATGCCGAAGCGTGGCTCTCCCACGGTAAGTAAGTGTTATTANTTTGTTATTAGTTATCAAATAGTTTAAAATTAAAAATGAGAACCTTAGAAGAAAATATGATATGAGAACTTTATTAGGTTTAGCAGAGTCGCAATAAGTTTTGTCAATATATACCTAATTTCATATGACAGAAAACAAGTTATCTATTACTTAAATGCTCTATTTAAAATACCTTACTATTATTTATTTCTATATTACGGTAATGTGTTGAAAGACTGAATATTTATCGATACTACACTAGACAGTTTGACTGCTTTTATTGCTGAAATACATATCGTAAAAATATGGATGTTTCTTTATTATTTCATGTTTGTGCGGTTTTTTTTTACGTTTCACATTCCACAGTATTTGCGAAAGCAATACTACACTTAATCATATAGCCCGCAGTTAATCCATTGCAATGAAATCGTAATTAGTATTCTAATTTGAATCTTATGGCTAAGGAAAAGAGTTTTATATAGAGTGCTGATTTGTAGAGGTAATCTTGAGCCAGCGTTTACGGCATATTAAACTGTAGTGGTTAATTATTTTCATGCGTGTTTCGTTTAGTTTCTGTGTCACATAATTTCTATTTAGACAAATCCAAAGTGATATTATTTATGTGAAAGTAATTTATATCTCTATCTATGTTTTATTACTTCATTCGATTGCAATTAATGAATTTTTATGATATAGGTAATGTGGTTAAGTATCCATAATGAAACGCGATGATTGTTATGTTTATGTTATACTTACTTAAGACTTATAAAGTTTTAAATAAGATCTTTAGTTAGACTGTTATTTGAGATCAACGGGACATTATAGACGATAATGCACCAACCAACACTTTCCACACACATTTAGGTCATTTACGACTTGATGATGCGTGAGTGATCAAACAAACCGTTTTTCATCAAACTAAACTATGTATACCAAATGCAAATCACTGTAAATTTAACTGAATTTTTATGTTTTATTAGAAGTATTTTACGTTTCTCTTCAAACCTTGAAAGCGATATGCTTTCTAAAATTACGTTAAAATATCATTATCTAGAAAAGTTAGAAGTTTGTTCAAATATTATTTTAGATTTTATTTCTATTAGACTATTGTTACATAAATACTTCATAATATCTTAGAAATACGTATATATGAGTATATTTAAGTAAACTTTTATGAATTATATCATACATCATAAAAAAGAATAATATTTCTAACTGTAACTGTGAAGGATATGCATACATACATTTACATTGGATATGACAAAAACGGTTCGCAAACTTACCTCCGCCTCTTACTAAGTGACTTCCGCCGATCACGGGCGGGCGGGTCGCTTGCGTACGCGCCACCGTCACCCTCTGCACTGTGTCCCGCCCCCATTTCTACCCCATGCCACTTCACACACCGTCACTGACAGACACACGCTCCTACGACACCCCTAATCACTTTAAATTTTAAACACTTTAATTTAAAATGGTCTTAAGTGACAGTGACACTGATAAAAAGTCGTAAGTATGGTTGAGGCACTTGTGGTAAAGTTAGCAGAGTTTTTTTTTCCTGGGGTGTCGTACTGTAAGAAGCCCCCGTAGCGTAGTACTCGGGCAGCTCGCGGCGCGAATGTGAAGTGTACCGTCGCACGCGCATCGCCCTCCTAATGTTATTGTTTTAATTAATTTATGTTACAAGAGGACAGCGAGTAGTTAACCGTGTTTTTTGGTGTGTATACTTTGAGAGTATTGTATGGTAACCTTGATGTAATATTATTATTGTTAAAATATCTTTTAAGTAACAGATTCCTTCGCTAGTTTTTTCATCACATCGTATCTGCAATCACAGAAATAACAGCAATTTGTAAATAGTAAATGTACTAACACAGTATTCTGTAATCACGCTAGTTATAAGAAAATATAAGTTATTGAAACGAGAAGACCATCAAGTCATATTTCACATTTGCTACCTAGGNGTGTCCGCCTATTCACTGAGATGAGTAAACTAAAAAAAGAATATCCTTTTTCGCATATTTTTCTAAAATTAAGTAACTGAGCCACGCAACTGCATCTGTGTGTCTCAAAAGCAACTTGTGCCAATTTTGTCAACATTTTTCATTGATGATAGGCGTCTATTGTTCATAATGTTATTTCATAAAGCCTGGGATATCCAACACTAAAATAACATTTCGAAGATAAGTTGAAAAAACTAAGAAGCTGAAAATATATAATTTTATACCACCTCTTATTTGTTAATATAATCAAAGCAGCAATTGGATTTAGTTCATTATTCAAACATAATTCTGATTCAATTAACTACGCCAAATGATAATTTACTCACCGACGAAACATACTGCATTCAAACCGAGTTAGTTGGTTGAATTTGTTTAAGTTGTTACTGGTACTTTCGTACTCATACCTTACTGGCGCGTAACAGTTATTCATGTTCGCATCGGATCAATTAATACAAAAGAAGAATAATATTTTAAGTATTTTAAGTTTGGCAGTTGAAGGTTTTACGTTTTGCAATGGCGCCAAGAGGCAAGTCTGTTTTTTTTGTCTTTCATACAATCTTAGCTCCTAATAATCTGAAAGATAAAGAAACTATACGTTTTTAAATGAAATTTGAAGAAATGACGTCGATTAGATACTTAATCGATAAATGTTAAAAATATTGTACTTTAAGACTGATGCAACATTACTTATGTAATTGTTACTGCAGTCAGCAATGCGATTAATATGGTTAATTATCTTCGTATTATTGAAACATTTCGACCGGTTTCTGTGGTGGTCACCGGCACTTTAGTCATATTTACGTGAGCAGTAATAATATACCATGGAACGAAAAATTTATAGAAATAATGAAAAGTGGACCAAGTTCGTTGCAGTTCCATCTAACAATGTTGAACTGTTTTTATTGCGTCCCATGTGCACATGTGGCTTGGAAATAGATTTATGTTGAAAATGCTATTTTTATTCAAGTATAGTACAGTTTTCCTTTGGGATTTTCGTGATTCAAAGACTGAAAGAAGCGTATAAGAAACACGATTATAATGTAAAAAGAAAACTCTTTGTTTCTCAATATATCTGTGTGTTAATTAATACTTTACCAATCCCTATCTAACTCTGGATGTTATATGTCTCGATGTTCAGTATAACATGATTTTCTTTATTTTGAACAATGTCGTAACTCATAGAACTCCAGTGGAAACGATATACATTACATTTTATGTCTACTTTTGACAAGGGTAGGTACACGTGTCATCTCAAGTTTAAGAGATTTGAGGAAACAAAAACTAAACTTAGCAATGTAATAATGTAGTTGTAAGAGATGTTTAGTTTTTGTGCTAATCATAAGAGAGTTTACTTAATATATGCTATTTAATAACCTCAATATTTGCTTAATTAAATCTTAAATAATGAGAAAAACGATCTTACTTATGGTAAATTAAGTCCCATTCGACATTTGTAAAAGAAATCATTAATATATCAAGAAACTTTTATGTTAGCCTCAGTCCCTAGCCGTGGCGAAGTAAATAAAAAACTCAAGTAAATGAATCTAACTGGGTGTTTAGGTTTTAATTGGTTTAGGTTAAGTTAGATAAAAGTGTGGTTGACTAAATATATTTTGAAATACCTAAACATTTTCCTGGCTTATTTGAACATGTTGATAATTTCTTTCGTAAGAAATATGTATTCAAATATATGTTCATTCTTTCAAATTATTTATCGAAAGAAAGAACATTTCAAAGAAATTGTATTGCAAGCATTGCTTAATTCATTTAAAAATTATTTCAATACAAAATTTATTTGATACCGATATTCAGAAAAATACGTGTTTTTAACGAAATCCGAATTACGTGAAAACGCGATACTTTTAACCAAAATTACATTTGTAGTGTATAATTGTATATTTTGTACCAAACAATAACACAATAGTTTAGTCAGTGTGAAGAACGTTTGGGTAGAACTGTCCTGGACCTTTATTCCTCATGATTAATGATCTGAACGTAAAAAGCGGTCGCCCTTAAATAACCCCTGAGCATAGTGAAAAATAAAATTACGTGCAAATCGAACACGTGTTTGAGAAAATGTTGAAATTATAATTTGTTATCCGGAAATATACAAGTTTTTTTAGAAATTGACAAGGTATTTTTTATTTAGGTTGAAAGTATCACCAGTGGATGAAAAGTTGAGAAGCACTATATTAACCTGGTATGGACATTTGATGCGTAGAGATGAGTAAAATGTAGTTAAGAAAGTTTTAAGTATGGAAGTTGACAGATATAAGAGTAGAGGACGACCAAAGTAAAAATGAATCGATTGCGTAAAAGAGGATATGGCCAGGAAAGGAGTACACAGTGAACTGACGCGTGAGAGAGTCGAATGGAGGAAGAAAACGCATTGCACCGACCCCAAATAAAGTTGGGAGAAGGGTAGGGAGATGGTGATGAGAATATAACAAAGACTCTTTACACCCGAATATGGCCAAATAGCCAAAAGAAATGGTAATATTTTTGACAATCTATTCTAATGTTTGTTATGTTCTACCGTAGCGTATAAACTACTGAATCGATTTAAATGATTAGATGTCAACAAATTCGTAACAATGTCCCGAATAACTTGGGCCATAGAAATTATATTAATTATTTTTTACGTAGTCGGGTTATAGTTTTTTAATTTTTTTATTATCGATTTTATTCATTCATTTAGTACAACTGAAAGCGCAGGTAGTAGGTATATGATACGATACCCATTACTGTAAGATTTTATTAAAATGCGGCCCAAATAGGTTTTCCATTCAGTCTCACTCTCTGCCTTTCTAGACAGGTGTCGTCTAATATATTCTATAAAATTCTCGTATCGCGGTGTTTGTTACGAACTCCTTCGAAACGGCTGGATCTATTTTTATAAAATTTTGTGTGCTTATCGGGCCACTAAATATATTTTTGATGTGAAAACTTCTTTAAGCGCGTTGACCACTTTTTAGGTGAAAAAATTAAATTAAATTATTTAAACTACAAGGCATTATAAGATTGTCTTGTAGTTTCAAATCTTTTGCAACAAATATTATCTTCATTCTCCATTAATCCAATTTTAACTTGAACTTATACATTTTCATTTAGAACTTTTTAGAATCCCTAAAGTTTTACAAATTTTGTTTAAGATGTTAATCTAGAAAGTAACGTAACTTTAAAATGTATTAAGCTAATAAGCGACATTTTTTAAGTTTTTATTTCGATAAAGTATTACTATCCCAAAATGAGAATCGTGGGGGAGCCAGGCTTCAGCATGAAAGAGCTGGCTCGACTGGCCAAGAAACCGGCGTGTAACAGCTCTTGCACCGTGTTTCACTGAGTGAGTGGGGATATCTGAGGCCCATGCCCAAACCACCCCCTTCCCCATCCCCATAGGCCGGCAACGCACTTGTGACACCTCAGATATTGCTGTTGTCTATAGGCGGCGGTAATCACTCACCATCAGGCGATACGACTGCTCGTTTACCCACTATTCCATGAAAAAAACCTGTATCCATATATTTGCCTTTTTATTTGTTATGATTGAATCTCGTATTGTGGATTGAATTATGAAAATAATTTTGTTATGAGTTCGTAAATGCTTAAGTTCAGATTCAGATTATTTTCTTGGAAGTGTGATTGTTGAAAGTGAATAAAGTTTGGAAAAGAAATTCTTAGAATAATACCTTCAAATGTATCCATACGGCGTTATTATTTCCAACATATTTTTAAGTTTTATTTCTCTAACTAGTGTAGTTTGATCTTTTCTCAACAAAGCTAGAATTGGTTTTCAGTATCTCATATCGGTCTCTGTACTATATAGCTCATGAATGATGGATGTCGATAGAATCCAACAGTAAGTTTCGTGTGAAACAACGAGTATTGAGGCGCTTTAGAAATTATAATATTTGCGGCGAGTTGCTAAATGATTATATGCTTGTTGTGGAATAGTTATTTGTTTTTATGATTTTTCTACCTAAATATATATGAAATCTTATCTAATATCATATAAAACTTTTTATAAGTTAGAAAACTCAATAGCCGTATTAAGCAATAGTTTACTATTTTAACCTTTACTGACATGGTGTAATGCGAATATTAAACAATATTTGCATAAAAAACGACATTAACACACATAATTACATTTATTATAATAGCAATTAGGTTTTAAACTTGCTTAACTTAACATTGAAAGCAAGCTACATAATATTTTTAATAAATAATGTTTGTCCTCGCTAAAGACAAGTCAGCCTTCAATACATGTAATGTGGTTTCAAAAGTGTGAAATACAGTTCCACCGTTATTAGTCTTGTCTAAGGTGTACCTGAGTCCTGACGGTTCAGCGGCATATCATGATAAATTACGATTTTAACAGACTGTAACAAGAACTCCGTTTCCAGAAATTTTCGTAGTGATGTTACAGGTGTACANTGTGTACATAAGATCAACTGCTTTTAAAACAAAAGGCACACAGTCCAATATTTTTTCATCATTAACAACCCACCTACAGCTGGGTATGGATATAAGCATTCCTTCACATTGCAGTGATATTGTCCTGTTTAGGTTGTTCTTTAGTCGCCCGCTTACGGCACCCATATGACGAGAAGAGGTGGTAACACTCCGTATTTTTCATCCATCACTATTCGTCATACTTCTCAAATTTATATTAAATATAAACAGTTCATGTCTACTTTAAGTACCTGTTGTATGTGAACGCATAGTTACACGAACTCGGCGGGAGCGGAGCGGGCTGCGGCACGTTCAAATGTGCAGACTTATATGGGAGTGTTCACTAATACAGCGGAGCGGGGAGCGGACGACGAGAGGCGTACGAGCGGTGCCCATCGGTATAGCGGTGTCAGATAGGGATGGATTAAAATACCAATCACCTGTGATTAATGATTTTTAATTTCGTCAATGTTGTGATTTTTTTAAGTTTATTTCATTATTATTATTTTTTTATTACAGATACAGTAAGACTTAAATAAGAATAGGAACGTCGATGACCTCTGATTGTGAAATGTCCCTTGAAAATTACGGTGTCGTCAACGAAACCTTATTTGCGTATCAATAATGTTAATTAATAATGCTTTTACAAGGTTTTTAAAGGGGTTTAATAATGTTTTTTTAGGGGACATTTGACACATAGAGGTCATTGACGTTAGGAACGTCTTTCTTACTTGAGTCGCATTATTTAAGGTAGTCGAGGATAGAAGGGGTGTCTGGCAAATATATTCATTAACTTGGTATAAAACATACATACATATATAGACCGCCAAAGCAATTACCCTTTTGGCTTTGCAGTAGTTGTGTTAAATATATAGATATTTTATTTCATTATTACATGTAAAGAAAATAATAACACCATATTTTTATTTCTGCCTCGGGTTGAATACAACCCTAATTATAAAAATACCGCAACATGTTTATACTTTTTCACTTAACCATATTATAAACATTCATACACAGAAAACACATTAAGTTTTGTTTAGTACAATGAGGGTGCGGCAGTCTTATATTTCCGGCGGGAGGCTTATTGCTGGCTACGGGTATTATGTTAGTATTTTGTACATTTCTTTGGATACGAAAATAATAGTATGTATGTATATAATGAAGTCGAAATAGTAATATCTACAATAAATAAAGTAATTGGTTTGTCAAATGTATTTAGAATTCTGTTGTTGTGCTATTTAACTAAACTAAAATGTTCTTAATTTGTCTTTTTTGAGTAAAACGCTAATATTGTATAAATTTATTTTGATGATGTCTTTTAATCTTTTGTTGTTTGACAAGACAAAACTAACTTTTTAATGATTTTTATTTTATTGGTTTTGAACAACACACACAGTAACAATATCAATTTTATAAATAGTTCCTTATTGTCAATTTTGTTGATTTGCCTTCACTACAAAAGGTGTTTACGACAATAAGACAATTCTTATTGCCGATCTACAAATAATGCCGACTTATTAAACTTTTGTACCGTCCGTGCAAAATGTTGTTACATAATAAATATTATCATTGATTTATTTATTTATTTAATCAGCTGCTCACCGCACTTACAGTTTGCCCAACACGTACAGCGAGCCAGTACAATAGTAAACAATGTTAAAAACAGGAATTAATGTCTATTACATACTTATATTACCCACCACTAAGGAAAAATATACAAAATTCAAGAAATGTGCTCAAATTGCATGGAATATGTCGATATCCGGGTACTGAGCAATCAGAGAGTTGAGCTGACTAACTGCCTGGCTTTAAAATCATACATAATATTTACATACATCCGTAACTTTATTGTACACTGTTTTTTTATGATATAGGTGGCAAACGAGCAGCCGTATCGCCTGATGGTAAGCGATTACCGCCGCCCATGGACACCCGCAACACCAGAGGCATCACAAGTGCGTTGCCGTCCCTTTAAGAAGGAGTACCCTTTTCTTGAAGGTTTGAAGGTCGTATTGGACCGGGAATACCGCAGGCAACAGTTCATTCCACAGTTTTGTTGTGCGAGGCAGAAAATTACTTAAAAAGCGCACAGTAAATACACCTAAATACACAATACACGATTAATACACTTTACATGGTAGGAGTGTAACTATACAGATAATGTATCTATGTAGAAATGGCGGCCTTATAGCTGAAAAGTAATTTCTTACAGACAACTCAACTGTACAATGAAAATTTCTTCTTTTACTCCGTAACCCGAGAATTATTAGTATAGAACCATTAACCACTATAGTAAGCGTGTTCTTTTGTGGATACCGCGTCTTGGCCAACGCAAAAAGCAGCGCACCGACCGACAGAGCTCTGTGGTGTGCTTTGGGAGAGGCATACACACTGCACTTTGCCGCACCCTCAGGTTATTATTATATATATTACATGAACAGAGGCTGCTCTCTACTGCGCTGAGTGTTGTAAGGTCTAACCCCACACGAACAACACAATGTCTCACCCATAAATTGTTGTTATGAGTCTAAGTGTTCTTTTTATCTGTTTCATGATTGTATTTAAGTCTTCCACGACACAGGATGTGTCTAGTGCGCGAGGAGTTATCTTTCTTATTTAAAAACCCACCAATTTTATTTTCAGCATATAATAAAAAATGTGTTAAAATGATCCATGGTGACATATTCTACGTATAAATTATACGAACAATGGAGGCTGTTATGCAGTACTTTTACGAACGATTTATTTTTGTGAGAAGACAAATTGATAAATGACTACATTAGCTAATATATTCACGGCAGTGCCTTCCAAAATGTATTATGTAAAAATGGAAAGCAAATATGTGTCATCTGTAATAATCAGAATTTGTTATAGAAAAAGATTTGGAAATTGATTACAGTATAGTTTTAATGGCTTTTAAAATGGTTAACAGATCTACTAATGTAATCTTTGTTAGTGTTTTATAGGTTTACTTTGGATCTTGATCCATATAAATGTTATAGAAATAATAATCTGTTATCTGGATACGGTGAAGCCTAATTGAAGAGTAATACTTTTAGCAGTATATAATAAATAAATAAATAAATATTTTCAGACATATCTAACACACAACGCCATCTAGTCCCAAACTAAGCAGAGCTTGTATTATGGGTACTAAACAGCTGATATAAATACATATATACTTTTTTTTTTGTAAATACATACATATCATACATAGAAAACACCCAAACTCCAAAACAAACCTTTGTAGATCATACAAACATTTGATCCGACCCGGGAATCGAACCCGAGACCTCAAGAACAGCAGTCGCATACGCTACCGCTGCGCCACCGAGGCAGTCAGTTTGTATGTTTGAATGGTCCACCTTAGTGTTTAAACTACTGAACCAATTTTAATGAGGTATCAATAGATGCGTAATGGCCCACATAGCCTAAATAAATATTATCAGCAGTTTTTACGGAGTTGGTTTATAGTATTTATTTAAAACTTTGTGTTGTTTCCTTTAACCTTTCCTATTTACAAGCTTTTATTTTAGGTTCACCTGTCCCGATATTTGTCTGTATTCAAATCTTGCAAGTTAAATTTGATCAATGCAATTATATATAATCGGTATTATTACTAATCCAAAATGCCATTTATATTAAATCTGAATACAATATTTCCAAATGAAAGGCAATTGTGCCAAAATAAATTCTGTTTCGTGTGCCTGATGTCAATTTTTTTCTGTAAATGCCATACTTACCAACATAGTAGGTCATTGCTATTACGATCTTGTCCAAGAACTAATGAGTAATTTACTTTGACCTAAATTACTAAAACAACTAGGTATTATAAGACTGTCTATTATTGACACTTCTCTCTAGTTAACTGAAGACACTCTGTTCGTGTGTTCTTTGAAAACACTGCACTAAAATGTAGTATTTTCTTCATTTTGCACTGTCACTTAGCTAACACAAAGGGTTTATTCTTGTAAGTCTCCTTGTAATATCCTTATTGTCAAAATGTCAGTAATCTATATACATCCATATACAAATAAATAAAATTGAAGTGTATGTTTGTAATATCAAATTAACATTGTTGTTATTGTCGTATACCGCGTGGTTCAGTTCGTATCTAAATATTAAATCACAATACAAGATGCTTACAATACTAATAGAACCCTTTTCGGTATATTTCCATATAACAACGATGTACAAAGACATCGTGGGTGCCAGATATTCCGTACCTACCCTCTTTATTAAAGAGGGTAGGTACGGACTCGTACTTAGTTCTGCGAAAATATCAGCGCTGACATTATTGTTCTACAAACCATAAATATACATATAAATTCGTGTATAACTATGTCTTTTCTGTTACCCTTGTTAACCTTGTTATATATACTCATAAGTATATATAAGAAGGTTAAATTTCCGTGGTTTTACTTGTTATAGTTTCAGAAAAAGGTACCCGGAGAAGGCGTTGTGTCGAAAAAAAGAAAGGAAAATAAGAATTTATATAAGTTTAACTATTTTCAAAGTTCGATTGTTATAGATAGGTCCGCATTATATTCCTGAAATTGCATGTGTGTATAGTTTTTTACAACAACTACTTAAACGAATGCAGTTATTTTTTTAGAGTTCATTCCTAATGAAACGATTTTCATATTTCGTCCGCGTTATGAAAATTTTATGAACAGTATAATCGATCATTATCTAAAAGCGAGACGTAACGCTGCCGCGCCTTATCATTAGTAAGGTCACCTAATAAAGTATTAAAACATAATGCTAGAACGCTTTTTATTAGGAATAGTTTTCTCGCGGGCAAAATGACGGGTGGCGTGATGTTAACTCCATTAGTGAGTCCGAGCTGACACACATACACACACACTTATTTCCTGATGAAATTAGACGGGAATTTTTAGGTAACCAGTTTACCGCATCGGGGGCGGCCAAGAGCAGTAGACAAATATTTAACAAAATATAAATACCATGTTTCCATGGTCATCCAGTTTTATGTACTTATTGGAAAAATATAATCCGCCACGCCGGAGTGTCAGCGGTTACTGTACGTAGTCGTAGTAGTACGTGTGTACGAAGGTCAATGTAAAATGACAGCGTTCGTGCTGTTGCGTTTCGTTGGTGAGTGCGAGGGCGGAGGCCCAATGATACAGAAGCATCATAAGACCGCCCGGGCCTGGCCTCACCATTCTGCATCGTTGCGTTGCCCGCATTCGACCACAACTCTTGGTTTCTGCTTTTGCTTTCCACCAGGCAGAGTAGAGGCGTTTTGGCAAGACCAGTCATAAAAAAAACATTCTGATTGTGTGTTGTATGGTTTATTATCCACATATATATATTCAAACTATTGAAAGTGCCAACAGTCGTTGTTTGGATAATTGATGTTCAAGAGACGTAAAAAAATATATGAAGTAAGAGTTCCGTAAATATAGATATAGTACTTATGTCCTGTATTTGTTGTAACAAAGTGTATTCAGCGTGTAGTTTCAGCGCTTTCAATATCAGATATTTATTATTACAGGCTAACTCATTTTAGGTATATACAGACATGACATAAGACAGCAATAAAAACATTACAATATTCTGTTTGGTTACGGGAATGGCTGATTTCATACGTGTAAATAAAAATTAAATAAATAAATGGGAACAACACGCTTGATATAAAATATAATGTATGAAACAGGGTATTTAAAATTACGTTTGATGTTTCTGTTGTCTCTAATATGTGTGGGAAAAGATTTATGCCTACTCACAGATGTATTAAAAAGTCGGTCATAGTCTCGCTAATGAAAAAGTGTGGCACTCAGAGTCCACCCGCTTGCTGTGCGTACAGGTCGGCACGCACACTTACCCATAATAGTCAGCTTCTCAGTTCGGTCTTAANTCCTCATTGTCAAAATGTCAGTAATCTATATACATAATATAAAATAAAAAATATATATATATAAAATTGAAGTGTATGTTTGTAATATCAAATTAACATTATTGTTATTGTCGTATACCATGTGGTACAGTTCGTATCTAAGTATTAAATCACAATAGAAGATGCTTACAATACTAATAGAACCCTTTTCGGTATATTTCTATATAACAACGATGTACAAAGACATCGTGGGCGACAGATATTCCGTACCTCTTTAATATCGTACTTAGTTCTGCGAAAATATCAGCGCTGACATTATTGTTCCACAAACCATAAATATACATATAAATTCATGTATAACTATGTCTTTTCTGTTACCCTTGTTAACCTTGTTATATATACTCATAAGTATATATAAGAAGGTTAAATTTCCGTGGTTTTACTTGTTATAGTTTCAGAAAAAGGTACCCGGAGAAGGCGTTGTGTCGAAAAAAAGAAAGGAAAATAAGAATTTATATAAGTTTAACTATTTTCAAAGTTCGATTGTTATAGATAGGTCCGCATTATATTCCTGAAATTGCATGTGTGTATAGTTTTTTACAACTACTTAAACGAACGCAGTTATCTTTTTAGAGTTCATTCCTAATGAAACGATTTTCATATTTCGTCCGCGGTATGAAAATTTTATGAACAGTATAATCGATCATTATTTAAAAGCGAGACGTAACGCTGCCGCGCCTTATCATTAGTAAGGTCACCTAATAAAGTATTAAAACAAATAATGCTAGAACGCTTTTTATTAGGAATAGTTTTCTCGCGGGCAAAATGACGGGTGGCATGATGTTAACTCCATTAGTGTGTCCGAGCTGACACACACACACACACACACACTTATTCCCTGATGAAACTAGACGGGAATTTTTAGGTAACCAGTATACCGCATCGGGGGCGGCCAAGAACAGTAGACAAATATTTACCAAAATATAAATACTATTGACGGTGGCCCAAAAGATAGGATTTCTTTTTAGAAAAATCAAACACGCATTGATTTTAAACTCAATTATATTTCACTGCAGTGTTCCAATCTGATTGTAGTAAAAGTTACAATATAACACTGATACTTACATAGATATGTAAGTATCAGTGTTATATTGTAACTTTGTTTTGTTAAATCATCTCAAAAACCAAAATATACTCCTGTACACTCTTCGTTTGTTTTCTTGTCAGCTCAGAGTCAAGTCCCAGAAGCAAATAGGTCGAGCAAACCGTTGCGATCCGAAAAGAGTGAAGGCAAACGAATGAACGGACTGAATGATGATCGAATCAAGTGTGATTTGTATCAAAGTTCCCTAACACGTCAAGGTTTACAGATCTGTACTAGTGTTTCCATAAACAAGCTGACAATACCATGTTTCCATGGTCATTCATTTTATGTACTTATTAAAAAAATCTAATCCGCCACGCCGGAGTGTCAGCGGTTACTGTAAATGGACATCTCGACCGGAGCGGTATTGCCCTCGCACGAAGGTCAACGTAAAATGACAGCGTTCGTGCTGTCGCGTTTCGTTGGTGAGTGCGAGGCCGGAGGCCCAATGATGCAAAAGCATCATAAGACCGCCCGGGCCTGGGTCGCCATTCTGCATTGTTGCGTTACCCGCATTCGCAATATGTATGGTGATCACAACTCTTGGTTTCTGCTTTTGCTTTCCACCAGGCAGAGTAGAGGCGTTTTGGCAAGACCAGTCATAAAAAAAACAATCTGATTGTGTGTTGTATGGTTTATTATACATATATATTTATTCAAACTATTGAAAGTGCCAACAGTCGTTGTTTGGATAATTGATGTTCAAGGGACGTAAAAAAATATATGAAGTAAGAGTTCCGTAAATATAGATATAGTACTTATGTCCTGTATTTGTTGTAACAAAGTGTATTCAGCGTGTAGTTTCAGCGCTTTCAATATCAGATATTTATTATTACAGGCTAACTCATTTTAGGTATATACAGACATGACATTAGACAGCAATAAAAACATTACAATATTCTGTTTGGTTACGGGAATGGCTGATTTCATACGTGCAAATAAAAATTAAATAAATAAATGGGAACAACACGCTTGATATAAAATATAATGTATGAAACAGGGTATTTAAAATTACGTTTGATGTTTCTGTTGTCTCTAATATGTGTGGGAAAAGATTTATGCCTACTCACAGATGTATTAAAAAGTCGGTCATAGTCTCGCTAATGAAAAAGTGTGGCACTCAGAGTCCACCCGCTTGCTGTGCGTACAGGTCGGCACGCACACTTACAAATAATAGTCAGCCTCTCAGTTTGGTCTTAANGGTCTTAACGAGAGTTCAAACTAATTTGTTTATACGCCAGTGTACCCATTTTTAGACTAAGTATAACTTACATCTCTTCTGTTAACATATTGAACACTAGCTGATGAACCGCAACACACAATACAACAATAACCGCGGGTAGCACTAGGGTAACGCGGGGCAAAGCTAGTCTAAAAAATAGCCTAAGTTTCTCCTTATCACATCAGCCACCTGCCAGTGAAAGCTCGCCAAAATCGGTCCAGTCCTTCCAGAGATTATCCGGAACAAACAGATAGATAGACAAAAATTGAAAAAAAAGTGTTATTTTGGTTGATGTACCGTGTATACATACATATGCATTTAGTAAAAAGCGGTGATTTGGATATTCTAAACAGATACTCCAACTTTATTAATTTGTATAAATAAAGAAATAATAGCTAAGAGGCACTATAATGTACATTTAATCCGTTCAACAACGACTTAATCCACTATATCAAACCCTCTACAAAGGTTTTTTTTTTTATATTTAAGCTTCCAAAATGACTCTGCCCTGCCTGATGGAGAGCATGAGCAGAATCCAAGAGTGGTGGTCACCATCCTCAATGCGAAAAAGTACAATGCAGCATGGTGACCCACACTATGGCGGCCTGGGGGGATGGGGGATGGTGAGGGGGATAGAAGGCGTTGGATTGGGGTATGGGCCTCCGGTATCCTCACTCACTCGATGAAACACAGCGTAAGCGCTGTTTCACACCGGTTTTCTGTGAGGCCGTGGTATCACTCCGGTTGAGCCGGCCCATTCATGCCGAAGCGTGGCTCTCCCACGGTAAAGATCTAAAAAGATCCCATAGTAACTTGATCGCATTAATTTGACAGAAGTCGAGTTGCTGGAATGGATGCATTAAAAAAGTATTTGTAAATATTACAAAGTTGATCAGGAAGCTATTTATTTATTTTAATTTTTTTTATGTATAAGCTGCCAAAATGACTCTGCCCTGCCTGATGGAAAGCATGAGCAGAATCCAAGAGTGGTGGTCACCATCCTCAATGCGAAAAAGAACAATGCAGCATGGTGACCCACACTATGGCAGCCTATGAATATGTTTACAATGATAAAGAAAAAAAGGGAGTGTCATTTTCCATGAATTTAAACTTTATGAAACATTAGCATCACATTAAACTTGTAACGTATTATTTCAAATAAAAGACCTGGGAGTGTTAATATCTGCCATCTTTATTAAATTCATTGAAAACTGAAAAGATAAAAAGAACTGAAAAGAAAAGTTTTTTTAATATTTTTTTATTTTATGTACCCATGTGTCACTCTCACGACTAAAACAAGTCTATTGATACCACTCACATAAAAATACGACAAGCCGTTTAGGCTCTAGGGTATGCCAAAGAAATATACAGACATACAAACACTCAAAATACATAGTCCTCCTTCTTTCGCAGTCGGGTAAAAACAATCTTATGCATGTTATGGAAAAAACAGAGTCTCCTAATACAGTCATAACTTGCTGTAGCCACTCCTTACTGCGCTCGGTATTGTGGGTTCAAACCCCATATGGGACAACATTTTATGTGATAAACAAATTGTTGTTCTGAGTCTTTGTGTTCTTTGTGTCCGTTTCTTGTGTGTTTGTAAAGTCCCTCGATGTATGTACTCGTAATATTTCGTTCGGACGTTGTCTTAAAAGAAAAAAAGCCCCAGTCGGTCACAGATTTCTTTTATGCAAAAAGTTAAAAGATCTAGTTTTTATTCTTAATCTAAATACTAATTATCTACCTTTGTCCTTAATAATCTCCTTCTTTTAACTACAATCTTGATTTACATTTTACCAACATTTTTGTTCGCCCTCCCAATTAAGGTAAGTGGTTTTGTTAGTAGTTGGTTCAGGTCGAGCAGGACGGTTGACCCAAAATTACATATACACTAAACAGCTTGAACTAATTAGCTTTATGAAATTGTTAATATTCATTTAGGATTATTTATTGTATGTAACAGACTGTGTATATGTATAAAAAGTGTTACATAAAATAAAATTAATGAACAAATCCTCATTATTTTTAACTAGAACTAAAATCTAGCAGCGGATTAAGACGCGCATGGCGTATCATTGTACAAAAATCCGGCCAAGTGTGAGATGGATTTGTGCAACGAGGGTTCCGTACAAAACTGTATTTTCGCAATTTTTCCTTTATCTATGCTATAAGACATTGCTGCGCAACAAATTTCAAGATTCAAAGTTCACGAGCAGTACCCTGTAGGTTTTGATTCCCTTGCGTGTTTCGAAAATTTGCAGCATATACGGCTGTATCTTTTGATTGCGTTGCCTTAGAAGTTTGATTTTTTTTTCACAATTCCAAGGGACTGTCGACCTGGTTATTTGATATGAATTTTAGCTTGATGACTCCTCACGTTCTTAAGAAAAAGGGTTTGATAGACAGATGGACAACAAAGTGATCCTATAAGGGTTCCGTTTTTTGTCCTTTGTGGCACGGTACCCAAAAAAAAGAAACACTATCCAGTTAGCTACATTTAGAATTTCTACCATGGCGCCACTCACGTGTGCGACTATTGCGCCATGGTAGATAAATGGACAGTAAAGACTTAGTGATATTTTAGGGTGCTCCAGGAAGGGTTCTATAGACACCCTAAATAACCTGGTAAGATATCTCTAAAATTACCTTCTATGAGTGAAGCCACGTGTAAAAGCTAGTAATTAGCAATTCAATCTTCTAGGAATTGATAAACGTAGGTTCAGTCAACTTTTGTATGCTAGTAAACTGAGAAACAACATTATCATGCCGATGCATGCATTTCATTCAGTACCTATCGTGATGTTTGATATGTTTTGTAATTGGTGACGTGAAACGAATGTAAACTTTTCAGAACAATTCAAAAATTCAACTAAAATTAAAAATTTTAAAAATCCTCTACGCAAGCACTTAATCGAGTAATCATTCGTCAAAATTGCCCTACATCATTTTGGAAAAGCGCTGATACTCTTACAATGCTGAACCGATAGTAACCAAATATAAGAACCACCGCAAGGAAACTGGTATCCAAATGAGAAAAAAAAACGGATCGAAATCGTTCCATCCGTTTGAAGGCTACGATGTCAGACACACACAAAAACATCGACGTCAAACTTATAACACCTCTCTTTTTGCGTGGGGGTATAAAATATCTTGTTCTGTAAACAATTCAAAGAGTAATTTTCATCATTCTAAGAAATGCGATATTATGAATCACAGAGTCGTGTAATTAATTATTCATGAAACTGTTTCATTCATGGAGAGTGACGTTTTAATAAGACTCGCCTTTAAAAAAATATTACCGTTTCAGATATGTTCCAAATGTTTTTTTTCTTCAGCGGAACAGTTTATTTCGCCAATTTCGCAGAAAATTGTATAGAACTTGCCCCGTCATTGTTCTATAGCAACCGTTACAGTAAGTCTTCGTCGTTATAGTAAATGATATTTCATTTTTAATCACCAGCTTGAGTTGCCAAATACATACTGTGCTCGCCTGTCCATATTTTTCACGTTATTCCATGTAAATAGACATTAAAAGAAATGAATCTGATATGAAATAAAGTCGCATGCAAAAGTGATATCTATAAATCAAATATTACAGAGAAACGTTAAACGATGTGCGACGATAATTAAGAAAGTGACAGGGCAATTACCACACCTGCCCAGATGTACGCGGCCATCGCTTCACGCTGCGTATGCGCATACTAAAAGGTTAGGNGCATACTAAAAAGTGAGGCACAAGGTGATGGTGGTAGCGGGTGCGGAAAAACATTGTGCAAAATCAATACAAATAAATAAAATTAAAGTGTCTGTTTCAAACATTATTTTTAAATCACCGCTTTTTACTAAATGCATATGTATGTATAAAATTTGAAAAAATGTTGTTTTGGTATATGTACCGTACATATACCAAAACAACATTTTTTCAAATTTTTGTCTGCTGTCCGTCCGTCTGTGAACCAATCAATGGGCACTCATATTTGAGTGCCCATTGATAAGTTTTGAGTATTTGAGTATAAGTCACATTACAAAGTAATTTGTAGTTATTTTTTAGTTGAGAATTATACTTACAAAACATTAATTCAGTAAATAAATGAATTTTATAACAATTAATTTAATAAAATAAAAATACTGCAACCTACTACTCAAAAAAATGTTTAAAGCGTCCCTTCCATTCTATTCTATTCTTCTTAATTCCTGAATAAAATTTAATATTGTGACATTTTGATTACTTTATTATGAGTTATTATTAAATTACGAAATGGCACCACCCCTATTCGTCCTATGGGTCGTAGAAGGCGACCGACTGAACAAACTACTCAAGACATCACTAAGCTAGTCTAAAAGGTTAGGCGAAGCTAGTCTAAAAAAATTTACCCAAGTTACTCCTTATATCATTAGCTATCTGCCAGTTATTGCCCGTCAAAATTAGTCCAGACGTTGCAGAGATTATATAGAAGGAAAACTTGAAACAAACCCTTTACCAACCTGTCTGGCCAACGTGATATATAGTAAACCAAAATCTCTTTTCTAAAGAAAGCCTATGTCCAGTAGTGGACTGTTAACGTCTGTTAATGATGATTATGACTGCGTTGATTTAGAAATTGGTTAGTAGGCAGTAACGCAAACACAAAGTCATACTAATCTACTCGTAGATAAAAATCTTTACGACAGAACTACGCTTAAATTTAGGTGCAGCTAAACCTCACCCAAATTACTTGTCCAGTTGCCTACCCTACGTCCTGAATACTTAACTAGTTCATTTAGTGATTACCATAATATAGCGATCTTATTGAGTAATAACATTTTAGACAGAGCTAGTACAGAACTGGGTAATGATTACAGCGAGTAATTATGGCATTCTGCTAAAGTAAAAAAACTTTTTCTAAAGTTACATTAATAAATTTTAGTGATAAAAATATATCAAATGACATTCAAAACTAAGATTAGTCAAACGGGCCCAGTTTTTGAACGATTTTAAAACCATGTTTAAAACTTTGGTATGTCACAATAAAATTATTTCTACAATCTAGGAATTTTATTTGATTTGTTTAGCAGGTAATATTTCATTTACTGCGAATGCAAAAAAATGTATTTATTATTATATTCCCAACGAAAGTTAGTTTCAAGTGAATGGCTGGCCATAAAAGAAACAAGTTCAAACCCTTTGATAAATATCATGCATAATACGTTGATTCCGAAAAAAGTGGTATCGATGATGAAATCTTAGAAGAAGTAGGTCTATCGCTGTCTTGGGATAGCAAAATGTAATCGTTTACCATAATCCATACAATTAACAAAAAAATTGGATATATAAATAAAAATAAAATAATATGAAAAATAAGAACCAATAACGATAGAATTGGCTAGGAAAGACGCTATAAATATTTTTGTAAAGGTCCCCAGAGGAAATTTAATGCTGTTTAGAAGTAGACACTGGGGTGTAATACTGTAAGAGAACCTGATAAATAATGGATCAATTGGCGTTATTGATACTTGTCAGTTATAAGAATACTCGTATTTCCTTACAGAGTTAGTTTCAGTAAATATTTCACGGAAAAAAAATTGATACTTTTATACATTTACTAGTTGTTAGCCGGCGTGC
>PKRV01000149.1:65603-79551 GCA_003709505.1 Hyphantria cunea
ATTCTTCTTAATTCCTGAATAAAATTTAAAATTGTGACATTTTGATTACTTTGTTATGAGTTATTATTAAATTACGAAATGGCACCACCCCTATTCATCCTATGGGTCGTAAAAGTCGACCGACTGAACAAACTACTCAAGACATCACTAAGCTAGTCTAAAAGGTTAGGCGAAGCTAGTCTAAAAAAAGTTACCCAAGTTACTCCTTATATCATTAGCTATCTGCCAGTTATTGCCCGTCAAAATTAGTCCAGACGTTGCAGAGGTTATATAGAAGGAAAACTTGAAACAAACCCTTTACCAACCTGTCTGGCCAACGTGATATATAGCAAACCAAAATCTCTTTTCTAAAGAAAGCCTATGTCCAGTAGTGGACTGTTAACGTCTGTTAATGATGATTATGACTGCGTTGATTTAGAAATTGGTTAGTAGGCAGTAATGCAAACACAAAGTCATACTAATCTACTCGTAGATAGAAATCTTTACGACAGAACTACGCATAAATTTAGGTGCAGCTAAACCTCACCCAAATTACTTGTCCAGTTGCCTACCCTACGTCCTGAATACTTAACTAATTCATTTAGTGATTACCATAATATAGCGATCTTATTGAGTAATAAGATTTTAGACAAAGCTAGTACAGAACTGGGTAATGATTACAGCGAGTAATTATGGCATTCTGCTAAAGTAAAAAAACTTATTCTAAAGTTACATTAATAAATTTTAGTGATAAAAATTTATCAAAATGACACTCAAAACTAAGATTAGTCAAACGGGCCCAGTTTTTGAACGATTTTAAAACCATGTTTAAAACTTTGGTATGTCACAATAAAATTATTTCTACAATCTAGGAATTTTATTTGATTTGTTTAGCAGGTAATATTTCATTTACTGCGAATGCAAAAAAATGTATTTATTATTATATTCCCAACGAAAGTTAGTTTCAAGTGAATGGCTGGCCATAAAAGAAACAAGTTCAAACCCTTTGATAAATATCATGCATAATACGTTGATTCCGAAAAAAGTGGTATCGATGATGAAATCTTAGAAGAAGTAGGTCTATCGCTGTCTTGGGATAGCAAAATGTAATCGTTTACCATAATCCATACAATTAACAAAAAAATTGGATATATAAATAAAAATAAAATAATATGAAAAATAAGAACCAATAACGATAGAATTGGCTAGGAAAGACGCTATAAATATTTTTGTAAAGGTCCCCAGAGGAAATTTAATGCTGTTTAGAAGTAGACACTGGGGTGTAATACTGTAAGAGAACCTGATAAATAATGGATCAATTGGCGTTATTGATACTTGTCAGTTATAAGAATACTCGTATTTCCTTACAGAGTTAGTTTCAGTAAATATTTCACGGAAAAAAAATTGATACTTTTTTACATTTACTAGTTGTTAGCCGGCGTGCCGCTGTTAGTTAGGTATGGAAATTATGGGTGTCAATAATAATACCTCAAATTTTTTTATAAGCCGATGAATATGAAGTAATGCATATGATTTACTGTAACAAAAATCCAAAATAAATGGGGACTATTTCATGTCACTCTCGTAGTCTTAGATTTTAAATCAAGCTATCGCCGTCCACTGTTTTCTTCCATAGAGATATCATCTAAAATCTTCAAGTAATCCGTGTAAACCTGATTATATTCTGCATGACTACATCAAGTGCAATGCTTCTTTTGGGTGGCCACCAGAATGATAAAAAACACGTGGTAATTTTATCATTCTGGCAGGGTTGCACTTAATAAGCGGCAATTATTTTTTTATTTGTGAGTTTTAAAACGTTTTTAAAAATATCTGGCAGAACGTATTTTACTTACCATATACTTATTATTATGTAGCTTCTGATGAAATCAACACGTCTGCAAAGTCTGTGAAACTTTTTTAATCAGAACCAATTCTTCTCGCTAAAATAAGTAAATTGTTGCAGCATAACTTTGGAACGAAAAAACGTCTATCTCGTTTTTATTTTCGCAAAATCAAAGTCGACTTAACGAGCAAATATTCAGAAAGCTGGTTGAATAATTAAAACTTGCATATTATGTATGACGGAGTACGGGCATCCGAATAATAAAGTTGTTACGAACGCGTGACGCAATCGAACAATTCTATGAGTTAGGCGAGGTGGGATTATGTTTAGTATGTTTATATTGTGAGCTTATATTCTTAGTGCAACCAATTTTTATTTAATCAATTTGAGTTTTTATGAGTTCATGTCCATTTAGTTTTTAGGGTTCTGTACCTTAAAAGATAAAAACGGTACCCTTATAGGGTCACTTTTTTGTCCGTCTGTCTGTCTTTCAAGAGCTCTTTTCCCAGGCTGAAATTCATACTAAATACTCAGGACCATTGTCATTTAATCTGTAAAAAATTGAAACTTCTAAGCCAACGCTATCAAGGGTAAAACATTTATTTGATGCTGCAAAATTTCAACACTCGTACGGGAATCATAACCTACAGGGTACTTCCCGTGAACTCAGAATCTTGAAATTTGGCACAAAGCAGCGTCTTATAGCACAGATAAAGGAAACATTGCGAAAAGTATACATTTTTGGTAACATCACTTGCACTTGGCCTGTTTTTTGTTAACAAAATTAGTAATTAATGATTAGCTTTGTTTCAAATTAGGTATATTTGTGTTTTTTTTTTCATTTGTGGGTAAATACCCACCTTAATCATTTTATAGAAATCAAGGTTTTCGATAAGCGCTCGCCTTCACCGATTTCGGATGGTTACAGCCGTAACCGAAATCGGTGTGAGTTTGTAATCATCAAAATGTAGTATACTAAACTTGTCATATTTGAATGTGTTTCTTATCAACTTCAAAATGCGAGACCTTCACTCTCAAAGACCTTAACTCCTATGTTGTGTCGTGCCTCTTGAATTACTTGGGTCCATTGGTCCCCGTTGCAGTCCACTACCTACTGGACATAAGTCTCTTCTAAGGCACACTACAGAGTCCGATCTGATGTGACTGCCTCGGTAGCGCAGTTGTAGCGTATGCGACTGATGCGCTCGGGATTCAGGTTCGATTCCTGAGTCGGATCAAATGTTTGTATGATCTGCACATATTTGTTTCCAAGAGGAAACTCAAGACTAACAAGAAATTGACAACGGAGTTCCTAGACAGGCAAATTAAAATTGTTTATTAAATATAACGAGATAATTTAGTTTATTATTATAGTGTGCAAATAAATAGTTTTCTATGAATGATCAGAAATAATTCATTCGTGCAATCATAGTTTCACCGTAAGTAAAATCGATTCGAGTACCGATTATTTGCCAGCAAATTAAATTTTGCACAAAGTCTACGAAAGTGATCTCATTAGTATTCTCGCTCTCGCTTATAACATTCGCCACAAGTAATTATCGTACGTCTCTTTCTAACCGACGATTAATCTGCTTGAAAGTTAAACAAAGTATTTTGTACACTTGCGTGCAGAGTTATTCATTATCGTACAGAATTCAATTTGGCGAAACATTACTGTGGCGTCTTAAAAACGTTGTTTTTATTTATTTTTCTTTCAAACAGTTCTTCAGACATGTTATTATTCTTAGTATAGTAATATACAATAAACAATGCGTGGTCCTCAATTTATTTAGCATATAACAATGTCAAGTAACTATTTTTAATTTAGCTATATACTTACATATTTTTTTAAATTAAGGTATTCTATATATATATATATATATCAATAAATAAATGTTCGTTTGTCTCGCCAAAACTCGAGAATGGCTAGACCGATTTGGCTAATTTTAGTCTTGAAATATTTGAGGAAGTTTAGGGCAAGTTCGAACGGTAAAAAAGATAAATAATAAGTAATGGAAAATACTCAAACCGTCAATTTAATTTTCCAAAACAAACTGTTTCTAGCTGTGAAACAATTGATGGCATTTGTCTTTTCAGAAACAAAAAAATGACATTTGGTTATCAAATATTTATTTATGTGTCCAGGAGTACGCCTGTTTTATTATGTTATATTGATTAAGTTATAACTGTGTTGCATTTAATGTAGATATTTTTTTTTATTAAGTTTGGACCAAACTTTACACAAATATATGTAGGTGATACGATGTTCACTGGGTCTAGTAGGTCTATCTAGTATTTTATAAATAAAACAATCAGTGGCAGAGATGAAAGCCAATAATTATTTTCCGAAACTATTCATTTTCCTCTTTATATAGATTGGGACAATATTTTGCTGACATATCTTATAAATACCTTAATACTTTTTTTTACTACATACCTCATTATTATACTCGTACACAAATGTTAAATTTTAATACAGTTAAATTAATAAAAATAACCTCATACGTTTTACATGCGTTATTTATTAGAGATTATTATTATTATGTTAGAGATATTTATTAATAAATAAATATGTTCAGACATTTTAACACACAACGCCATTTAGCCCCAAACTTGTACTATGGGTACTAGACAACTGATATTAATACTTATGTACTTTTTTCTGTAAATACATACATATTATACATAGAAAACAACCCAAACTCCGAAACAAATATTTGCAGATCATACAAACATTTGGTCCGACTCAGGAATCGAACCCGAGACCTCTAGCACAGCAGTCGCATTCGTTACCACTGCGCCTAGTCTTACGGTAATAACAGAATCAAAGAAACAGAATAAAAATATTAGAAATATCTTGGCCATAAAAAAATTCTTATTGAGATAGCTTGTGCACCTGACATTACCTGATAAGTGGAGCGTGTAGACAATCAGGTTGCGTCCGCTAGCCGTAATGAAACAATATTGTTATAATGTACAATCGAGTGGTATGGTGTTAGCACTGGTTGAATACAATGCATTAAGGGAAAATTACCAGTGTGCTCAGTTCCGCTTTCAAATCGTTGATGTGTAAATAAGTTTTCGATAAGAAAATCCAATTTATATAAACTTTTAAGATTGAGTGAAAACTTTCGTCTTACTTTGGGAGTGTTCGATACTGTGGTGTGATTCTAACAAAAGGTTGAAATTCTTTTTATGGTTTCGTCGGTATAGATATTTTTAGTTTAACATCTTATTTGTTTGTTCAGTACCTGTCAGACTAGTACTAAAAAGTGAAGATTTTTTTACGTTTCTCTCATGGGCGAGATTTTTCGAGATGGGTGTAGGTATTTTCATCCCAGTCATATATATATATATATATATATATTTAACTAACATAATTCCCACAGATAGAAAAAAAAATAAACAAAGACCATAGAAAATAATAAACAATAAAAAACTAGATCGTTGTTACTTTCTTGAAACGGAAATGAAACGAAATCAGGATTTCCTTATTTGATTCTTTTTAGTGTATTGTGTGCCTTACTTTTTGTAATACGGTAATATTAAATATTAATTACTATGTATAATCAGTATTTTTTGTAAACACAACTTACGTGTTTACGTAAATAACTATTACATAAAATAATGCAATCAAAATATATTAAAATTCTAACCTAAAAATTACTTGACGGGCACGATGGCAGACTGAATCTGAACGGTTTTTGTGAAGAGGTGTTATGGCACTTGTTAGACCAGTTAGTACTTCATTTTCTCAGTATCTTTTATTAAAATTTATTTTTATTTCCGTTCTTAATAATTTAATTACATAATTTATATGAATTGAAACTGATGTGCTCACCGGGCCAGTGATATAATTTCCTGTGAGACTTGTATTATTTTATAATTAAAACATACGTTGTTGAGGGATTAAAAAAAATTGGAAATTCTAGAATAAATATCCAAAACTAACAACAAAGTATCTAAAGTAGTCGTACTAAGACCTACGTTGCGTTGTATTTTTATTGATTTCCTTTGAATGTAATAAATTCTAATTCCCTCTGATAGAAATTTATTTAAATAATCTATTTAGTAACTATTTCTGTTCATTAAAATTCTTTTTTATCGTACCAAACTTGTCGCAATACGGTCTTGTCAAGATGTTCTTAGAGAGCCTCCTTTTCACCAGCGAGGACTAAAGCGCCTTAACAAAGGACGCAATAAACTCGAGGGTACTTTGAATGAAACGGTTGAAAAGGGTTGTTTAGCGATGGGTATGTGAAGTCTTTTAGGATACTTCTTATACATAAAGTTATTTTAAGAATATTTCAGTTAATTTACTTTTTAAACATAAGTATCGATTACTAATCTCGTTGGTCTAGCGGTTTACGTATGCAAGTGATCAAAAGTCTCGGGTTCAATGCCAGGGTTAAGCCAAAAGTGTTTTTGGGTTTTTCTTACGAGAAATGCCTAGTAACAGCTTGGAGTGCGGATATCTGGGGATGTTTCATGTCAGTACCTCGAAGAGCACGTTAGCCATCCTACCGGTTGTCACGAATATATATAGTAATTGTTATTGAGAAGTCAGTGTCCACATATATACCGACAACTAGTTTAATATTAGAAATCAGCTTGCCCACAGGGTTGTGATAATAAATAATAAATAATTTGTAAATAGAGGGAAAAATAGAAAAGATGTTACAGCAATCGCAACTCCTCTCTATTTTCTGCGATCTGTTTAACGTCTTATAGGCTTCGACCCCTACTCTCGCCTTTACTTGCTGTATATAACTTATTATAAGTCTTCCTATTTTTCCCTTGCCTTATATAAAACAGTAGTAGAAGGAAATCCTTCTGGTACTGTTTTAAACAGATTATCGTGTTTTATTAAGTTACCAACCATTTTACCTCTTCTGTTGTCGATAGTTTCTAACAATTCCCTCTTTTCATTACTGATGTTCATCATCCGCCTCCAGCACCACATCCCAAACGCGGACAATTTGTCTCTGTTTCTTTGAGTTGTTGTCCACGTTTTGCATAAAATGCTATGCACCGAATATATGTTTTCATAAGATGGTTTTGATGTTAATTTTGAAGTCCGGTGCTGAAGTCTCTCCACTATATCCGGTGAACATCGCTATCTACCTGTTCTGTGATTGTTATTGATTTTAATATGGCTGGTTATGAATTAACTCTCGTGCCCTTGTTCTCTCTAAAACCATATGTATCTGGCCCTAAGTACTCCATATGTGAAGTATTTTGAACCTAAGCTTCTGGCTATCTTGAAATTAAGCTGAAGGTTCGGTGCTCTTCACATTTAATGGTGTTTTGTTTTTTCGGAAGGGTAACTCTTCTACCAATCTGTAAATCTCGCGATACTGTGCCTGTTTCGTAAATTCCCTCACGCAAGTAGTAGATCTCGTTTAACAGAGGATCACACACGGCGTATTTAATAAGTTTTCCAAGTTTAAGATTGGTTTTGTTTGAATTATTTGATTAAAAATACTAATTTGTTGTCTTGACTAATTATAGTGATTATTCTATTATTATTACATTTATTAAAATTAATTTGATTATAATTTTGATTTAGTTTGATTACAATTATTATTTTATTTTTTAATTAGCTTCGTTGTATATTGTACAGCTACGATGGCAGAATTTCTTTTTTATACTCTGTCCTAAAATGTTTGCGCTGAATTACTTAACTGTGGCATATAAATTGCTGGTACTTATGGCACAGGTTTTTCTTTTTAAGTATTAGCAGTGCATTATTTGTAATTATATGTGAAAAGGAAATTGTGAATTGTTATTGTAAATTTGTACTTGTGGACAATAAATACATTATTATTATTATTTTGATTTTTCATTTATCTCCCTTTTTTGAGGGGTAATATACGTGTTATGCGGGCCTAAGCCAAGCATGAAACGTTAAATTGAGTAGGTGGATGATATAGATGAGGATGTTAGAAATTTACGAGTAATGCGGCAGGTATTGAGTATGGTGACTTTTTGGAGCAGATAAATAGAGTGTGGCGGCATGTGGAGTAATTCAAGATTTTGGGTNTTATTATTTTATTTTTTAATTAGCTTCGTTGTATATTGTTCAGCTACGATGGCAGAATTTCTTTTTTATACTCTGTCCTAAAATGTTTGCGCTGAATTACTTAACTGTGGCATATAAATTGCTGGTACTTATGGCACAGGTTTTTCTTTTTAAGTATTAGCAGTGCATTATTTGTAATTATATGTGAAAAGGAAACTGTGAATTGTTATTGTAAATTTGTACTTGTGAACAATAAATACATTGTTATTATTATTTCTTCTTTTTCAGTATCATCTGCCTTCCTTCCTTTCTTCTTTTTTCTTTCTATTACGTTACAATAAATATACCGTCGAATGCGTTTTATTGTATAATCTCAGAAGCTGTCGTCACTATTTATAGAAATACATGTACGTCTAAAGTTTTCAATGGTTACAACAGAAACAACATTGAATGAGTATCGTTTTATAATCTTTTGTGACGGTTAATCGGGCTGAAGGTAATTCTATTTATTTCTCCTGTAAGAGACTTCTCTTCACATTTGTTCTCAATTCCATGTTATATACCTTTATAAACCACATTTTATACATATATCCTTATTGTTTTATTATAAAGAATGCGTCTAAAGCACATGGTGTGGAATCAACTTTTTATTTATTTTCACGAGGGCTTAGCCCAAGTGCCAACTATCCTGGTCTTGGCCAGTCCATCCACTGCTGGCCGCTTTCTTTAAATCGTCGGTCTATTGTGCCGCAGGACGCCCTACAATATATTGACCTTCATTCAGCAGTTATGAAGATTGTTTTATATATAGTCACTAAGTGAATATACCGCTTTCATAAAAAACGTACAAATTTAACCAAGTCGAGGAAATATCAACCTGTCTCAGTGATGTAATGATGATAAATATACAATGAATTTAATTGTTGCAGAAGTGACGGTAACATACAGACGCGGCCTACCAGTCATCACAGTCCCGCTGCCGTCGCGCCGTGAACTATGTCGATTTACACTTCGTCCCGTCTCACAGACCGTCGGAGACCTTCTCGAACAGGTAGGCACCGTACTCTTTTTAAGGGTCTAACTCCTGTACACCAGGATCACAATTACAGAACAGCAGACACTCGAACTCACCTAGTGACGACACTCGAGAGAAATTAAATCCTGCTACCGAACTATTAAGTTTCTTTGCGGATTCGAAAATAGTTTTTAAACAGAAGAAGTTTTCATAAGAAATTAGAGGAGTTTGAAGTATAATGAATTTGGGCTAAATAATTAAAGAAAAATAAGAAAAGAAATTGTTTGTCCTAATAACACAAGTATACCGAAGGAGATTTTTTTTCTTTGTTAACTTCAGTCATGGAAATCCTTGGTTGTTAAATGAAAATTAAAGAAAGTGTCCTTAGAAAGTAAATTTGTAAAACCTAAGTCACTATATTTGCGTTCTGACGAAAATTTTACCTACTCAACATAATTTGATTGGAACCACTAGGCTACGGTAAGAGCACAGCGTTGAAGCTAGTATCTAAGTTTAAAAATACTGCATACATAATTAAGTATCGTTCATAGATTGTAATCTATTGAGCGGTGAGCCATTCGGCGGATATCATTCTTAATACGGCCCAGATTATAATTATTATTGTTACTGTAATTACGTATACAACTGTCCGTTAGGTAACTCTAGAAATATTACGACTTATGTTTTAATACCGTAACTAGTCTATGAAGATCAATGTTTCCAAGTTATAATGAACGGTGTCATGAGGATCACCCGTTGAATTTTACGGTCGGGTTTTGACGAATCCGCAAAATGACTACTACGTGATTGGTTGAATAGTCATCAAAACTGGTTTGATGAATAGTCATCAAAATTGATAGGTAATTAAACCTAAAGACGATCGTAGTAATTTAATTTTGTGGACTATAACTTTTGATGATTTCAATTATTATATGACTAAAAATATTTTTATGAACTTGTGTAATTTGTAATGTAAACAGAGCTTAACTGTGACTTACGGGTTAGGTATTATATTAAACGTGAGTGTACTTACATATGCCTAGAAGTTCGTAATGCGTTGTCCTGTGGGTTTTTTACATATGATCATTGCCGAAATATATGGTGTGTCTTTTATAATAAATCTGTAGTAATTCGAAATATTGATTTGTGATTTTAATTGCTTTGAGATGAGGAATTATGGTTCATCCATATAGCGGAAAGACAACACTGAACTTTACTAGCAGTAAAATTGAAAATATGATTACATCTTAATTGTGATTAAAAAATGATTCAATTAAAAGTAATTGTTTGTATTTGTATTGTATTTAAACATGTTGGTAAACCCTATTTATTACCCTATACATATAAAATCAAACTTAGTTCTATATCCTTTTATTTTTTTCAAGTGCGCACTTGTTATTAATATTCTTTAAGTTGAAATGAAAGATAATTTCGTAAGAAATAAAAGTTCACGAATAATTTTATATCTAATGGAATAAATACCAGACAAATTGCCTCTTGTCACCTGTCAAGCGAAAAAGGAAAATATTTCATTCTTATTTTCACAATTTGACTTGGTTTTCATCCACGATTTTCGCTTAATGACATTTTACTTTACACAGAACCACGTCAATATGTCGAATTATACCAAAGCTCATTATAGTCTCTTTGACTTTCATCATCATCATCATCATCATCATCAATAGCCTATAGCTTAGTTAGTTAGTTTGTATCTCCTTACTTTAACTTTGATGACCATTTGTAGTAAAATTGATATTGGTTCTATTGTTAGTAATTAACAGTCATCGGTTTTAGTCTATGACAAATATTTGTATGATTAACATGATTATTTATTATATAACGAACTTATCGCCGTCCACTGCTGAACGAAGGTTTCCCCCAAAGAGCTCCAACCGACCCGGCCTTGGCATACCACACCCATCCGCTGCCAGCCACCTTCTTCAAATCGTCGGATCATCGTGCGATTGTCTCATCGTGTTCTTTACTCTAGCACATTTCGGCTCAAGCTACCATCAGTTATGTCTCTGACTATAACTGCCATCATCAGCAACCTTTAATATTCCACTACTGGATAATGACCTTTCCTTATATAGGAGATTTTCTTTTAAAAAATATATTTATAAGGAGTCTAATTTCACAATTCTTTCTTTTTCTGCTCATTTTGTAATCAGATAGTCGCGTGTGTGATATCTATTATATTAAATACTCCACAAGGTCAATATTTTAATCAAAGCTTACAGAAGTTTGTATTGATAAATTTGGCAAATAGATAAATGGCTTTAATCGACTTGTAGTTGAAAACAGCACTGCAATACCAGATGCAATTAACGGAGCCGGTATCAGGCGTGTTTGTTGCAGGCGAGTAAACCAAATTAAACTGCACAATCGAACCATTTGCCTGTCGATAGGACTTGGCTTAGTTACCGTAGGACTCTTTATGTGAACATGTGATGTGCTAAGATCTATATAGATAGTTGATAATACTGTTTATTTCTTGATGTATTTATGTCACCATGATAGTAATCAGCGTCAATACGTATTCCAAAACTTTTTTGTGTTGTTCTAGATGACTTGTGTGTCTTCGATTAAATTCTTGTTATTAATTTTAATATGGTATTATATAAGAGTTAAAAAGTATATAAATAAAAATACATAAAATAAACAATCCTTCTTCTTCTCTTCACTTGCTCCAACGATAAACTTGCTACGCACAGGTGTGCACCATCCAAAGGTGGACTGGAAGATAATCCTTGTGCCATTAAGCTCGGATTTGCAGGAAGCTGAAATAAATAATAAATCGTCAGATACTAATAAATTAAATATTTATTGTTCGTCCAACAGTGTCGAAAAGTCGGAAACTAATTTTGCAAAAGTAAACACAATAAATATCCCGTTTATAATTACTTATCCATCAAAAGGAAAAATGTAATGAATGAAAAATACTTTTTAAACTGCCTCTTTCTGCAGGTGAAAGCCGAAGACCGCGGGGTGGAGCGCGCGGCTGCACTGGCAGCAGACGAGCGCGTGCGCATCGCATCAAGCGACACCATTGAGTCACTCCTAGAGACTGACTTCCGACTCCTCATCAATGACACAGAGTATTACGTCAAGTCACCGCCACAGGTCAGTGATAGCTTCGTTTTAATAATAACAAGTACTTATTTTACAATAACAATACAATCCGTCTCCGGAACCAATCGATAAATATTAAGAATTTGTTATAACATCATAACAGCCACCAATTATGCTAACTCATAACTTACTGTTTAATTATCAGAACTACTGAAATACATCAAAGCTATCAAACATCTAATACACCCTATTATCATAGTAACTAATTAAAATATACTATTCTAACATAAATAGGACTAAACCAATTTAATTACCGAACTAATCAACTTAACGTACCGACTACAAATCTGTAGCTCAAGAAAATTAGTTTATCGTTACTNGCGTTATGTTTGTACTTGCTAGGCGAATTAATTGGCTATAGACGCTAGTATACTAGTCCAACGTATGTAGGTATATGCTAATACAATGATGAGCCGACGTAAATGTATGATGCTCACTCGCTTGTTGATTGAATAGCAGTTCGATTTGCTCGAGTGTGATTAAGTGGTCTTGCATCGTTGTTTACCCTAAGAGGCTATTGGGATATCGAACATAGGTTTCTAGGCATATCTAAGCACTACATTATAATATAATTACAGCTATATGATCTAATGAACGATAAATACACACATTCATATACATGTGTGAAAAGACGAGATGATGACGAAGAGAAACCATCATTATCAACACCTTTAACTGGCTACTGCTTGACTTCTCCTTACAAAGGAGGTTTTGAGAGACTATACCGCTAGAGAAATCATATGAGCTACTAAAACAATTAACGAACTATCATTTTATTTTACAATTTCTTTTTATCATATACAATTGACTGTACGCGTTGTGTACTGCGTTGTGGGTTCAAACCCCACATAGGACAACTTGGGTGTTTTTTGTGTTCGTTTCATATATGTTTGTATAGTCCAACGACACTGGAATGTACCTAAGCAGTAGGTTTTTTTAAGGAAAAAAAATTAAGACTCAACAAATTACAAAACAAACTGTGAATACAAGTTAAAACAAAAAACATTAGTTATGGCGTCTGTCCTTTCGTCTATAAACTGAATCGACCAACTCATCATCTATTCATATGACGGCCAGGTTAATTTTAACTAACCGAGAAACATCCAACGTATAGCAAAATTCTAAACCAAACTTGATTTTGGCACGATTGTAAATGCGATAGCATTATCCAATCAGTGAGCTTTTCACGTACGATGTTGAATTGGTACGATGCCAGTCAAATGATTATAGACAAACCTTTCATTTTGAAGGCGACTGTTGAAAAAGGATTTCTAAAAGGATTTTTGAAACAGTTTAATAATAAATCTGTATTTATTTCATTTCATAATATGCATTACCTATATTAGAATAAACTGAAATGCTATATGAAATTAATTTTAGATATAATGCCACTATTTTGGACATTTTTAAATAGGAAGGGAAATAAGGAATATTATTTGCAACATTATTTACTATCATCCACTCCTATTGCAAAAGTATGACGGTATATACCTTCCTCGATAGATGGACAATGTACACAGAAAAATTTTTCAAATCGAACTACTGGTTTCTGCGATTACCAAAGAAACATACTCTTCAGCTGTATAATTTTAGCTTGGTAGTATTTTGTAGTTCTAACTACACACTCTGAGGCTTTCTACAATTTTGAAATCATACATATATTAGTGCTATGTTCATTGTGATAAGAGTCCAAAACACTAAAATATTTAATAATACAATCGAAGCGATTTCAAATAATTTTAACTGTTATTGTAATTTGTTTATTTTAGTTTATAAAATAAAAATACTTAGTATGTGTTTTTTGTAGCTTTAGCACAACTGTATTAATGTTCTTATGATCATAACGCAATGTTGGATTCAAATTGCCAAAGAAATATATTAATGAAAATTTATTTTAAGCCAAAGAAGTTTTAGGAAAGCTAATAATGAATATAAAAAAATCCTGAAAGCCTTG
>PKRV01000150.1:0-35572 GCA_003709505.1 Hyphantria cunea
TAACAGTTGCGTGTAAGGCGACAAAACTGTATTTAATATTTTTTATACTTTTTACAGGGTGGTACACAGAAGATCAGCGGTGGCGAACGTCATTCACGTACTTACAGTCAATTACCGTGGCAGAGCTAGCACCAGGATCTCCTCTGTTCGAGCTGTGCAGATAGGCGCAAACCTGGGGGCGATAGGACGCGTTGTAGCAGGAGGCGCTGGCAGGAATTTTGCAACAGTAGAATTAAGATCAGCAAGAGGCCGCGGTTTCAATATTCAGGTTGATATTTTGGGTCGATTCTAACTTGTTAATAAATTTGTTACCTAATTATATACAATCTTTTTTATTTACTACAAATATATTCTAAATTAGGAGAGATCAAAGATGAAGAGGTTTATTAGTGATCAGTGGAAACTAGTTTCAGTTACAAAAATACAGTTACCTACTTTACTAACTACTTTCAAATCGCCAATCCTTCCCGATAAATTATTTGTATTTTCTTCTTGTAAATTCTTACATATCTTTTTTCTTCCAACGTATTTCTGAAAGAGAAGATGTATTTAGGTATATTACCATATGCACCTAGCAAAATGTTAGTGAAGTGTTGTACCTCAGTGATTAAAAAACAATTTCCAAGATGTAGATGATTGTCTGTGGCGTAGAGGATTGCACAAAAGTAGGTTGTAGGTAATACGCCAACTATTTTTTTTCCTTGTTTCTTTGACGTGTATACATTAATTAAGTTTTGAAAATACGTACATGTAGACGTCACATACAGATGATTTATTTTATTTATATGACATGTATTCTTTGAAATATTTTAAATTAACGTGCATGAACCGGGAAGGGTGGGAGACAGGAGGGCGATTGTGTGTCTCTAAATGCGGCAACGTACTTGTACTTGTGACACCTGCGTTGCAGGCATCGGCGTTGATAGCCCTACGGGCTTAGCAGGGACGGCTCGAAATCCAGGGCTGTGCCAGCCAACACGCTGTTGGAGCCAAGTTTCGCAGCTTGGATAGAGAGAACTGACTGTGTAAATTTCGGGGTGTTTGCGACGTTCGGCTTATATGGCCAGTGTTGGAACGATGGAATGCGTAATTCAAAGTAGAATGCATTTTTTTTAACTTGGTTTTTTAAAAAGAATTATACCAGCTAAAGATACCAACCACTATCCAAAGAGGCCCCAACCAAACGGACCTCTATTAATTAACCGTTCATAACAATAACTTAACAATGATATTTGTAATAGATACTGCCCATTTTTCGTGCCACGATGTAACATTGTACAAGCGTCTATTATTTTCAGTGTTCCTATTTAAATTTTACTTAGGAGCAATAAATATTCTTAAAATTTTCAGAAAACGCTGGAATCTTTAGGGTCTTTTGTCATACATGTACTTTTAAAATATTTTTACAATTTTTAAAATAATTATAAATTTATAAAATAATATGTTCGTCATTACAAAGCTATGTCGATCAGAAAAATTTACATCTGTCAAAAATTTCAAGCTAACTTATACAAGATTTAGAAACAAGCCTAGAGATAAAAGAATATAGGAAGTAACAAACACATACATTTTCGCTTAATTTTCAACACTTTAGTTTCCATTATTTTATTTTGTGACCCCAAATTTCAATCTAAAAATTGAACCCAAAGCCCATTACAGATGACAGTCGAATAGAAACGTATTTTTCATCGACGCCACCAGATGTGATGTGAGCGCTCCCAGAATTGGATTCGCCAACTCCCAAAATTAAAATGTAGGTGATCTTGATTTGGTTTGTTGAGCTAATATATTTTATGTCTAGGATCTGGACTATGTTTTGAAGGCCTGGATTACTGTAGTAGTATCTGTAGGCAATAAGACAGTTAAAAAACTGCTGAGCAATTTTAATGACGTACCAGGTTTTTGTAAAATACAGCTTAAATCATTGATGATGATTGATGAGAACAGATTAATTAATACGGATTGAGTTATTCACACACATGGAGAGCTTACGTTATCAAATTTTAATATCCCTTACTCTTTTGACGGGTCTGTTAATCTAGACTGAATGTTAGTTAATCTGATTACTAAGCCGTAGGCTCTGAGTTGTGGTGCGAACATTTGTCAATACAAATGTTAAAAAAAAATCACAAATATCTGAGTGCGATATATTATTATTATATATCTTTATTGTATACATGCAAAATTACAAAGTTAAAAACAGAGGATGAGTCACAAATATGCAAATGATACAATAGGCGGTCTTATCGCTCACGGCGATCTCTTCCAGACAACCACAAAATGGATTTTCAGTATACAAAAACTTCGGGTAGCTCACATACGAGTACAAGTAACACATCTAATCCTCTACGTGAGTGGTTAAAAAATATCATTTAAACAATCATGCACCGAAATAGCACCCACTCACTTTCACATTACACACATACACACACACTAACACACACACACACACACACACACACTATATAAGTATTCACATGCATAGATATACACAATACATGTATATATAAACACATACATTTACAAATATACGTACAATACACATATATATACAACTATATATATTCTATATAACTAAATATATTAAGATAGATGTAGACAGAGATAAAGTAACAAAAAAAAAAAAATAATAACAAATAATGGTCCTTTAGTAGCTTTTTAAAAGTAAGCAAAGTTTTTGCTTTTCTAATTGCCTCAGGCAAATCGTTCCAAAGTCTTACCGCTTGCACAGTAAAAGACCTGCCCGCAAACTGAGTTGAATGTTTTGGCATCTTCAATATCAAATTCTCCGATGACCGGAGGTCTCTGCAATGTGTGTTTTTTAAGAACTGAAAACGTTCTTTGAGATAAAGAGGAGTATGAGGATGAAACAGAACACTGTATAGAAGGGAAAGAATATGTAGATTCCGGCGAAAGCGTATTGGTAGCCACCTGAGCTTAGAACGAAACTCAGAAATATGATCATATTTGCGTAATCCAAATATAAATCTAATGCAGAGATTTTGAAGTCGCTCAAGTTTATTCAGTTGGTCTTCGGTGAGATCCAGATAGCTGACATCGGCATAGTCAAGGATGGGAAGTAGAAGAGATTGTGCGAGCGCAATTTTAGTGTCAGTGGGAAGAAAGTTTCGTAGCCTTCGCATAGATCCTGCTGCTGCAAATAATTTACGGCTAACTTCCCCAATCTGAGGACCCCAAGATAAGTATCTATCCATATAGATCCCCAAGTTTTTAACATTATCACTATATGGAACAACCGAGCCGTTGCAACAAACATCTGGCAGCTGCTTAAAGTTTATTGTACACAGTAACCTGGAGCTACCCACTATAATTACTTGTGTTTTCTTTGGGTTTACACTTATTCCATATTCCGTACTCCAGTTGCATATCTGTTGTAAGTCTCTGTTAATGATATCCACTGCTTGCGTTAAACTGTCTGGATTGGCTCGTGTGTAAATTTGGAGATCATCTGCATAAAGATGGTAGGAAGAAAGTAATTGATTAGTGATTGAGTTTATAAAAATTGCAAAAAGTAACGGTGATAGAACGCCGCCCTGAGGTACACCTGCAGATGTTGTACGCCAAGAGGAGTAAACATTATCGATACAAGCACGCTGCTGGCGACCGTACAGGTAACTACGAAACCAGTCAATTGCCGATGGAGATATGTTAAGTGAACACAAGATACCCAGTAAGACATCAAAGTCAACGGTGTTAAAGGCGTTGCTGAAGTCTAGCAAAGTGAAAACCGTTAGTTTACCTTCGTCCATGCCCGACCTAACATCATCCGTAATATGGACCAGAGCTGTGGTAGTGCTATGGCCTGGGCGAAAACCAGATTGGAAAGGATTAAGGAAACAATTTCTTGTAAGAAATGAACTTAGCTGCGTGTAAATAAGACGCTCGAGGACTTTGGAGAAAAATGGAAGGATAGATATGGGGCGATAATCAGAGATGGAGGATGGATTAAATTTCTTGGGAAGAGGAATAATTTGGGCCATTTTCCAAGCAGATGGAAATGTGTTGATGGATATGGAATAATTAAAAATGTGGCAAATGATCGGAAGGATTTCATCCAGGACATGAAGGACCATATTACGGCTGATCCCGTCGCTTCCTACTGCATTAGAATTTATTGATATAATGCTCCTCCTAACATCACATGCAGCAAATTGACTTAAAAGAAATTGGGAACAGTTAGGAGTCGGCAGAGAAGAAAGGTTATTTAGCGTTGTAGTCTTGGTCGCTCCTCCATAGTTGGAGGAAACAGAAAAATGTGAAATAAGGGACTCGATATCAACATCTTTCGAAGCACAAGTAGGACGTGACTTGCCGATCCCCAATGACTTGAGAAATTTCCAGACCTTAACTGGGTCACCATCTTCAATAGACTTGTGGATATGTCGGCGCTGAGCATTCCTACACATCTTGTTGCAGTGAATATAAATTTTTCCCAATTTAATGGAGTCGGGTTTTTTTATATCTGGATTGAGCCCTTGCTTTCCTTCTCTGGACTTTCTTTATTTCCTCAGTAAGCTAAGGTGCAGGCAGATGTTTTACCTTTATTTGTCCTATTGGTGCATGTTTGTCATACAGGATTATCAGATTTTTAGTGAACAAATCCAGTTTTTCATCGACACATTTAAAGTTAAAACAGGAGTCCAGTCGAAGTTTTCGATATCTCTGCTAAGATTTTTAACGTTCATATCTCGAAAATTACGCTGTGAAATTATTTTAGATCTAAGTTTAGGAGTGCGAGTGAGGTAGGAGAGAAGGAGCATGTCGTGGTAGGAAAACTAATCTGCAGAGCACTGACCATGTTTGGCAACATGCTCCACAGAGGACACAAGAATAAAGTCTAAGATATATATCTATAATAAGTACATACTTAGAAGTACATAAGTAGTTTATCAGTAGACTGTTTATCATGTCAAAAGGTCTACCTAGTTTAGGATCTGACTTTAATACGAAAGAAGGGAATGGAAGAAGGCTCCTTTCAGTATGTCCTAGTAATCTATGACTACTTAAATAAACGCCTCATCAGGCTTTAATGTAAGCCCTTTGTGGGTGTTACGGACAACTTAATCTTTTTCGTCCAGTTCGTTTCTTAAATCAATATATTTTACTTTCTTCATTAGACTAGTACAAAATCGAATAAAATTATTTTTCTTTAGTACCGACTATTTCTGCACTTATATCTATGTCTATATCGAGAAACTTTATATATATATATATTTATGACAAAAGTCCCTAAGGATTCCAGCGTTATCTGAAAATTTTAAGAATTTTTATTGCTCCTAAGTAAAATTTAAATAGGAACACTGAAAATAATAGAGGCTTGTACAATGTTACATCGTGGCACGAATAATGGGCAGTATCTATTACACATATCATTGTTAAGTTATTGTTATGAACGGTTAATTAATAGAGGTCCGTTAGGTTGGGGCCTCTTTGGATAGTGGTTAGTATCTTTAGCTGGTATAATTCTTTTTAAAAAACCAAGTTAAAAAAATGCATTTTACTTTGAATTACGCATTCCATCGTTCCAAGACTGACCATATAAGCCGAACGTCGCGAACACCCCGAAAATTACACAGTCAGTTCTCTCTATCCAAGCTTCGAAACTTGGCTCCAACAGCGTGTTGGCTGGCACAGCCCTGGATTTCGAGCCGTCCCTGCTAAGCCCGTAGGGCTATCAACGCCGATGCCTGCAACGCAGGTGTCACAAGTACAAGTACGTTGCCGCATTTAGAGACACACAATCGCCCTCCTGTCTCCCACCCTTCCCGGTTCATGCACGTTGATTTAAAATATTTCAAAGAATACATGTCATATAAATAAAATAAATCATCTGTATGTGATGTCTACATGTACGTATTTTCAAAACTTAATTAATGTATACACGTCAAAGAAACAAGGAAAAAAAATAGTTTGTGTATTACCTATAACCTACTTTTGTGCAATCCTCTACGCCACAGACAATCATCTATATCTTGGAAATTGTTTTTTAATCACTGAGGTACAACACTTCATGAACATTTTGCTAGGTGCATATGGTAATATACCTAAATACATCTTCTCTTTCAGAAATACGTTGGAAAAAAAAAGATATGTAAGAATTTACAAGAAGAAAATACAAATAATTTATAGGGAAGGATCGGCGTTTTGAAAGTAGTTAGTAAAGTAGGTAACTGTATTTTTGTAACTGAAACTAGTTTCCACTGATCACTAACAAACCTCTTCATCTTTGATCTCTCCTAATTTAGAATATATTTGTAGTAAATAAAAAAGATTGTATATAATTAGGTAACAAATTTATTAACAAGTTAGAATCGACCCAAAATATCAACCTGAATATTGAAACCGCGGCCTCTTGCTGATCTTAATTCTACTGTTGCAAAATTCCTGCCAGCGCCTCCTGCTACAACGCGTCCTATCGCCCCCAGGTTTGCGCCTATCTGCATAGCTCGAACAGAGGAGATCCTGGTGCTAGCTCTGCCACGGTAATTGACCGTAAGTACGTGAATGACGTTCGCTACTGCTGATCTTCTGTGTACCACCCTGTAAAAAGTATAAAAAATATTAAATACAGTTTTGTCGCCTTACACGCAACTGTTACTTTAATCTATGTACTTTCTATTTTTATAAGATTAAGGTATATAAAAAAGGTTTAAGTCAAGAGACTGAGGCTTACCTGAGAAGCACACTGTTTCTAGGTTGAATTACTCTCAAAAAAGCTTCAGGGTACGTTACAGGACTGAGTTCTACTTCTTCATAAGATTCAATATACTGTACAGGTTCGCCATCTTCTACATTCCTGACTTCTTCATTATTTTCAATCAATTCTACGGACTCTTCTAATTCTGCGAATGCCACGGGAGTACTTTCTAACTCTAAAAGCTGATTCTCAGCGCAGTTGACGTTAGCAGCCAAAATGGCTAACAAAGTGAACAACACTTGTTGTTTCATCTACAACAAAAATACCATTAGTAATAAAATGGATTGATTGTTAATTAAAAAAATATACCACAAGGATTTTAGGAATATAACGACATATTTGTAATTTACGACACATTTTCAATTTGAAAGAAGAATGATCAAAAATAAAATAATTAAAGATTTTTGTGAAAATTAGTATGTACATAGATATATATATCAATTACCTTAGTTATATTTTGTTATTGTTGCTTAAAAGACCGTTTAGTCTGATACTGAATATACCAATTTCACGCAGCCTATTTATACGTTGAAAAGCGCATACTCACATTATCACTAATTTTCTCGTTATCTACTTTTATCGTCTGTATTTGGTATTATACCTAATTTTGTGTTTCTATGTTTATTATTAAGCTCTTCCTGTTTGAATTTATTGTTTTTATCAGCAAACAGTTTTTAACTATTTAGGAAAATTAATTGAGTATGTAAATCCGATGGATTATGGCTGATATTATAATCAGAATTAGGCGAGCAGCACAAGATTCCAAGATTCAAGAGTCCTATGTCGAGCCATACAGTACACCCATACAGTAGCCAGTCGTTATTATGAGATTCTGTCATTGTGTATTTGGGTCATAATCATGATGAGGCGACTTCCACTTACACACTACTGCGTCATCTATCGGAAATGAACCAAATGACGGGTAACGTATTGTGCGAGGTAACTACCAATACTAAATCGCGCAATAAAAAGTTCTCTCGTCAATTAGCACATAAGCAACATCCCAAAATCCCATTGCATGTTGTAGGGGGCTCTCTAACCAAACTTATTCATTCGTTCATGGTCAGCCCGTTGCAGTCCATTGCTGGATATAGACCTCTCCCAAAGAACGCCACAGAGCCCGGGCTGTTCCTTTTTGCATCCAGTCACTAGCAGCCAATATCTATTGTATACAAATTTATAATTACTGGTGATTATTTTTTATACACATGTGAATATCCTCTTTTTTTAGAATTAGAATGGAAAAGAACAGAAAATACTTTATTTTACACCACCAACAATGATTACAGTTTAATGTTTTAAGATGTTATGTGCAATAGGTGGCTTATTGCTAATAGCAACGTCTGTCAGGCAACATTTGGAGGTACATATTGAGAGGAGAAACATTAAATAAACAGGACAGACCTCTATTTTGAAATACTCTATTTCCTATTCTAACAGTAATACCTAACATCTAACAGCTTCGAGTCATCGCACGTTCACAATCATCATCACAAATAACATCCTTCATTGTTTTCTTTATCATTTAGCTGTCGCAATAGAATAATAATGTAATGTCTAATATATCTGTTATCTACCTGATTTAATATACAAATATGTTTTCAATTATCAATTTATTTTTTTATTACCATAATTGTTTATGATGGAGTAATTGCAGGTGAATCCCCGTTGCAAATTAAGTAGACAATAAACCATAATTATCAAAACAGCATTTAAATCACCTTTATGTTTGTCGGGATTTATTTATATACCCAGTGACATAACGATGACGGGACATACTAAAATTATTAAAGTGAATGTAAGTTTGTTTGTTACGCTTTCAAGCGAAAACTACTTTACCGATCATCATGAACCTTTGTACACGTATTCTTGGAGATATTAGAAGTAATATAGGATACTTTTCAGTAAGTGCTAGCGAAGCTGCGAGTAAAAGCTAGTATAAAATTTGTTATCATCACAATACTCAACATTAAATATTTCGATGTCAAAACAATGTTAGTTTCTTAAAGAAGATATTCAGTTAATATGTACATTGTCATTCATCATGCGACTAAATTTAAAATTTCAGGTTTTGTATGTTTTATTTCTGCTAAATTATATTTCAATGAGATATATATAACCAGGTGATCTAAAAAGTTTTCGACTTCAATGTGAATATAGCAGCACTCATTAATAAAACTCATCTTTTGATGGACACTCACTGTAGTTTCAGCTTATTCCAGTTGACAGTTATTTGAATGAGTCGATTTGAGTGTTTTTTATGAAAATGAATATCAAAATATATACTTATCAATTAATAAATTGAGATATAGGTATGAGAAAGCTGTCCGCGAATCGGATACTGGGGTCTGTTCACGTTAGACCAACAACGTGTTCGAACGAACTCTTCCAACGTTCTGTTAGAAATGTTTTAGCGCAACAAATCCAAGTTTTGGCACCGATCCATAACACGTTCGAAAAAAAAAAGAATTAAACGAGTGGACTGCAAGGGGGGAACCAACTCTAAAATAAACTATACTGTTTTTGCGATAGTCATGGAGGTATTTTCCATCCATTTAAAAAATGGAAAATTATTACATTAGCATACTACGCATCGTTACTTGATAAGCTAAGTCATATCATATGGAATCGAGGGAGATTGAATCTTCACATACATATTGAGATCCCTTCATGCCTCGGAGAGGTCGTTAAGTTGTCGGTACCGCCTCCATATAAACATAAACATCAGTGACAATTGTTTTCATTGGGGATTAAAAGTTCTTAGAATGGTCTTTCTGAAGTATTTCTACTACTTTTTCGGTTGAGGGAGTATGATGGCAGTGGCAGTAAAAACACAAGGTTCAGATCAATAAGCTCGGTCAAAATCCAAACAGCGTTATTTTTTATTATTTATAGGTGGTAAACGAGCAGAACGGTGAACTGATGGTAAGTGAGTATCGACGTTGATGGACACCTGCAACTCAAGTGTCACAGGCATGTTACCGCATTTATAGACACACGATCGCCTTTCTACCCCTCACCATCTTCAATGGATATACGCTAATTGCAATATTTTCATGAATTTATATCATTTAAACAAAATAAATGTCTATACGTAACATGTGTATATTTTTAAAACTAATTTCAAGTGTAAATGTAAAAAAAAACTTTGTACATTACCTACATATATGTGCAATCCGTTGCTTATTCATGGAAAGATTTGAGAAGCCATAGATCGAATTAAGTGGCGTGAAATTGGAGAGGCCTATGTCTAGCAGTGGACTGCGATAGGCTGATGATGATGTGCAATCCTCTGTCCCACATCAAATATCCTACATCCTGCCTCCTCATGCAGATTAATAAGTTTCTATTCGACTGGTTATAATAAAATCTTTATAAATAAAAATGAGAGAAAAAACGTGAAAACTGCTGGGAAAATAGTAAAAACAACATTTATTGTTTTTATCAAATCGACTACGGCAGGCAATTAGCTTTCGATATAACGAAGTCTGTTGGGGCAGCTAATATTAGGAATTTTTTCTCACCTCCAAGAACCTATCAAATCTAACATGATGGTACTCATCACTCAAGCATTTATTCTGGGTTGGATTTAAACCTACGATCTCTAGCGAAGCAGTCAGGAACACAAATCAATGAATAATCATTTAAGTAAAACTATCATCATCATCATCGTCAGCCTATCGCAGTCCACTGCTGAACATAGGCCTCTCCAATTGCACGCCACTTAGTTCGATCCATGGCTTCTCGTAGTGTAAGTCGTCCACAGGCCAGGTGGAGTGATGATTTGCCCAAAACGACTGGCAGGAGCTAGACGCGAGAAGTAATACTATAATAGAAATAAAATGTGTAAAACAACTTATGAACAATAGTCTTGACAAGTCTTCACTGTGTTTCGTGTTTTACCCTGTTGCAAAGTCACCTTGGACTTAAATTCACCTCAAAGGTTACGGTTCTTCGTGATTTCTGTAATTTGTAAATATTCACTGCCATCACTGAACAGGAGTGAATAACTATTCTCATATACAAGAATTGTATTAGAATACTTGATCGTTACAGACCCTACTGAGATCTATTCAAAGGATTGTTTGAATTGCATATTAAACAAAATGTATAATTTCAATAAAACAATATACTTAATATAACATGCCTTTATATTAAATGACAATGGTAATAGTTAATAAAATATAATTATTATTATATTGATGGAACTATATTTGTAAATAGAAGAGGACCCTTCTATCTGTCATGGAGAGATGTTAATAGTACTGTAGACCGTTGGTAACTGCGTATCTGTGATTTAATAATGAATTTAGAGTTTTTTATTTGAACAAGTTATTAGATTTTTTTGTGTTCTTGTGTAGAAAATGTAGGCATCTTAGCGTTGTTATTCAAAGACGGATTTAATATTTTCTTTCTTGACCAAACAAGAATATTTACGAATAAACTTATAAGGGTATGTTTATCATAAACTAATATAAAATTCTCGGGTTGCAGTGTTTACCCAAACTCCTCTGAAACAGCTGTACCGATTTTCTGTGCATATGAGGTAGGTCAAAAAATCGGCCAACATCTATTGTTCATGCCTTTAAATGATAAGTCACTAACGATAAGGTTTTTGTTAACCCTTTTATTATGATTTAACTAGCAATGAAAAATACTTTAAAATGTATATAGCAAAACCATCTAGTAATAATATTTGTATTCACGACAATATTTTTCTTGTCTATGATCTGTGTTTACTATTGTATATAAAGTACTAGCTGAGGCCCGCGGTGTTACCAGCGGTATAACATCAATCGCGGATAACGCCGCGGAGCAAAGTAAAAAAAATCTTATATAAAAGTATCCTATGTCTGCTAGTTCTAAGCTATCTCCTCAGCAATTTCTAAAAATTTGGCTAACAAATCGGTTCAGTCGTTCTTTAGTCTCAAATAGTGTAACTCACGCGACTTCCTTTTATATATAGGTATATAGATAAAAAAAATATGAAAAAGCGGGCAAACGGGCAAACGTATCGCCTGGTGGTAATCGATTACCGCCGCCCATGGAGACCCGTAACACTAGAGGTTTTAGAAGTGCGTTGCCGGCATTTGGGGGAAGGGAAGAGGGATTGGGGGAAGGTTTAGGATATGGGCTTCCGAAGATAATATATGAAAATATCTTAATATATATATATTGTTAAATTTGTATCAAAATAATATTACTTGTATACTATAGTGACACCTATTGTTTATTTAAGTGCAACTGCATTGGTATTGGGATGAAACGTTAAAATAGTGATGTTGCTGTGGATTGAAGCGGTGAAATATATATTTAGTCTGTGCCGAGCACTCTGTAGTTTTATTATATATTATTTTTAGTACGGCAGGACTACAATTAAAAATACCTATTTCAAAGTAATTTCATTTTATGTCATTAACATATAATTATAATAAATATAAATATAGAAATCATTATATACAAAGATAACAAAAGTAAAGATATCGGTCATATTATCATTAACAAATAAATTTATTAGGATTTAAAATGATTAGAGAGATTAGAATATATTTTATCTACTTCCTTTACGAAGGGGAAGTACTAGGAGCTGTATAGAACCATAAATCGTTACCATTATAAGATTATTAATCGACTTCCAATTGGATGAAATTATACCGATAAACAAAACGATTGTTTTCATGAGTAAATGACGTGACATTCTTATCAGACATGCAATATCTATTAGATTTAATACATTAGTGAGAATATTCAAAATTGACTGTTTTCTTTATCAGTACGAAATTGTTTGTCTTATAAAATTTAAAGCTCTAGCGTATCATTGCCAAACCATCATCGTAATGTTATGCACTCATTATAATAAATAGTTCGAACATTTAACATACAACGCCATCTACTCCCAAACTAAGCAGAGCTTGTTCCAAGGGTACTAGATTTTTTTTTTTATATTTAAGCTGCCAAAATGACTCTGCCCTGCCTGATGGAAAGCATGAGCAGAATCCAAGAGTGGTGGTCACCATCCTCGTTGCGAAAAAGAACAATGCAGTATGGTGACCCACACTATGGCGGCCTGGGGGAAAGGGGATGGTGAGGGGGATAGGGGGCGTTGGATTTGGGTATGGGCCTTCGGTATCCTCANGGTGGTCACCATCCTCGTTGCGAAAAAGAACAATGCAGTATGGTGACCCACACTATGGCGGCCTGGGGGAAAGGGGATGGTGAGGGGGATAGGGGGCGTTGGATTTGGGTATGGGCCTTCGGTATCCTCACTCACTCGATGAAACACAGCGTAAGCGCTGTTTCACACCGGTTTTCTGTGAGGCCGTGGTATCACTCCGGTCGAGCCGGCCCATTCATGCCGAAGCGTGGCTCTCCCACGGTATAAAGATAACCAGACAACTACATAATTTAGCACAGCAGCATCAAGCAGTCGCATATAGCATATGCGATAACATCTTCTTTATGATAATAATATTAATTTTATTGGTTCATTCATAATTACATTGTTCACTTAAGTATAATTGTGGGACAAATTTTACACCCAAGTAGTAAAAATTTAAAATCATACAGTGCAATAGACACACTTAACAGTTTGATTGTGCATAATTTGTTTTGTTGTGGAACAAATTCTGAAGCTAGGCTGAGCCTGTATTTTGGAAACAGGGTTTAATTGCAATTTTGTTCCAATGTGTTTAAATTTGTATTTTTCGAGGTGACGCCACTTACTCATTTAGATATCTTTAGTGACGTAGTATTTGGTGTATGTTTGTGCAAGTACCTGCTGCGCTTTTGTGTGTATGCGTATATGTATATGAGTACGTGTGTGCGTGTCTGTGTGTGTGTGTGTGTGTGTGTGTGTGTGTGTGTGTGTGTGTGTGTGTGTGTGGTGGGGGTGTATGCGTGTGTATATAAGAATAGAATAAAATAAACTTTATTGTACACCAGTTAAAACAGTTTATATTCAGGAGCATAACGTATATTATGAAATAAATTTGACTGGATCCTCAGTATTTCCATAATCAAGTTCTTGAAGCTAAATAAAAATAATAAATGCTTTCCAAGTATCGATCTGAGCACATACAACTGGCGCACTGTGAGGACCCAACAATTAGAGTAAAGAAGCGTTTTAAGGTGTCTGTTTCTTGATCATTACTTTAAGTACTGATCTTTGCGCTCTCTCTAGACGAATTAGCAAACAGCAGCGCCCCCCAAACTGAGATGCAGAATTGTATGATCTTTCAATCCACAAAGTCTGGGATTCACACATTCGTATCCATTCACACATTAAGACATGCTTTCAGAGAGTGTTATAGCTACTTTTTGTTTAGCTCTTTCTGTTTCTGGTACACTCAACCAGGAAACAGAAAGGCCAGGATCCAGGTTATTGCACGACACCGTGTCCTGCCTCTTTTTTTAAGCCTTAGTTATAAGCATCTATTCTTCTGTTATTCACCAAATCACACACTTCGTCTTTCTTATCGACCAGTCTTCAGCACACGTTTAGCGTAGCAAAGCTTACATAGAACATATTTTGAAATATATATGTTATATAATTCTAAAATATAGTAAATATGCTGAAGTAACAATATTTTTGCAAGCCTTATATCACTTAAGTACATATTTATGTTAATACACTGACAAATCGTACGATATAGTCTTTATCGCAAAACTAAAAAAAGTAATCAATGATTAAAGAAAAAAGAACTTTGTGTAGGTTAGAATGCTGTCTTTTCTTATTTGTATGCGTCGTTAATAACAATATCTTGCATTTAAGCTAAGCTTATTATAAAGTCAGACTTAGTTTCGTTTATTAATTACACAAATGCTTCGTACAGTTTTCATATCAGTGGTGACTGATATGAATTAAATCCAGATACACATATTTTTCAAAATTATGTCATTTCATCACGGATTTTGTTTATAATAGTTTAAAAACCGGACCTGTTCGTCTACTGGTTATGGTTGGTGATCGTGACTACAAAGCAGATTTCTAGTTAAGACAAATAATTTTATGATAAACAAAATTTTAGAATCTGTTTAGAAATTGTGTGTAAAATATATATGTATTTAGTAAGTTAATTAATAATGTAGACTGCTTTGAGCTCGATTCTCGTTCTTCGGAGACCACGTTAATCCATCGGCCCCAGTTGTAATGAACATTTATGGCAATCTTTACAGGGAAGTCACTGCCCTCAAATGTACTGATAACTAGTTCAACCCTCGAATTCTGTTCGCATTTAGATTAGCTTTCCGGTTTGTAATATGTATAAAGTTAATATTGTAACCTTATGTATATACATGTATCAAGTTGATTCAAACACTTTAATTGCTCAAAAAGCTTTTTAAATTTAGAGGCAATATATACACACTTTGTATATAAATTTATCTATTTGGTTGCATTCATGGTGGTTCACAGCAAAGCGTGGTATGGTACATATATTAATTAATAGATAAAATAACAACAGTATCGGATCAGTGATACTTTTCTATGTCTTTTTTAGATGAAGAATAAAGTGTTTTTTGGCATGTTAACCTTTTTGGCTGTCTACGGCACTAGAGCATCTGTACAATCTCAGTCAGATGTAACAATTATAACTGATGATACTAACAAAGGAACTGAGAACTGTGAAGAAGCTTTGGCTGAATCTGCAGGCGTTGAAGCTACATACGAGTTTGTAGAACTGTTTGAATCCCTCAAAGAAATTGGATATGAATCTCGGGAAAATGACATTATCTGACTCTATAAAAGTAATTGAATCCGTTGACGAGGTCATACCTGATTTGAAACAATACTGAATGTGTCACCAGGGAAATTCAAAAAACTAGATTCGGAAACAGACTAATTTAAAACAGACGCTAAGGAAATAAAAATGTTGTTTGTCTTGATCACAAAATATGATGTCAAAAGGAATTTTGGATGTTGATCACTTCAACCCACTACATTATATTCATACTACATGATAGTGTAGCTATAACCATGGCACTTACTATAAATTAACTTGAGATGCCTTTACAGTCATAACCATATGGGAGAAGGAGGGGATATGTCGGACTCGAACCGACTATATGCAAATGTTGTTTAGTCTTAAATATTGCAAACTGTGTAAGGGGGCCTGGGATACCCTAATTGGAATTCCTACACTGGAAATATCCACACACTGGGCCTAATGCTAAGTATCTACTGTAAAATTCCTTCTTCTGTGCAAAGTTTCTTCAATAAATATGCAACATATGTTTTTGCTAAGTTCTTACTGAATCAGAAAACGTCGAGATATATTTTATATAGGAAATAAATAATAAAACAATTTTACAAATATAAACATTTTATATCAAACATTCATATACCAATCTTACTTTAACATTTAGTGCCAGGCATAGGACTAAATCAAAATTAATAATACCAATTTTATATAGTTATGTATGTAATTACAGCATTTCTAGTCGATATTCGATATATAGGGGCTATTTTTCAAACAGTTTAAAGGCGACACTTCGAAATTATACAATATACACATGCGAGTTTTTCTGTTTGGTGTTTTAAGGTACGTCTGACATCAGGCCCGGTGGGATAACGGCGTAGCGTAAGGGAATTGTAGTACACTAGTGTAAAATTATCGCAATCATTAAATTTTTGAATGAAATTTCGCACCCAGAGCTATTTTTTTTACTGGTCATGCTTCGTTGCCGTATCACTCCAATTGCTGTTTGGGTTTACCTTACCATGAAGAACGCCTTTATCTGATTAAAAAATCAGCCCTGAGTTACATCTTTACTGCAAATATGGGATTTATGCTTAATATTTTTTTCTATTGTTCATTTTATATCAACTATTGTTAATATAATTACCAAATCATTTTAAAATTATGTAACTTCTGTAATAAATACGGCCAGTTTAGTCATTGTATTTTTTAGGTAAGGATAAGTTTTAAAAAATAAAAGTAATTAAAATTGTGTAAGTTATAATAATATACAGAAGTATAATTTAATCTACTACTGAACTCCCTTATAGTGTGTATAGATCATTAAACTGTGAAACCTGTACTTATAACCAAAAAAATATTAACGTTCTAGGTCGCCAAAAGATGGCGTTGTTTTACTAATTTGAAATTCGAAACATTCTGATAAGGATAGTACGTAAGTAAGACAAAGAATTTCTAGTTATACGTATTTCAATAAATTTTCTAATTGTAATAACAATGTAATAAATAAACTTTTTTTGTTATTAATTCTTTAATTTACTACGATTTCAAGAATATAAAAGTTTATTTCATTTCAAGAGAATGCAAAATATAGACTTTGACTTTTGTTCTAAGGAGCAGTTGCATTTGGTAAAAAAATAATATCGCAAAAACCAATTATTTATCATGTTTTTTTAATAGATAATGGTGGCCAATAGAAAGATTAAACTAATTATTTTTTCAATTATCTACGTCAAACAGTATTGGAGTTTAATTTGCCTAATATTCATACTAGGAAAATCAAATGTGCAGATGCATAAAATCATATGAAGGAAGTTGAGGCTTGCGTCTAAGTGGTAATATTAAAGTCAAGTGTTGGTTAGTTTTGATAAAAACTAACCAACCCTTGACTAGGTTAGTACATGAATAAGTGAACATTCTTATTGCATATTAAATTGATACACGGAGGTTTCTCAGAGTACGTTAATTAGTCGTCGGTTTTATTCATAATACGAATATCTTTGGCAATCGTTACGAAAAGTTTTCAACTATTCCTAAAATGTCAGATAACAGTGTTTTTACAGCACTTTGATATTAGTTCTTGCTTTGGGGAGCACAAAACTAATTCGAAGTAGTATTGTAGCAGACTTTTTAGGCAAATCCAATGTAGTTTTTAAAAAAGGCTTAGAGAAGAAAAAATCGTTAATTATCATCTGGTTTTATTACTAGTCATAGATGTCCCTTCATATGCTTGTGATAAGCTTTGAGGAAACCTAATACATAAAATATTTAGAATTGTAAATACTAAAATGTAATATATTCAAAAACAATAAAAACAACACACAAATCTCTTTATAAGTAACTGTTGATGACATAGTAGTCGAATTAAATATTGCCGAGTGTTATCGCAATTAACAGGTCGTTTTGAATAAACATAAATATAGATAGTACAAAAAGAATTTAGGTAAGTCTGATAAAAAAAAAGAAAAACAAACTTAAAACTGCTTGTCGCAGATTAACAGTTTCATTATATTATTGACCACTATTTTCGATAAAAAATCATGTCAAAGCATTACTTTGCGATGGTCTTTTTATCGTAGTTGTTAAAATAACTTAGGCAAGTACACTATTTTGTTTATCTTAGTTGCCTCGTCGTTACGGGTATGCAATCTTAGTTTTATGCAGCTTCTGAAATCTCTGTTTTTTACCCATCCAAAACATTCTTTTTTTTATGTTATAGGGGGCAAACGAGCAGACGTATGGTCTGATGGTAAACGATTACCGCCGCCCATGGACACCCGCAACACCAGGGACATCACAAGTGCGTTGCCGCCCTTGGGGAATGGGAAGGGGGATTAGGGGAAGGGTTGGATTATGTTCCGGTATCCTCCCTCACTCAGTGAAATACAGCGCAGACGCTGTTTCAAACCAGCTTTCTGTTAGGCCGTAGTATCGCTCCGGTCGAGCCGGCCCATGCATGCCGAAGCATGGCTCTCCCACGGTCTAAAACATTATTACTCTCTCGTGGTTATGTCTCGTCTTCTTTTCCGGTATCTGAAACCGACAGCATTCGCAAAGGTTGGCATTCAACATCCCTGAATTAAATTTGGAAAAAGACAGGATTATGATGATGATGGCGTCTAAAGGGAGTTCAGCAAGTATTTAAATATTTGAGTATCACGCAACTAAGCGACCGTCAACATCGAACTTCCACATAATTTCACATAATAAAACATTAATCGTTTTTCGAAATAATTTTAAACTTACTATCTAAAGACTAACAAATTTTATCAGTAAAAACGTAGTTATAATTTTTTAAGACTATTCAGTTTCAAAAATATCTATTGAGTGGTTAAATGTTTTAGTATATATATTTTTTCTTTATGACTATCGTGTTTTTTTTAACTTTAAAATTTACAGGTTGCATGGCGTGAATTTATGTATCTGGGAGGAAGTTATTACAATTACTTAATAGGTCTACATGTGATCTATACGATATAACCTGGATTATCGCACCTTTTTTGTGCGGATAATCCAGGTTATATCGGATACCACGGTGGCTATGTCAGACTCAAATCGGCTAAAAACCGCACACTGTGCTGGAAGCCGGGAAACCAGGCGCATCTTCGAAAGGAAATCCCTAGAACCTCGAATGGATGTTCGCACCTGCTTGAATTATCAGGCAATTCGATTTATGTACTTTCACGTGCCCGCTTTATTTTCCGTACATCTAAGTAAGTATACATAAGTCTCTCTAATACATTTCAAATGGTGTACCTAATCAAAATGGTTTTGTGCATAATATTTTTGATAAACTCACCAGTAAGTACAAAGTTAAAGCTAGACATTATACCATCACAACACAGATTTAGATTTTTTTTTAAACAAATACACAAAAGGCCTCTACACACAATCAGGGTAATTAACATTTACTACTTTATAATACTTAGTTATATTTAACACCTGTTAAGCTCAGACCAGAAAAATAACGAGTATCAAATCTAAATTATTAAATAACTCGTGTCAAATACAATGCTTTTGTTTCCAGTCGCTTTTTATACACAATTCTTCATCACATTTTACATTATTTACTTTATAAATAACACATCATCCAACATCAAATTCTAATACAATTTACGTATATATAAATCTACAACTTTGCAACATTGGCTTATATCTATTTTGGCTGTATAAAAATCTTGCATTCTATTTCTGAACGCTTTATAAATACATACTCTTTTTATTCTGTCTGCCTCAAAATAAATTTACTGATGACGTTTTTACATAAATTAGAGACGTCAAAGTATTTTACATACATTAATATTTAACTAGTAAATTATACTTTAGAATAAAACAATTATCTTTTTCTGCTAAATACATTTTTCTAAATCTTGACAAATATTTTACACAACTAAGAGAAAACAAGAAAATTTGTACAAACAATCTTGACCAGCAATTTTTCATTCAATTGCAATGTACAATAGACGTATTATTAATTAAATTTTTCAGATTAAGATTCAAATTATTGGTAAAAACTTCTGTAAAGCACTCCACTCCGTGGTGATTTAAACATTTCATAAATTTCATGTTATTAAGCAATACAGCTGTACATCTATACAAAATTGTCTACATTATGATTTTTTCATAAACAAATTCTGTCCGCCAATACGCCTTTCTGACAAAAATTTCATTGTTTGTTTATCTCTTTTTACGAGATTATTCACTGTTATATACCTTTCTTGCCTTGCCATTTCTATATCACATTTAATTTGTAGCCTACGAACAACAATTTGATAAGCGAAGACATCAAGAGAAAAATTTTCTAAAGATATATTAAGCAACACCAAGAAATTCTTAGATTTTAGCAGGTTATTGAAATGTTTCCTAATTTTCTACTAACAGTGGACGAAATTTTAGGATAATAGACTAAGTTACAAATTTGTACAACATGAGAAGAATGATTTTTGTAGACAAATATTTAGGCCTGAAAATGTCTAGAAATCGTAAGTTCCATTGCCTGTTTTGTTGTATACTGTGTGTATATTGTGTACAGTATTATATTTTTAAGTAGTTTGCTTGAAAGCTCAACACGTGTAGCTGAACATTCTATTTCATTACTATGGATACTATTTTGTGGTTGAATTAGTTGTCAAAAATGGGTTAAACATTTTACTTTGAGCAATATTGTACAAAGTACCTGAATTTTACGACGATTTTCATGTCCAAATATAATTTTGGAAAGTGATTAATTTCAAATCTCACTTTCATAATTCATTCTATAAATGGAAAGTAGGAAGTCACATGATAATAAGAGAATACTCTAGCGATTGTCTAATTGTAAAACAGTTGAATTGAAATAAACATTAAGTCAAATAAACATCGATTAGTCATACAATCATAATTTATTAGGAAACGGTATAATCAAAGTGAAACGTAAGATAATAAATAAAAATTAATGTTTCGGACATCGAACACACAACGCCATCAAGTCCCAAGCTAAGCAGAGCTTGTTTTATGGGTGCTAGACAACTGATATAAATAGATAAATACTTTTTTGTAAACATACATATAATAACATAGTAAACACCCAAACTCCGAAGCAAATATTTGCAGATCATACAAACTTTTGGTCCGACCGGGGAATCGAACCCAAGACCTCAAGCACGGCAGGCACATGCGCTACCACTATGCCACCGAGGCGAGGTAGTCATGCTATGAAAAGTGCTACAAAAGATTAATATAAATTAAATAATGTCCCACCGATATAATTTTGCACGTAACTTAAGATGTCCAACAGAGTGCAATGGAATATAAGTTACTTGAAATATTTATTTTTTTGTATTATTATATTATATATTATATTTATTATATTGATTTTTGGTAGGTTGTGATTTGGTATGATATGTATGCAAGTGACAAAATTACATAGTCTTAGGCTAGTTATTAAAATGAGTTATAAAAATAGTTCTAATAGTCCCTTGGTAAGAATGAAAATAAAAAATATATTGTTTGTCTTACAATCTCTGAGGAACCTTTGTAACAAAGTTTTTGTTAACTGTAATGTACTTTACTTGAAAAAAATAGATCAAAAGTCCTAATTTTTTAATAATAAAATATTTAGAAGTAGTTTATTTAGTAACCCTTTCACAAACATTTAATGAAATTGCTAAAAAGAATGTGAGGAAACTTATTTTTGGTTGTTTCGTTTAATTAACATCCAACAGAATTAAAAAATGCAAAGAGAAATTCATCTTTAAACAAAGACCTACATCAGATTATATGCTAGGAGAATACATTTTAAGAAATTGTCAAATTTCATTTGTGACGTTGTGAAATCGAGAATAGATCGCAACTGTTTTATGAGCAATATTTATTACAAGATTCGCCTTCTGATGGGTTTCTCTTGATTAAAAATTACTTAACTATCTAATTTTCATTCCAACCAAGAGTTCCAATGAAACAACTATGTTTATAAAGTAATATTTGGCATTTGTTTTGGCTTTTATGTCACATTATAGTTTTCTGATACTTTTTTTGTACGACTCTTTTTTTGTAATCAAAATTGCAGGATTCCTAGATGAAAATAAACTAACTGAGCTTGTGATTAATGAACGAAATGTTCTGCTAAAGAGTTGAATTACGGTTGTGTAGATAATTTAGTGCGATAATGATTATAAAGTAAGTAAAGCTTATAAGACTTTCAGGGATCATGAACACAAACATATATAAATAAAGAAATAACTTTACATCAGGTGGCAAGGTAGATTAACATCTGTTCTGATTGGAATAAAAACTACTTTTGATATAAACTAATTTCAAAATCTGCGGAAACTCTTCCTCAGAGATTTTGAAGAAAGCGTCCTGTTGTGTCATTGTATAAACGCCAAAAACATTACCCACTTTTAGTGTTTTAATAAGTAAATATGGCCGTAAATATAAGTGTATACTACTTTTTAAATATATAAATAATAATATGAGCTGCTATCATTTGCATATATTGAATTGTTTAATTAGAAACATATGCATTTATTAGATGACATGATTTGCCTTTATAATGTAAGTTAACTAAAAATATACTCAACAAAATATGTTTTTTGAGCATGCATCGGATTACTCATTTTTAAAACAAGTTGTGAGTTGCTAACATTGAAATACTTAATAAGTAGTGCTGATAGTTAGCTTTATACAACGCGCACATAGTTATTTTTTTATGTAATAGCTGCCAAAATGTCTATTTTCGCTGTTAGAAAACATGAATAGGTTCAAGAGTGGTGGTCACTATCCCCATTGCGAATGCAGACAATGCAACGATGCAATTATGACCCACATTAATGCGACCTATGAGATGCTTTTGGTCTCGCACTCACCAACGAAACTCGACAGCACGAATGCTCTCATTAGGTTTATATTTAGGTTTAGGTATATTTAGGTTGATCTTCTGTGAGAGTGTAACAGCGGCCGAATGTGATGCTTTTCACGACCCGATTAAAGGACCTAAGATCATGGGGGAAATACGTGTGCTAGTAATCCACAATAAACAACATTTAGAAAACGTAAATAATCAAAAACAGGCTCACTTTTATTTAAATTTCAGGCTTATCTTTAAATAAAAATTAAATGATCAGCCTAAAAATATAATTAAAGAATCAACTGGTACTTTTTTATATTTATCTTAAAAAATTACTTTACGTGATCGCAACGTGACTTTTTCATCATTTTTTGTGTATTTAGTGTGAGCGTGTTTACAGAAATAGTCTTATTTTTCAAATAATTAAATATTAGATAACTTTTAATTGCATAAACCCAGATGGTATCTGTGGGTTAATTTTATGAGTTTGGATTCTTTAAATCTTAAAGCAATTTAAACCATTAAATGATTAACACAATTTAATTATTTAAAATTAAATACAACGGTTCGTCAGCTCAGTTGTGAAAAATTATTAATAATTGAATGGACAATTTAATTTACGCAATGAATGGATACATATTATTGATACAATTCGGATTCTGCTACTGTAAATATGTTGAATGATTCAAGTCTTTATTTAAATAAAAGATATAGGCTAGATACCTATGCAATGTTTTTTTCATTTTTTTCTTATTTTTTTTTAAACAAATAACAGTGACAACAATTTACTGGTCAGAAACCTAAGGTCTAAAATATTCTATGGAGTAACATAAAAAAAAATGTTAGAATATATCGGCTTCAAGTACAAAAATAAAATGGTATGATGAAATGATAAAACTACAGAAGGTCAAAGTCTTAGTTAATGTTCTTATGATGGGCATTGGACTGGGGTGAGATGATGACACAACATTAGTGTGTTGTACGATACTATATATTCCATTGAGGCGCCCATAGCCTAGTTGCACTCGGTGATTAGAAACAATCACCGAGGGTAAGCAAATACGGCGCGGTCAGTACCTAGATAGGTATCCGCTGGTGGCATGCTACCATGACCGGCTCCCTAATTCGGAGGTCACGTTAAGCTGTCAAACTGCTAACACAAACACACAAACACAAAGCTGTTAAGTGTAGGTTGTAATCAAAGATAACAGCCATGAAACTTGGTTGGAGGCCTTTGGGCGGCTTAAAAACATCCATCGGCAAGATTACGCAGCCACAACATAGTCTTGCCAGTCCCACAACCCGCACTTGGCCAGCGTAGAGACGTATGGCCTTAACCCTCTCCTGAGAGGAGATCCGAGCCCAGCATTATGTGTTGTTGATTGATATATTCTATTCGTATTAGCAAAATAGTGATGCAACTTTCAAGTTTATACAGAAGTCCTCACATATACAGTATCGCACGTACGACCACGCTGCATTTCCGTTCCGGTCTCCGTTTGTTCCAACCATAAGTACACCAATTTAACCCAAGACCATGACGAAAAAAATTTATCAAATTAATGTTTGCTCTGACTGACTGTTTTTAGGATGAATAATAAATAAATAACGCTTTCAAAATGGCGGTGATTGTGTCAGTGTCGCGACCCTAAAAATTCGTTCAGATAACGGGACGGAGTGATGGTTACTATTAGACATATTTATGGCGTGGCTGGTTCTTCTTCTTGATTATGTTTAGCAAGGGCTAGAAGTATCATGGTTAGTTGCTTCCGACTTATTTTGCCATCGTTGCTGTATTCGACACCTTGGAGTATGGTTTCTTCAAATTCCAATAAGTCTTGAGCATCATAATCCTGGAAAAATATATTTTAACTATTAGGAAATGATATGTAACACTTTATTTTATCAAAACCTTTCGACCTAATAGTATTTCGACTACAGCATGCATTCGCCGACGCAAGTTAAGGGGCATCGCAGCTCACAAAGAAAGTAGTGTTAAAAAATTACAACTTTGCTTTTCATCGAGTTTACTGAAGACTAATTCCATCTCCTCTGAGTCTGAAAAGAGACGGCTCTTAAGGGGCAACAACACACATATGTTTCTGTAGTTGTAAGTATTCATGGGCAGCGGTAATCACTTACCATAAGGGGAATCATGTCCTTGGATTTTTTTAATTGTGATTTAGGTTATCTCCCATAGATAGTAAACCTATATCATAATTAAAAAAAGGTCGACTAACGGTCACAACCAGCAACGAACCAACACAAGCAAGTAAAAAAAATCAATCAAGTACGTGTCAGGCCACGCATAGAACAGGGTTCCGTAGTCACCTATAATGGCACGTGGATTTAGAAGGCAGGGTTGGCATTTATTGCTATGAATAATGTGTATTTCATTATTTTTGTAAAAACTTAACAAGTAAGCCACTTATAACTCCTAAACTAACAAAGATATCTAAGCCGTTATAGTATATCTATAATTTCATCACACAGGTTAACATTTTTCATTTTTTCTGATTTCTCGGGCCAGCTGCTTAGCTTTTAGAGGAGGGGGGCTATTTTAAACAAAAGCATGCGCTTTAAACTTTAATATCATGCAAACTGCTAAATCATATAATCGTCTTACCAAACCTCAATGTTTTTAAAAGACTTTATGATGAGATATAGACCGAACTATGAGAAAGATGCGCTATAGAAAATCATTCCTTTTATACCATAGTAAAAAAATACTAGGCGACCTTCTTTATTAAATTTAAGTATAATTTAATTTTTATTAAATTTAATTTAATTTAAGAGGTACATAGCGCCAAAGGAGAGACAGAATTACTTTCAATTCACCAAACAACACGAAAAATTAGGTTACAATAATGAAAGCAACCTTTAGTACTGACCTGATACTGACTGTACTGACCTTTTTAACTAATTCTAGTAAATCCTTGAGAAACCCTCGGAGTTCTTCGTTTTCGATTGAGCCATTATTATCCTGAAAGGAGATTGTAATGTGAAAAGCTTCGTTAGATCCCCAAGTTAAATTGAGTTAGTTTTAACTTTCTTTGTCTCCTGAGACAATTTCTTTGCAAGTCATATTAGAGAGAATTCTCTGAAATGTTGATAATAAAGTGTCTGAGCGGCGGATTTTTCCCCAAGAGAAAATTATTTATATTAAAGCTGTATTTCGAAACTTACACATTGACTAAATAATAGAATATTTTAATAATATGTGTTTGAGATAGAGAGAAAAATATTATGCCACATACATCGTCTCTGAGGAAATAATGTCAGTTGAATATAATTATATAAGTAAATATTTTTCAATTCATTCCAAATCGAAAATCGTCATACTCTCGACCTTTTCTTTTAAGTAAAAGAAATCTGTGACATTTCAAAATTATTTTACCATTTCGATTAATTTTAGTATCAAATTCTCGTAAAGAAATAAATGAGAATAATTCTGGCTCATAGTAATTTATTTTATATTCTAGCCTATTTATTTGAAATTTCATATCCTTTCTGATTTATTTTAGTTATTGTGTAATATGAATAAATAATGGAACATACCCTGTCGTATAAAGAGAAAACCCGCTCAATGTCATCCTTCGTTAACTTCGTAGCGCCCTGTTAACATAAAGGTTATGGATTACATTAACTTAAAATTACATACAAAGAAGAGAATACATAGAAGGCAAGAATACTCAGAAATATGAGCCATTGTCACTAGTAATTAACGTTGAGTGGATTTTCGTTTTTCAAAATTTATGAAATTTAAAATGGTAAAAGTAGAATAAAAATATGCTACGAAAATCGAATAGATAACTGTCTTTAGACTTTCCAGCTTTTGTCATACATGTAGTTTGCTAAGCTAGCTCACACTAATTTGCCCGGAACCATAAACGGTATAACCCGTTCAAAACGTTAGGAAAGAGAAGATATTGTAACCCTTAAAATAATTTTATCACCAGTGTGTCTCGCGGTACAGCAAATACTATATATCTAGGAGATAGCGTGATTCTTGCTGCATTTTTAAGTTTTTTTTTTTATTTAAACTTTCTAATTAGAATCTACTTTAAAGCAAAATTATGAGGACTCACCTCTATGCCTTCCTATGAGTGCGGAGTGCAGATAGAAGCGTTAGTGTTAAGGATAGAAAGACAGATAGGCAAACAAACGATAGAAATAATTATTTGTAGAACCTTTATTCAAGTTTTATTATTCTTATTTGAGTATTGACGTCGTGTTATGTTTTAATTGTTATAAATCTTGAGAATTATGGCATGTATGTTGTGCAATGTGCATGTACAAATATGTAATTGTGGTAGCAACTTTGTATTTAATTAGCTTCGATTGAGAGAATGAAAATTTGATCTACTTACAAAGTAATATTCAAAATGTTTTGATACATTTCAACGTATTTTTTTATTTATTTGGTGCTTAAAAAAATATGGTCTTCAAACATGGTTGTACAAAGGGGTGAATGATTTTGTTCAGGTTTATTTATTTTTCTGTAAACTCGATTTAGTCACAGTGTATTAAGCATTTATGAGTATGTCAATGTTTATTGCTGGTAAAGCAATGAATTATGTCCTTTGTGATATTATATTCTAGTATTTATAGAAGCAGAAATTAAAAAGGAAAAATATATACATTGCTTGCTTTCATACTATGATTACGTAAATTAAAACTTATCGCTATTATGCAAACAACCACAAAATATTTCATTTATATGTATTTTATTAACCATTATGAAAATATCTTTATTTGAGTGCATCGTTCTCCTGTTAAAATGCTCTAAAATATTAAGCATGCCAGCAATATAATCAAAAATATATAATACGGTGATACCAATGCTAAAAATTAAAAAGTGAAAATGTGCAGCGGAAGCATGAATATTTGGTGACTACGATTCTCTGGGCAAACAACATTTCTATGAATTATTTATAAATGAATTCATATAAAGTGGATAATATATTACCTTTTTCGCCTTACTATTTTTGAACTAGTTCTATTAAATTACCAGTTTGTAGAGACTGTTTTGCACTAATATGACATAATAATTTTATAGTTCTTTTAGCAGATAGCAACATTGTTTGCAAGTCCTGGCAACAACAGAACTAGATGATTTGACAGTTACGAAGATCTGAATGGCGGGAAATGAAATGTCACTCACCTTGAACACTTGTCGGCAAAGGAAGTTCTCTTTGACGGGAAGCAATCTGTAACACGCGAGCAATTAAAATATGTAGTACTTTGGTCTGGATAAATAAGTGCAAAAAGGTTTTTGTTTTAGATTATTCCCTTCCTTGGTGAAGTTAATAAGTCTAACGGTCAGACTAACGAAATTATAATTATTATTATTTTTTGGTGGGCTGGGCTCGGTTCTCCTCTCAGGAGAGGGTTAAGGCCATACATCCCCACGCTGGCCAAGAGCGGGTGGAGAACGAAAATATAAGTATTAGATTTCAGTGACGTAGGCAAGAAAATTGTCAAAACCACGATTATCTCTATATTGTTAAGGGAACTTATGGCCGATAATTGTAGTTGCCAATAATTTTAGGAAACAGTAATCTAAACCTTGTCTTTTCCAGTAGTAGAGTTGTGAAAATATCGATTTCAAATGCCTGTTTTATCCAATTTCAAGTGTGATATAGAGCTGACGGCCAATAATGAAATAACTAACTAGATTTGGGTTTCAATGGAAATTTCCTAATTTAATTTGACTGAGGTTACTCTTCAACTATTTGATTAAACTTGTTTCAAAACAATTTTATTTTGAACATTGAATTTGTTGATTGCCAATTGAATTTTGTCTCCTTACATTACATTGTTTGTTTGTTACCGGACATATGTAAATTTGTTTTTTTTTTAGTTTCTTAAACTATGTGTATTATTATTTATTATTTAACTTACCATTATCTTCATTTTGTGTTTCAAAATATTTATTTAAGCACGCTTTAATTATCGTCATATATATGTTTGTGTATGACCAAGTAGGTCAAAGCGTCTTTCTTACTTTTTTTAACTATTTTTATTCAAAAATATTTTCATTAGCTTCACCTATATGATGTATACCTATATATGTTCGTAACAGGTTTTTTTACGCATGTTTTTTTAAACTATATTTTTTTACAACTTATGGACGGTTGAATCACATTTATTGCATATGGTGGCAAATGAACGATTAAATGACTATAAAGTTCTAATTTATTTTACGACATTTTTTTCAAGAATTACGGTTTTTTATTGTTATAAATGAAACGGTAATATAAATAATAACAATACTTACTTTGCCATTTCCGAAAGTTGTAATCTTCCATCTTTATTGGAGTCAAATACCTGGAGCTGTAAAGAAACAAAAACAATAACAAATGTTGGAGACAGTTTACCTCTTTCCCATAAATCAATACACACTGGAAGCCAAGTGACTATCATAATGGTGCCTAGTCATATTAACAATTACATCTCCGATTCGATTATCAAATTACTATTTGCAAGGAATACTATAAACTTGACAGGTTGTTAGGATGAATGGATGAATGTTCCTGGATGAAATTTTGCAAAAACACAAATCATAGTATAGAAAAGCACATAGACTAGTTTTTATCGAGTACACATTTGTTAGACAAAATCAACAGTAACGCCAATCGTTAAGGGTTCCGACTAATATACCTTTTTTCCCCTAGTATACCTACCACAATATATTAAAACTTACCATGGTGTCAGTGTACTCAATAAGTTTGTCTTCTGACACATCGTTAATTTTCTTTGCTTCTTTCAAAAGATCTCGAAGAAAGTTCTGGAAAATAATAAAAGTAATAATTCAACATCAATTGTCAAAAGTTTGTCGAACTTAAGAACAGATAACTGGTTTGGAAAAACTTTTTACTTGATGCAGTTGTATTTATTTTTAGACAAATTTAAAATTGATAAACAATATTCGCATTATCTGTAACAGTAATCGTAATGGTAATCTCTGTGTAAATGTTAAAACATAAATGTTTAATTAATAAAAGATTGTCCCTACTACATTATTTCGTCATTCAGCACTTCAAATGTAGGTCCTACTGACATACCTTTAGTTCATCAGCCTCGATATATCCGCTACCATCAGTGTCGTATTCTCGCCATATCTTGAAAAAGAAATTCGAGACTAAACTCCTATTTAAACACATTAAGGAAGGCTCGTTTGCAAAATAGGGTACCTTTTTGCTTATGAATAAGCTTTTATTTTATGTGTTATTTTTAACATCATCTATAGCATCAAGATATGATGTCACAGCAATGAGACTTTGTAGCAATGTTTAAAATTATCAATACTACTACTACTATTCCAACTTTGATTACACTGAGCGGTAAATCACCACTTGAGTTTCTACTGTTTTCAAAGAGCAGTTTTATTCAAACTAACAATTTAATTTATTTGTCATAATATACACTCCTGCTCTATGAGAAGTCTCAATATATACTGCATATCTAGACCTTAACAGAAGCTTCTTAATTCCTTCTAAATGATATAAATACTACAATTCTCTCATTTTTCCTGTCCTTTTTTATTTAACTCTGCTGCGCAAAGAATTCACACATTAACATATGAAACAGAAGAAAAAGTTCATTTTCTTTTCATTTAGTCATATTTCGGACCAGCATTTGCATGGGGCAGATCTCACTTGATTTTATTTATCGATGTGATATGGTATAGTGTTTTTACAATTTATATTACCTTCATAAACTCCACGCTTGATTCCAAGGGGTTATCGAACCTGAAGAGTAACAAGAAATTTTCTTCCATTGGCAGTAACTGTGCCAACTGTAACAAAATATACACCAAAATTATACTGTTAAATTCTCCTGGCAAGCTATTAAGTACCTAAAACTTTTTACGATATGAACTACTTAAAAAATTATAGATATCCTAGACTTGGTGTGTCTCTCCAAAGATTTGGAATCTGACCCACTGTAAATTCTGTGGGAATACACAAACTGGAGACTAGTATCTTCAAGTTTCTGCAATTTTAATCCGGTTTTTTCGAAATTCGCGGTATCTCTTCCTAAAAAAGCTCCCACCCAATTTTTTTTTTCTAAATCCTGTCTAAACTTTAATAATTTCTCAAATTATACTTATGCTGCATTTTTTATGCTAAAAATGTCTAGTAGTGTAGTGTCGTGAGCGATTAAGGATACAAAGTGTCACCAACCCTATAAGATAAGATAAGATAATTTATTCAAAACCAGAAAAAAAAACTAAAAGTGATACATACAAAAATAAAACTACAAATATTCGGAACACAAATGTATTTAAACTCTGGCACCTTTGTTAAGATTTAACTTGTGTTATGGGTAATTCATCTATTCATCTCAGGGTGTCGTAAGAGTCGACTAAGAAAGCAAATTACACGGACAACATCAGTAGGGCAAAACCTTCTTTCTAAGAAGATGCCTATTTTTAGCAGTGGACATAGACATCTTGAAGTTAAAGGCTGTTGATATGATGATAATGATACTAAAAATATAGTTAAGTGATCTTACCTCTCGTATATCGATTTTTCCATCCTGGTTATCATCGTAAGCCTCCATGAAGCAGGCTTTCAGTTCAACCAACATTTCATCCGATACCGCCTGTTGACAACCGAAAATAATTCTTTATTATAGAAATTGCTATATGGTTATGAGCAGTATATTTGTCATCTCAGTATCACTTCAGGTAGGTATTTTGTTTAATAATATAGTTCTGACTCTAACAACAACGGTACTATAACAATGGCGATATCATTCTCTAACAGAAAACCAGCCTAAAATGACAGTATTCGTACTGTCGTATTTGGTGAATGCGAGACCCGAAGTCCAATGATGCAGAAACATCTTAATAGGCCACTAAATTATAGGTCGGTGTGCTGAATTGCTGCATTGTCTGCATTGGACACCATGCCCATTGCCAGGTATGATGGTGTCCAAAGTTAATACTACTGTTACTCTTGGATTCTGCTCGTGCTTTTCATCAGCTAGCGTAGAGTAATATATCAGGCTCATATATAAAATAATAAAAAAGAATAGCATGTATACAACTTCCCACCATCAACCGTTGGGCCACAGTCCGTCAGGCATGGTCACTTTTGTGTTGAAGGAATATGAGACTCATTTCTCCACATTTGTGATGACTCCAACAAAACTGGTGTGAAACAGCGCCTGCGCTGTGATCACCGAGTGAGTGAGGACACCGGAGGCCCATAATCCAACCCTTCTCCTCATCCCCCTCTCCATCCCCCAAGGGGCCGGCAACGCACTTGTGATGCCTCTGGTGTTGCGGGTGTCCATGGTCGGCAATATTCGCTTACCATCAGGCGATACGGCTGCTCGTTTGCCGTCTATTCCATAAAAAAGAAAGAGTTTTATAAGGATAATTTTCGTGAGATAAACTTTAGAAAAATATCTCTTTTTATCTCAAAATTTTTTTTCACTATGGAAGTGTGAGTTCATAGTTTAATTTAATAATCTAGTTATCATTGCCAATTGACCAGTAGTGAAGAAACATTCTCGTAAACGGAAATTGTTTCAATGACAGCTGAACCACAACAAACTATAGCAAATATAAATTCTATACTACATGTAAAATACAATTTATTTCTGCACAGTTCCTACGACGAGCCGCCATTGTTCGTCAGTCGTTTCAATGGGAAGCAATTTAAAAGTTGCGGCCTTCTGGTCTACTCTCTGGTTTTTGAATAAAATTTAGAATTCACGTTTTGAAATATGAAATTACATTTTTGAATGCTAAATCACTGCTTTGCACTATGAGGAACATTAATTTACAGGCACATCTGTAGAAATAGAGGAAAACTTTACTCCTGTGGAGCGATTCTGTATTTCACCTAAAAACATCATTTTTTTGGTAAACGAGGATACACGGCCTTAAATCGGAATGTTCTGAATTTGTTCACATTTTTTATTTTTCACATATACTTTTTTAATATTGTATAGGGGCAAACAAGCAGACGTATCGCCTAACGGTAAGCGATTACTACCGCCCGTGGACACTCGTAACACAAGAGGCCTCAGAAGTGCGTTGCCGGACTTTGAGGGAGGGGGATAGAGGGGTTGGGGTACTGGCCTCTGGTATTCTAGCTCCCTCGATGAAACATAGCGCAGGTGCTATTTCACAGCGGTTTTTTATGAGGCCGTGATATCACTCCGGTCGAGCCGGCCCTTACATGCCGAAGCTTGGCTCTCCCAGGGTGTAGACGTGTGTAGTAGGTATACATAAAAACTTAGTAGCACAATGTCTTAAAAACACTGTGCATATTTATATTATATAGTACTTTTATTATTAAGTTATTATAAAATAGCACAAAAATTACCAATTTATATTATCTACTACTACAAAAATAAGATAAGTTTATTTCTCATTCCGATTTTTTCTTCTGGTCCAAAAAATAATTGTCAAGTAATTAGCCTAAGTAAAAAATGTTGTTTTATATGAATAACCCAGTTAAAATTGTACTAATATATTAAAAGTGTTACAAAATGATATAAATTCAAAAGGTTTGTATTTCTTTAAAACTATTAGTAACGATAAAAATATATCTGAAAATAGTGATTATTCTCAGAAAGCAACTAAATCCATTATAATTGAGATATGCTCTTTGAAAGTTTAATCTTGTTGATAGCCAGCAACATAATGAAATATCAAAAGAGTTAAGTACATCATGAATATATTGAGAGAAAAATATTCTTGAAATTGTTAGTCATGTTAAAGCAAACCATATATTATATAGTACTCACTTTTAAACTTCGGTAATTTCTTCTTTTTTTAAGTATTAACTGCTAACTTAACTCTATTCTGCCTAATAAAAAACACACACACACACGTATATATATAAATATACTTGCAGAGCCCTGTGGGTAACATACCCACGGTATAACAAACAACCGCGGGTAACTCCGCGAAGCAAAGCTAATGACCTTTACAATAATTGCAACTAAAACCTCAAAGGTTAAAATTCGTTCTATCTTGAGTCTGTATATATGTTTTAATAAACACAAATCAAAGCTATACAAATAACAAATAGATAAGATAGGGAGTGGATACGTGTAATAATACTTAAAAATATTTTACGCCTTCTTGAACATCTCGTTCTTAAGAAATGCCGTTAGAAAACAGTAATAAAATTGTATATGTTTGGGTTTTTTTTAACTTTAGTTTTTTTTTACTTGTTATTATCAATTAGGTTTTTTTATAAAATGAATTTGTGAAAGCGTTAGAAAGTAAATATTATACTTAATTTTAAACTTTGTTTATATCTGTTTTTTAGGGTTCCATACCCAAAGGGTAAAAAGAGTCCCTGTTACTAAGACTCCGTTATCCGTCCATCTGCCTGTCCGTCTGACACTAGGCTGTATCTCATCAGGCCTGATAGTTAGACAGTTGAAATTTCACAGATGATCTATTTCTGTGGCTGCTATAACAACGAATGCTAAAAAACAGAATATATATAATGGTATAGAACCCAATTTCTTTACATAATACATTAGACCATACCATGTACCACAATAATATGTTAAAATCAAAACAATCCTTCAAATATTTCTTACAAATTAGACTATTATTTTTACTTAATACTATCAATATTATCATATACTTTTATTAATGTGGGATGTGGCGACTACCACATACAGCGGTAATAAAAACATATGACAACGCCATCTACCGAAGATACACTGAACTACGGAGTGACGTAGAGTATGAAGAAGCTATCAATACTGTATCGCGCAATAGAAGTTCTCTTACCGATTACCGTTAAAGTTGGGAAGTGGCCCGCCGGGCAAGATCATCTCGCCTGGTCGTCCTTCCTTTGTGTTGGAGGGACATGTGACTTGTTCCCACATGGGATAAACACTAAAAAACTTAATATTTTCTTATCGACAAAAATAATAAAGGAAGAGTTATCTACCAAGATTGTTCGCCAAACATCTTAAGGAATGGTTTATGGAGTCGAATTCAGATTTATTTTTTATACTTCGGCACAAATGGGCCGGCTCGACCGGAGTGATACCACGGCCTCATAGTGTGTGTCACTGTGTTTTACGAGTGAGTGAGAATACCGGGAGGCCTATACGTCAAACACTCCTCCATTCCCCTCCCCATCCCTCAAAGGCCAGCAACGCACTTGTGACGCCTCTGGTGTCGCGGGTATCCATGGGCGGTGGTACTCGCTTGCCATTGGGCGGTACAACCGCTCGTATACCCGTTATTCCATAAAAAAAATATTGTTATCAATGTTTAAAATTAAGAGATAGAATTATATTACATTTTGAGTGTAAAATAAATGTTATCGAAGATTGTCGAATATACGATAACGGTTTCATGTACGAATCTATATTTGATTTGATAAAGAAGAGCAGCACTGTGAGCGAGTAGCGTTTTACAAAAATATAAGAATTTCAATTTACCAAAAATGAAAATGTCTTGAACATTGTAGGACATTAGCCCCTACTCAGAAAGGATATTTTAGCCTACTATATCACTCTATCCAGACAGATATGTATATTGTTTGTATCAAGTAGTATTATATTTTTGTTCGTTTGAGTGTTAAAATGTTGCAAACACCGATTGAATTAACTTATTAATGGTTTTAGTTAAGTCTTAAAATTATATATTGGTGAATATGTTACAAAAATATCAAGGAAACAAGTGGTCAACCATCCTTCTGCATCTTTATTTATAGTATGAATCCTTAAGTAATTAGTTCAAAAGACATTTTGTGCCTTGATTCAAACTTGAGTAATGACAGGACTCAAATGGAGTGGTAAAATCGTAACTAAACTGAGTAAAAATAATTATAT
>PKRV01000150.1:35739-49867 GCA_003709505.1 Hyphantria cunea
ATATAATAGAAATATAGATAGTATCACTCGAAATCACAAATGAAGTTCTACTAAAACTACTAAGCATGTATTTTAAAACATCGAGCGTATAACGATTTATCAGTTTACAATGGGACCGATTCTTCATTTATAAATCACAAGATTAATTGAAATATAAATTATGTGGGTAATAATGTATAATAAATATAATGCGATTATTCTTTATCTGTAAAGATAACATATTACTATAATCTAAATCACAGTAATTTATTTAAGGCTTGTTGAATAGATAAACTTCAGTATTGAAGTTTGAGTTCATTAGTTCAAAATAATATAAATCATTAATTATAAGGTGAGTGTGTTTTATCGAAATAAATCTTACAATATATATATATATATATACACTCTTATTACACGATTGCATGATAAGGAATAAAAATATTCTCAAGGTTCATTTATAAGTTCTTAAGATAGCATCTGATCGACAGGTTCTGCACAATGGTATCGGATTGATAAACACATCTATATATTTCTTGTTACATAGATAGCAGTATTTTTTTATATAATGAGCGTTCAAAATTGTTACTTCTCTACCTGATGGAAAGCGTGAGCATAATCTAACCTCCCCACCGTGGGAGAGCCACGCTTCGACATGCATGGGGGCCGGCTTGACCGGAGTGATACCACAGCCTCATAGAAAACCGGTGTGAAACAGAGCCTGCGCTGTGTTTCTCCGAGTGACTGAGGATACCGGAGGCCCATAATCAACCCTTCCCCTCATCCCCTACCCATCCCCCAAGGCAAGCAACGTACTTGTGATGGTGTCACGGGTGTCTATGTAAGCAATTACCGCCGCCTATCGACACCCGCAGCACCAGAGGCGTCAGAAGTGCTTTTCCGACCTTTGGGAATGGGGAAGGGGATGGGGGGAGGTGTTGGGGTATGGGCTCATTCTGTGAAACACAGCGCAAGAGCTGGTACACATGGTTTTTTCAGTGAGGCCGTGGTATCAGTCCGGTCGAACCGGTCCATTCATGCCGAAGCGTGGCTCTTCCACGTTTAAAGTCACCATAGTCATTGGAAATGCAGACACCAACACCACAGCGGCCTATTGTGATACTTCTGCATGATTAGGCCTACTGGAAAACATTTTTTAATCCAGATGAGATCATACCCACTATGTCTTTTTCGCAATCAGTGCCACTAAACACTATATAAATAAGTTCTTTCATTTACAAATGTCACGATTACTTATTTCAGATGAAGAAACTAGTGTTGATTACGACCCTGGTGGTTCTGGCAGCTTATGTCAGTGGCGCAGCACTTGAGTTCGGGAAAGAACATGAACCTGTAACATTAATTGAAAGCTTTGAAGAAATCGATGGGAGCTTAGCTGTAACTCCACACGATTTCTTAAGCAGAATCGACGCAAGAAGTACCAGAGTACTTTTCAGGTATTTATTAGTCGAAATTACTTATACGTTAATAGGGAAAATTCTTTTTTAACGTATTTACACTGACGTCAATTTTCACAAAAAGTTTCCCGTTGAATCTCTTACTACAATCGTTAACGCCTCTATTCTCTAGCAAAGCTCTAAAGCATCTCTCTTTCTCTCTATAATATTATTTAATTTTTGTCTTGACCACGTGAGTTAACATTGAGACGAAGTCATTCGAGTATATTTGCTATATTTCTAATGATAAACATGTTGTAATGTGATAAATGATATCTTCACAGCCTGTGGAGGACATTAGGAACAAAACTAGTGTGACATTCACAACACCATATATGAAAGTTTTTATTAAACTAATATATACTAGCGTAAACGACGAACATTTACCGTCTTAAAATGAATAAATGCTGTGTTCAGTCAGAAACCGATAGTGACATACCGACAGCAGTGGTACCTACCCGGTCCACTTTTGTTTTCAAACCACCCACGAGCATATTTCAATATACACACAACATATTATCCTAATTGGTACAGCCATTTAGAAGGAGCTACGTGACAAACACACGTACAAAAGAATTATAAAAAAAAATACAAATAAAAATGTTTTTTATAAAACACAAAATATCACACAAATCAATCTTTATTTTGAAAGAGTTTTACTTAAATACCCTTTTATCAAATTTAAGTAGATTTCATATCTCATTAATGATTATTTAAAATAGATTATGGTTAGTATGGTAGGTAAAATATTTGTACATGTTTCCGTTTTACTGTATTAATATGTAAACTTGTAAAATCTGTTCCCAAGAATGCATTTAGTTCTATTAATTTTTCTAGAACCATTCATAAATATTCTAGATTAATTTATATATATATATATATATATATATATATATATATATATATATATATATATATATATATATATATATATATATATATATATATATATAAATTAATCTAGAATATTTATGAATGGTTATTATATATGAATGAATGAATGGTTAGGTATATTTATATATTATTCTAGAATTAATTTATCCAGTTAGACCAAAAATATATATATCTGAAAGTTTAAGTATTTCTCTTAAACAGCCGTGAATGACAAAAGCACGGCAAAGAAAAGAAAAACCTAACACAAACCCATAGATAAGCCCTTTGTTGAGCAGAGGACCATTGAAGACTTTCTTCTATTAAGTAAATGATTCTGAATTTTTATTAACATGTGATTTTCTCTTTTACAGTGCTTCATTTAGAAGATCTGGGGTAACCAACGCAGTTCAATCCCACACCCTTACATTGAGCTTTAGTTCACAAGTCCGTATCACCGCTATTCAGAAAACCGCAGACCAATCCGCGACTGTCCTCGTTACAGCCGGAGGCATCGGCAGTAACCACGTTACTATTAGAATGCGGTCACAGCGGGGTAACGGCTTTAATGTCTCCGTTAATATTCAGGGACGATAAATCATATTATATCAATGATTAATAAATATTATTGCATCAGTAAGCAAAATCTATTTCATTACAAAGTAGAAAAAACCTCTACAACAAATTTTTATAAATTACTCCCACATAGAACAAATGAAACGCATCACACAAATATTTAAGGACTACATTAAATGTGGCAGCAGCAATGAATGAACATCCTTTCACAGCAGTACAAAGTTCTACCGTCTTCACGAATCGCTTTAAAAACGATGACATTGTAGATTAGTGTTAAAATATACTCCATATATACTACAGCTATTAGTACAATAAATACAATAAAATAATAGTTATTATATATTACACGTCGGTACTTATTATTAGCTATGGTCACTTACCGGCTAATACATAACTTACATGTAATATTATAAAATAATTACAGAGCCTCAGAATAATATTGGTCTTATATAGCGGAAAGCGATACCAATATACATAGCGTCTTGTTTTTGAGTTCGTTATTTTTGTTATTGTGTCTATTATGGATGGATAAGTAAAATATCTTTGTGCATGAATCAGGTCTATTTTTGGCTTTACAAAATTGATGTATGTTACCCTTTTTATGTACGATTACTTTTTTTTGTCGAAATAATTATTGGAACGAAATTCCTTACGGCAGGCTTGGAAGGGATAGGGATTTTGCTGCGCGACCGAACTGAAAAAAAATGTGATAGTAAAACCGTAAGAAAAAGTGCGTAGAATAAAACCGTTGAATGAGACGTGCGCAGGCGCGACAGTCGCATACACAAGCGAGTAGTGTATAATACCTTTCTCTTTCACTCCACCCCGCCAATGCATAGTATATACTCATAAATTCATGGACAAGCACGTGACGAATACTCACATTATAGATACATTTTACTGGTGAGTAGCCACGTTTATTTTCACATAATTTCAAATCGTCAAAACAATAATAAATATATTAACAATGGCAAGTGAACCAACAAGTGACTTGAATGCAATTGACAGTGATAATAGTGGGAAATTATTCAGTGCAAAAGAATTAAACACGTAAGTATTAGTTTATTCTTTATTAATAAATATATATTTGTAAATATAAAATATTTTACATTGGTTAAGTAAGGTTTTCTAGGTTATCTTTCTTGCTGTTTTGAGGGTTATATGGAAAAATTTAGAAAAATTTTGTAATTTTAGTTGATAATTTAAATTACGGTGTTTTTTTATTTTAAGTAATTTATTATTTCCCAAAATACTGAATTTCCTAAATACTTTCTTGTACTTAAATAAAAACTAATCAGCAAAATTTAAGAGAAAAATCAAGAAAACCTACATAAAATTGAGCATGATTTTTTTGGCAATTTGTGTCGATTCTACATTAGCCGAAGGAACTTCGTTCCTACCTGGTGTCCCACGACACCACATAATCATTCTTGCATTGAAAGTACCTCCTCTATTAATAAATTTCAGTTCCTGTAACTTCAGTTCAACTACTTTAGTAAACGTTCCTAATTAAATAACTTTTTTTATATTTACGTAATTAGCTACTAGCTATCACATCAACAGGTTTTACTAGACCAATACTGGCCCCTCCTCAAAAAGAAGATTCAGGCCTACTGTTACCATTTTAAGATGGTAACAGATGGTAGTAGGTAGCTTAGACTGGTTGGTATGAGCTTTGTTCCAAGTTTTAAGAGTAGTTTATAGAGGCAGTTAAATATGTTACAAGTTATGTTTACAATTGTATTTACTTTCCGTTTCAAAACTGATCAAATATTCTAGTCAAAAAGTGCCAAAGCGTGTGAATTCTTGATATAGCCCCTAAAAATGTGTTTAAGCAAATAGATCATTCAATTACGAATTGAATTGAAAGTTGAAAAAGTTCCAGAAACGTCTAGAAAATTTGACGAAAGTATCTGGTTATTAACAAATAAAGATGGCTTTTACTAATTATTTAATACCACAATTAGTTTTTAGAGTAAGGAATTTTGAAAAAAGATCCTTAAAAAAATATCCAAGATAGGAATGAAATGCTTTTTCCTCTCTTAAATAACCAATTCCCGCGGTAGGAATACACATTCATGTCGCGGAAGACTCAGAAATCAGAACAACAATTTGTGGATCACACAAAGTGTTATCTCATGTGCGGTTTGAAGTCACAACACTCTTGCCCTGTTTTTCCTTTAAATTTTACTAACGAGAAGTCGCAGTGACCCAAACTATGGAGTTATTACGTTTAAAAAATTTGAACTTTATGACAACGATGACAGTAACGAGTAATTTATTTACGTTCAGCTAATGGACTTGGATGGAAAAAACCAAATTCTCTTCTAAACTACTTTTAAACATTATACATTTAGTTTAAATGAAGATTCCAGTTCTGTTAGTCCTAGTATCAGTTATTGTAGTCTACCCTAGTGAAGTAACATTTAAAGTGCAGTCAAAGCTTACTGACAATAATGTAGTCGAAACTCCTATAGATGATGATACCCAACATTTTATAAATTTAACCGTTTTACCAAGATTTATTAAGGCTAAAGAAAAAATACTTTTAAGGTGACATTTTATGTTTTATTTACAAGTTCAACTTGATTGGTACATGAAATGCAATAGAAATATGTAGAATATACACTCATATTTCATTTAATTTGCATTAGTTCTGTCAGACAATAGTTCCTTGTTCAAGATAACGCCAGAGATAAGTGTACTTAAGCAAAAAAGAATTTTATTAATACAGGTAAGAAAGTTTTCAGCCTCATCGATAATATTATCAATTCCAGAAAGGAGTTTACTAAGGCGCCCATATCTAATATGATACAGTCGCAAAATATTGTTTTCCGCGGAATAAACAAGATCACCTCTATTCAAGCTTGGGAACTTGGCAAAACTCAGTACGCCACTGCAGGAATCACATCTGGAGGCATCGACAAGAACTCAGTCACTATTCAGTTTTCGACAGCTAGAGGCTATGGTTATCATATCCGACTTGAAATTCGTGGTATCAAGTATTGTATTAGAAGATAGAATTCAACCTCAATGAATAATTTTTCTGATTAATCTACATTGAGGAACAAGTGTATATATACGGTACGATATACAATTTTTACATGAAAAGAGAACTGGTCAATATGTTTTTATTAGTCTGCAGAACCTCATGAACAAAGTAGTGGAAAGTTTTTTCTGATATGCATGAAACAAATGACTTGAAAAACTTGAATGACATATATATTTATATAAATAAATATATCACGCAAATATAAATCGATAATAATCTTTGCTTTTCATTTTATGCCGTAAAGAAAGAATGAATTAAAGGTTTCGCCAAAGTTTTAAAAAGGCAAACATAAAAGAAACTTTAAAAGGTCTAGTCACCATTTATTAAGTGATAGCACCCATGCCGTTGTCAGCTGCAAGGGCGTTGGCGTATAGTTGCCCCATTCTTGAACAGAAGAGCCATATTGTTGAGCTCACTCGGTAAAAATTAATAAAAGAATCATTCCGTTCAAGTCAGTTCACTTTCCGAAACATGACTTTCTCTCTTTATGATTATTTATTTCCTTATGGGTTTGCCAAAGTGACTGATGAAAAGCATAAGCAGAATACAGTCTAAGGTTGGGCACCATACTCATTGCGAATGCAGACAATGCAACAATTCAGCATGGTGACCCACACCATGGCAGTTTAGTGATGCTTCTGCATCATTGGGCCTCCGGTCTCGTACTCACGAATGAAACACGATAGAATGAACGAATGCTATCATTTTAGATTATAGTAAGATTTATTGTAGAGCGCATTCGGCATAGAGCTTTGTATATTCTTCGAAAATAGTACTTCATTTCGAAAATAAGAGAATTTTTTTAATTAAAATTGAATAAGTTGTGTGAGTGCGTGTGTGTTCTAGTGTTTATTACCTATTTATATATTAGACTTTATAAAGAATTCTCTCCTTAGTCGATACTATCAAATTTTCGACTAATCTATCAAACAGATATTTCCACTGTTGTAACACAAAGAGACAGCTATATATTCTATATAACTTTATTTCTTGTCAGTATAATATTCCTTAAAAGTATTGAGTATTTCCTCCAACATTTTATCATTAACTAGTGGTCGCTCAGTGGTCAAAATTTAATCACAACTCTTTTTTAAGCTATCTGAATTGTCTCTTTCAAAAAACTGTTCCAATTTTTGTACACCTTCATTTTTTGTAGAAAGGGCATAAAGTTTTTGCTTCACGTATCAACATATAGATAAAGGCCTACATAGCTGTCATTCATGGCATTTACATGCCATTAAACTATCGCCAACGATAATAACATACCGACTCATTTGTTTTAATATCTCATTGTTTTCCCGCTATAAGACAATAGGCTTAAAATATCTGTACTTTTCATATTACACTATTGTGTTGTAATATTATTAAAAGCTCAGCCAGCCGTACACAATTATTGGGTGTTGTGATTCATGTATTAATTTATTGATAAAAGTTTTGAAGGCATTTAATGTATTATTTTACTCATTTCTTGTTTATTAAAAAACTTGCTGACCCAGTATACTTCATACCGTCATATTTTTCTTTCGTAAATATTTTCTAAATTTCTGGAAATTTTTTTTAGTAATTATGGCCTCTTCAGTTAAGTGCACGTGGTAAAAAAAAAACTTTTCAACGAACACATAGGAAAAAGAATTATTCAAGTTGGTGCAGCCGATTGAAAGTTATGCGCGTACATGCACTTCAGTGATTCATTTTAACTTCTATAAATAATTGTTATTGTGGTGACTTCCACATACAATGCTAAACAGAAATATGCTACAGCGCCGACTACCGAAGATACGCCGAACTACGGAACAGCGAAGGAAACGAAGAAATTAGGAATCCTGAATCGCGTAATAGAAGTTCTCGCGCCGATTAGCATGTACACAACATCCCAACGTCAACCATCGGGCAGCGGCCTGCCAGGCAGGATTACCTCGCCTGGTCGGAGGATCCTCCCTTTGTGTTCGAGGGACATGACACCCGTTCCTCCACAGTTATTGAGTAGATTTATTTTTACCAAGTAAAAGGAAGGGTGATAGTTTCGCAGTCTATGTGTGTTCGTATATTATATCGTAGGGGATAGATTACTGAATCGAGTTTAATGAATGAGGCGTCAATTCATAAAAATTGGCCAGGGGCCATAAGAATATAAATTTTATCAAAAAGTTTTCCGTAGTCGGGTTACACCGACTACGTAAAACTTTTTGATTAAATATAAAAGAGAATTATTTAAACTTTTTATGGTTGTCTATGCCCAATGTAAACGAATATACTACATAAACGTAAGCAATCTTTATGATTGGAGATCGTTTTTTGTTTTTGCGAAAGACAGTCCACATTACATGTCATCCACATTTTTTATATTTTTTATCATTAATTTCATCACGATGAAGACTTGAAGACTCGGAAGACTTAGAATTGAAGACTTTAAGTACTTAACATTGGCAGAAATAGCGAATCCGGCTGGTTGCCATATCATCAAAAGAAGAAGAATCATCAAAAGAAGAAGATAAGCAATCTTAAATTTTCTAGACATATTGTAAAACTGAATTTTTCATTCGCGTTCTGCAGTTTTGCTGTCAAACAAGTATGAAACAACAACTTGTGTGACGCTATGTTGTGGTTTCTCGAAATTTTCCCCAAACCTAAAATTAATGTGATGTAAAAATTAAACCAAACAGGAATGGGAACCGTGCGGAGGCCATAGGAGTGCCATACTTCAACATAACCCCATCCCATCAACCCACCTAAAGGTTTTTGGTTCGTCTCAGGTTGTTGCTCATAATGAACTCTGATACTATCTACTCGATTTTCATGTTTTCTTTAAATGTTTACTTTGGTAGTGTGCCTAAGATGGGATAGTTTACATCACGCTTGGACCAATAGGAGCTGAGCAGGATCAAAAAGAGACGCTGATGTCGCGTTGGTGGGTATTTTATACAGTCTACTACAATGTTTTGCTAAGAATACTAAATTAGAAATAATTCAAGTAACCTGATATAATAAATCTCGAATCAGATGAAAAAAAATTAAAAATAATCTATATTTATTTTGCTTTCCTAAATCATACATTCTTACCAGATGATAAATTCCTCATATCTTCGTTATCTTTATGATAATAGTGTCTGTAATCTTTTTTCTCCGAAATATATATTTGTAGCTAAGCCGATACTATTCAGTAAATCGACAGGAGATTTAAAGTGATACCATCTTATTATTACAAGAGTAAGTGTTTTTTTTTTGTTAAAATATCGGTTTGGATTGGAATTAGAAGATTAACTTATACCAACGCTGTTAAAGTTATTTTTTTGAAATAGAAAACATTTTCTAATAAACTGCAAATTTGTAGCTTGGCAAATATTATACTTACTGCCAAATTATTTTTTATATTAGCTATGACAATTAATTTAAAATTACCTTCTAATATATATATGTATACATTAGTGTTCCATAATAAAAATAGCAAAAAACCATTTATATTTCGTCATGCCCGTCCGTCCGTCTGTCCACATCATATCTTATAGATTGTAAGTGCTTGAAACCCGCAAATTTGTATAAACGTGCCTGCTTGCAATGCCAGTGAATTATTTATTTAAAATTTTGATTTTTATAGAAGAAAATGCAAGTATTATTTGGAATCCTGGCAATTTTGGCCATCAGTGTCGGCATCAATGGAGCTGTTATTAATTTTGAAGCAGTCAAAGAATCACCATCGGCAATAGAATCACCTAGAGAACTGACTGCACCTGCCATCAACGGTGACGTTACTGAACCGGTAGAAGAATCTGGGGCAATAGAATCACCCAAAGAACTTATTCCGTTGGCCCTCAGTAGAGGTGTGTACTCTGGAATAATCAATCCTGGAGATAGATTGTTATACAGGTAATGAAAGAAAACATTTTCAGTTTTGTTATTAAAGTAATACAGTTTACTTTAGATATTCATAATCGGATTTTCGGATACTAAAGTTATTTCAATTCAGGGTTAGCAGAGAATCGCTACAGTAAAATATTTCACCTATAATTAGATAACGATCTACGCGTACTCTGCTGTTTAAAAAGGGTCTTTTTAAGTCGGTACAATTTAAGTTTTATATTCCAAGCTATTATATAAGCTGTATCCAAAGTGGATATAATTATTATTCCATTTTCCCCACAACTATTTTTGGGTTTAACAACGGTCTATTAGACCCTTTGTTCACAATTATTTTAAAGTTAAAGTTTTAATCCAAAAGCCATTATCAACCAATTTTGAGATTGAAAGGTACGAAACTCAAGTTTATATAAAGTTTATTAAAAATCATAAAACGTTATGACTTTGTTTATTAAGTTTTACATGTGACAGATTTCATCTATGATAGAAATAATAATAATGAAAGGTACTATGTGTATAATACTCATACCCAAAAATGTGTCACCAACTTAAATGATATGTCATAATGTTTGTATTAAGCTATGTATTATTGTAATTATTACCATTTAATGTTCCAATCTCAGAAGTGTATTTTTTTTTTTAAATAGAAAGATATTGTTGACTATCAATTCGATGGAGAAGAATTACAGATAAAATCTTCTCATTGCACCGATTTCAAACATTTGAAGGTTAAGAAAGAAGTCTTTTATCTTTTAATAAAATTATTTGTTACAGAAACTACTTCACGAAAGCGGCAATCGCAAACGCTGTACAATCGCAAGATATCACATATCGAGGGAGCGCATACACCAGAATTTCTTACGTTTCTGCTTTAGAGGTTGGATACACCCAGTATGCTAGCGCTTATATTACATCTGGGGGTCCAGGCTGGAGTACGGTGAACATACGCCTTTCTACCGCCAGGGGTTATGGCTACTACTTCATAGTTGAGATTTGGGGTCGATGATTTAAAAACGGTTTTTAGAAAATTAGTTTAATAGCAAGTATAAAGTAGAATTAGCGATTTTTTGTGTATACTTTTGATTTTCCGCTAAAAATAATTTTAATTATTATAGTAGAATAATTACAACGTAATATCATAATGTAAGCTTAAATGAAAATAAAATTGATAAAAATATTGTTGTTTTAAATCAATTTAATAAGCTCATACACGGCTGTCTGATCTCAAACTAGGAAATTTTGCTCTAAAGTAATTACTGCATAAATATACTTATAAAAATACTTCTTTAAACTCGTACATACTAACTATAGAAAGATCACACCCAAGGCCTGAACAAACGGTCGTGCTCATCACGTAAATATCTGCCCTGGATGGAAATCGAAACCACGGCCGCCGATTTAATAGCCAGGGTCACCAACCACTGGACTAAGATGCTTATCAATAGCTAATAGCCTAGGATGCAATATTATAGAGTCAAGTTCTCGACATACAGAAAATTAAGCATTTTTATAACTACATCGACTTTATCTATACAAATAAATATAATTGGTGTGTGTTTGTAACATTGAAATAATCGCCTTTTTAGGTATCTGACAGTGAAAGACCCTTTAAAAGCCGTTCCAAAGATTAGCTGTCTATTTGTCTACTCCGGTTAACTTTTAGAACGGGTGGACCGATTTTGCCGGGCTTTTACTGGCAGATAGCTGATGTAATAAGAAGTTTCTACTTTTTAAACTAGTTTAGCCACTCAAATTTACATCGGTATATACACCGGTAAATAACTGCATTTAGGGTGAATAGTTTTCCCACTATGGACCTCTTTTTTATTTACGTGTGGAAACCCCCTCGGGCCTTCATCCCACCGGGGTTTGCGGCGGGGCGGTGTGTCGGAATAGAATAGACTAAAACCACACGGTATGCCAGTCTGCGCCTGAGACGGGAGAGATCCGGGAACCGCTTTCTTACGCCATCCGGACCCCTCCCAGAAAAACTATGGACCCCAAGTCAACCTCACCTGCAAGTGGTGCATCGACAGACGAGGCTCTGGCAAACAAAACATGCCGATTAGCTGTCTACTTATTACATGGGACCAAACCACTGGCAAAGAGTGGCTATTTAATATGCACCTGCCTATGTATGTATATATGTATGACTGTATTTATGCATGCTTTGATTGTGTAATTTCTTGAGCGCTGATTAAATATCTATAGTAAATATGGTGGCAATTTGTATCTATATTTTTGTTTGCTACCAAAGATAACCTGTCTACGTCTCAAACGCTTGATATGCTTGTTTTGCCAATATAATAATGGAACTCTACTTGACTTTAATAAGGTTTTCAGATCTCTTTGCTTGATTTTGAAAGCTTTGTTGTTTATCTTTATTATACCACTGAAACCTTTCCGATATCAAAATATAACAATACTAAAAACAACCTCATTAAATTACTAGTATAGTCCATCTAAAAGTTACGAAGTTGGAAGAGATCGTAGTCTACGATAAGGCTGCCTATTGTACTACTGTTTTAATAACCATTATATGGTTTTGTTCCGTTCTTCAACCAATAAAAAAATGTCTTTATTGAACCACTTAGATTTTCATCTGTCTATTTGTATATATTAGTCTGTTAATTCCCTTATTTCAGAAATACGTATAATCTTATTACAGTGCTTAAGGCGTGAAGGGGGTTTATAAAATAAACTAATAACATTGCCACGTTGGCTTTCAATAATAGGTTTTATAGTTTTTTATATAAATAGCAAGGTCTTACGTAAAACTGGCAACAAACGACAATGTATTCCAATAAAGTTAAATTGCGGTGGTATATATTGGCGAACTGCCAACACGCTAGCCTGACAAATCGTACACCTACGTCTTTCGCCAGATGTTTGGCAGACAAATACGGATTGTTATGCTGTCACCGAATTTTCTTGGAAAACGAAATTGTATTTTCTTGTAAAATCATTCTGAAATGCTTACTAGTGTCATACATAACTTAACTTGACTAATTTCCGAAGGACTAATAAGCCGGAGGTGGTGGGTCTGATTTTTTTATATACAGTCAGCTGAAGTGACTTCACACTGCCTGATGGAAAGCACAAGCCGAATACTACTATAGCAGTCACCATCCTCATTGCAAATGCAGAGAAGCACAATGATCCACATTATGGCGGCCTAGGCAGTATTATTAGATTTTATATTATTGTTACGATGTTTTTTTTATTTCTTAATTTGATCTTTGTGATGATTTACGTTCCCATAACCTAAAAAATATATATAAATAGGCTTGAAAATAGTCAAATTATTTTTAAAGTAAAATATAAAACACTGACTAAATTTGAGTTAATCAAACGTCACCATTTTGCGCACGCTTTTGACACAGCCAATGACGTCATTGCCATATCGTTTTTGTTTACTGTTCTGTATTTCAGTTACTTTATCCTTATATAAATTATTATTATATTGATTATTAAAATCATGGAAGAAGGTAATTTTTCTCACAAACACTACTAACATAGTTTGAATTTCGACTCCAACAATTTCGATGAAGTAACACATGTACATGTGATTAGGCTTAAATCCAATAAAGCTGTATGCTACTGTTCTCAAAGCCTGTTAATCAGGAAAACATCAGTATTTCATAAAAAAAATCACGATGGTTCTACTTTTACCGCTTTTTTTTTGTTTGAAACATTAGCCTTAGCTAGATCTTTAATCTTATCAGTCATCTGAATATAGTTACTGGATATAGACCTTTCCTTAGCAAGGAGGTATTGTCCTACTAAGCCAAGCTGCCCTAACTTTTTTTTTATGGAATAGTGAGCAAATGAGCAAATGTATCGCCTGGTGGTAAGCGATTACCGCCACCCATGGACACCCGCAACACCAGAGGCGTTACAAATGCGTCACCGGCCTTGAGGGATGGGGAGGGGGATAGGGCGAGGGGTTGCGGTATGGGCCTCCTTTATCCCCAGGAGTTGGCGGACCTCCGTGCGGCCTGTACTCGTGCCCGGAGGTCCTACACCCGCAGCCGGCGGCGGCGCCGCGGAGACGTCGAGGAGGGCCAGCTTCACGAGGAGTACCGCGAGGCGCGGAAAACTCTGAAGCTGGCCATTCGCCGCGCCAAAGAGGAGAAAAGAAAGGAGATGCTGGAGGGTCTCGATCGTGACCCCTGGGGTCGCCCATATCGTGCGGTGCGTCAAAAGCTCCGCACGGAGGCCCCCCCCCTTACCGAGACTCTCCAGCCCAGCTTCCTGCTGGAAGTGGTCGAGGGCCTATTCCCGCAGCGGGCGGAACACACGCCCCCGTCGATGGCCAGTTCGGTCGGAGACGACGGGGGCA
>PKRV01000150.1:53207-65972 GCA_003709505.1 Hyphantria cunea
TATATATATATATATATATATATACACTACGTTCGTACTCTTTGATAACCCGAATATAAGTTAAAGCAGCTATTGATTGGAACTTTCTTCCGTTTCACTGAGAAGGAGATCGTGTAACTTATTTTTGAAATAAACTGCAGAGTTTACTAACCATGAACTTAGCCGAGCCCCATCCCTTACATTGAATTTTAATATAATCAAGATATATTTGGTAGCATTAGTCATGGAATATTGTGACTTCTTTTTCAGATGAAGAATCTAGCATTATTAGCGGCATTGACAGTAATTACTGCGTGTGCTTATGGAGCAGTTGTATCCAGCAGGGCTAATCTGAATATCGGCTTTATAGCAGCAGGCGATCGACTTCTGTATAGGTAAAACTATTCTTATAATAAACCCGACAAGAGACTCCGATAAATGATTCCTAATAGTCCTGCATAGTGCTTCTTAGTCCACTATAAAATTAATATTTTTGCAACTACTTTAGCTTTAGTTTTAAAATAATCTTGAATTGTATAAGTTTACTTTTAATGCAAAAAAAAAACATCTGCATTGGGAAACGGACACAAATAACACTCATATTCAGAACAATAATTAGTGGATCACACAAAGTGTTAGCCTATAAGAGTCTTGAATACATAACGCTTAAAGGTGAGACGAGTGCTACAACTAAGTCGTTTACAGCTACTGTTTTACTTTTTATCGGTATCAGATACCCTTTATTATTTTTCTATCATGTTTAGAGAAAAAACTACCGAATTGAATAAAAAATTTCATAATGATTCGCTAACGCAATAAAATTTACATACCTAATATTGTTATTATTTAGTTACTAGTAGCCGACTGCAAATAAAATTAGGAATAAAAAACACTATCGAAATATTAATCTCAGCTAGCTTTATCCTCAATAGTTAGAGACAGGACTGCGTACACAAAAGAAATATACACATTCTTAGTCGTGTCTAATATTGTTATTATTTAGTTACTAGCATCCGACCGCAAATAATATTAGGAATAAAAAACTGTATAGAAAAATGAATCATAGCTAGGTTTGTCTTTATGATCGATTCAAGCAGTGATCCAGGTTTGTTGTAGCTCCGAAGTGGCAAACAAACTCGTAATTTTTCTGATAAATTTTATTATCTCTTAGTATTTAAGTAAACATTCAATTTGTCCGATTAAAATCAGTTTATGAAGTTGAACGGTCGTTGTATGTATACATATATTGATCACTGTTTTACACACACTAATTTTGTCTTGTGGCAAGTCTATTGCCGTTAAACAGGTAGTTCACGATGTAGCAATAGTGACTTGGCGAATATTAAATGAAAAACATCGCAAGAAAACAACTCAAACATGTACCACTGTAGCAATTTGCATAATTTTTAGTCAGATATCATCATTTTAGTCAAGTTAACACGTGACGTACTGATAAGACACTAGTCCAGTTTTAAACTAAAAACTAGGCTAAACTAAATAGCTTGTAATAATTACGGTTAAAGTGACATCTAAGAACTTAAGAGGGAACAAGCATCTCACCAGGCCGCCATAGTGTGGGTCACTATGCTGCATTGTTCTTTTTCGCATTGAGGATGGTGACCACCGCTCTTGGATTCTGCTCATGCTTTCCATCAGGCTGGGCAGAGTCATTTTGGCAGCTTATACATGTTATCTGATCTTGCAATTTCAGAACGAGAAGTAATTAGTGTGCATAAATTTGACAGACTGATGAGAAATATACGTAGCAGATCTTTTTTTTAGGTACAGATACAAAAATATGTCATGCAAAGTATGGACACAGATTATGCATGATCTTATCTATCTATCTAGGTATATAAATAAAAATGAATCGTCAAAATGTATAAACACGCATAACTGCCGATCGAATTCACCAAATTGGATAATTCTTTTTTTATGTATTCGTTATTGTTAGGACAACGTTTGTAAAAAAGAAAATTAAAAGATAACCGGAAAAGTTTTTTTTTATCCGCGACTGTAGGACACCAGTAGGAAGCTGAGGCGGTCATAATTATTAAAACAATTTTTCAGATATTCAGATAGTATTTACGAAAGTAAAATATGGCGGTACAAAGTTCACCACCAGTTTATACCGTGGGAGAGCCACGCTTCGGCATGAATGGCCCGGCTCGACCGGAGTGATACCACGGCCTCACAGAAAACCGGTGTGAAACAGCGCTTACGCTGTGTTTCATCGAGTGAGTGAGGATACCGGAGGCCCATACCCCAATCCAACACCCCCTATACCCCTCACCATCCCTCTTCCCCCCAGGCCGCCATAGTGTGGGTCACCATGCTGTATTGTTCTTTTTCGCATTGAGGATGGTGACCACCACTCTTGGATTCTACTCATGCTTTCCATCAGGCAGGGCAGAGTCATTTTGGCAATTTAAATATAAAAAAAAAACAGGTCAGCCAGTTAATAATAATATATAAAAGTTGACAGTCATATATGACTATTAAAATTAAAAATAACCTACTAATTTATACCCTTGATCGTCGGCACTTGACCGAACTTGTTACAATACACTCTGGGATTAAACTCACTTGTACTTATTCCACTCCACTATTTTATCTCATTTTAATCCTGATGGGTTTTGCCACATAACGCACCAAGGTACCTTTGATAATGCCCTATCACGAAACCGGTAATGGTTGAAGTAAAATATAATAGTAGAATAAGTTAATTTAATTCCATAATGTATGTAGTAATTATGCTAAATTTTATGGTTTATTTGTCACGTCTACAAACAATAAAACTATAGTACAATATCACAGTCAAAGTACATTATAGAACAGTACCCATGACACTAATAAAAATTGCATGAATACTGGATATTAACAGCCTTATTATTTAATAATAACGTTAACTACTTTTAAACAACGTTCTATATTATTTTTTACTTTAATTCTGTAAATAACAGGTTGAAAATAACATATAAACGTTCGTTAAATTTAATAACATTTATGGATAAAGTTTTAAGCATTAATTTTACAACAGCAAGATATGATGTCACAAGTTGGTATTCCAAACGAATTTCTACAATTGTGTTAACATATAAACATAAACGGTCAATAACATTCAAGGATAAAGTATTTTACAAACTTTATATAGATATCAATTATTTTCACCGGTAGGGGTAGTGGTTTAAACTATGGACTCATCGCAGCCTAATTCGGCGAACATTATTCTAAGAAACGGACAAAAGAGGTGATCTTGGTGTCGGTTTCTATTTTCATCTAGTGTCTCATTGCGCAAGATATCTTTTTAAAGAATAAAGCAGTAAAATGAATTGTTTGTTTCATAAGTTCAGGTATTAGTTCATCGTATATACTTTTGATATGTGTCATGCGTTTTTGACTATATGTATTTCTGTCTATGTATTGAGAAATAAACCTTATTATTATTAACATTAACTTTTAAATTTATTTCTAGGAACTACTTCTATAAAGCAGCTTATCCAAATGCAGTTCAATCTCAAGACATCAGTTATCGTGGAAACATAACGACCAGGATCACAGCAGTTCAGGCCACGGAAGTTGGGTACACGCAGTATGCAAGCGCGTATATAGTTTCTGGAGCGATTGGTTGGAGCAACATAACTGTTAGGCTGACATCAGCTAGAGGCTATGGTTATTACTATCTTCTTGATATATGGGGACGTTAAAACACTTTTGAGCATCATTCATAACTAACTTCAGAGTGGTATTTTTAAATGGGTTGGATGTTAAGTGAATTGGAATAAAACCACCTTACAATTTACTTTAAATATACAAAAATGAATATATTTTCAGGAAAAGATTGTTTTTTTACTCATCTATGAAATAAATTGTCTGTTATTATAATATGTGATTATTGAACTAGTACTCACATCGGGGCTGACATCCGTAAAGTTGGCGCTGGATACAAACTCCTTCAAAAATCCATCCAGCTCTGTACCTTCTATGTATCCATTACCTAAAACAAGTTAAAAAATAGAGTTTTATTAAAAAAACTATAGCTAGGCACATTCTTATTTTATTGATGCAAATTATGAATAAAATTGACGTGAACAATAGATAACAACAATATAATATAAAGTAGGTTGTATATTGTGTTAAATTAGGTTTACTTTTTGAAGCCTGTACATTTGTACAAACTTACTTAAAACCTTTATATACATACTAGCTTTTGCCTGCGGTTCCGCCGTCGGGTGTGTCAGTTATCTCGGTAAATATAAGCCATAGGAAATATCTGCGACCCGGCTTAGCAACGTCATGTAAACTAGAGAGATAGCAAAAAAAATCGGTGTAGCAAAAAAGTTCTAGTGGTAGGAAAAAGTACGATACGTAAAGTTAAAAAATATTTTAATACTCTGCCACTGCCTTCTCCTCCTAATGAAATTAATTCGCGTTCTTCAAGTTCATATAACTAGTCATCATGCTAAAACTTATACCTTAAGCAATCAACATGGTTCCATTCTTTCTTCCAATCTTCCGGGGTTATACTTTGTATCGCTTCCTTTGTTATTATTTCCATGTCTTTTTCGGATTGGTCTACATTTTTATCTGCCACTCTTTGCTCCATCAAATTCTAAACATACTCAATAGCTGCACACGCCATTTTGTTGCTTGTTCAACCGGCATAACGAAAGAGTCATGTTTTGTTTTTCAATTTATAGAATTGGATTACCTTGCATTAAATTCCACTCTGCACTATGTATAGTCCTACCCATCTTACAACACAGTACTAAATAAATAGTTTCATAATATTTCACTGAACAGAGAAACAATAAACAAGAGTGATATTAATCCACGTTCATCGGCGCTTGCGTTGGCAACAGTACTAGATACGCGAAGACGGGGCGATTTGTGGGAAAGTGAGAGGTGAATTGCATTCCAACCAGGTGCGCAGATATTTCCGACGGGTTGTAGAAGCCTATGTCCTTCCTTAAGAATCAAACTGTCGCGACTTCCACATACAGCACAACGCCAACATACTACAGCGCCATCTGCCGAAGATGCACCGAACTACGGAGTGACGTTACTACACGGAGTACACATCACTACTAATCTTGATTCGCGCAATAGAAGTTGTCGCACCGATTAGCATACTCGTATATACAACATCTCAACATCAAATGTTGGGCAGTGGACCGCCAGGCATGATCACCTTGCATGGTCGGATGTTCCTCCCTGTGTACCGGAGGAACATGAAACCCATTCCTCCAAAAAAATCTGTATGCCAAATTTCATTGAATTCGGTACAGCGACTTAACCGTGAAAGCTTCAGAGATAGACAAACCTTTGAATTTGAAACATTAGTATGGATACAGAAGATGTTGACAACGACAAATCTCCGTTCGACGTTGCATCTGACACCGATACTTTGGGCCACTTCACGACTAGAAATACGAGCGCCATTATGAGAAATTATTTTGGTTTCTGCAAACGAACTTACGTATATAACAATATTTTATCTTTAACTAGTGGTTGTCTGCAGTTAACGATAACTGCTCTGCTCATGACTTTAATTTTTCTCAAACATGTAACTATATAATCAATTTAATATAATCAAATAATACAAAATAAATCACACAAACCAGTTGAGAGTCGCATGACCTCATTTATTCAATGAGTAAAATTACAACACAGTGTGTAACACAGTGTTAGATTGTCATTGAACGCTTTGTGAGTTGCTATCAAAATAATTATAATATATTTGTAGTAATAACGTGGAGCATAAGGCAGAAATGTGTTTAATTAAGTAACAATTAATTAATTTAACTTTAAATGAGAAACCTGAAACTAGTAGTATAATGGGTTGCAAAGAAGTGAAGCAATATTTTAGGCGTTAAAAAATTTAATTGCTGTCTTGTACTGAAAAAAAAATCTATACATTGCTGCCATTTAATTAGAAGTGTATGTTGTGTCTGTGTGTGTGTGTGCGTATGTGTGTGTCTTTGTGTGTGTGTTTTTCTGTGTATGTGTGTGTGTGTGTTTCTATTAATATGTAGGTCTCAGATCTCTGAGCTTGTGGTTCAAACTGTAATTTCTGTCAATTTGGAGGTCATTAGAAGATTTATTTTATAATAGGCATAAAGAAAATAAATTGCTCTTGATAAAATCATTCCCCGGATCACGGACGATTAAAGGAGAGTGCTTTTATAGAATCCATATTCAGGGTCAATTGTGGCCACGAAGTAAGACAGCAGCCATACAATTCAATAACTTTAAATCTTCTTTCTAAAATAGTCAATTTATAATTTGTATCTTCTAATAGTTCTCAAGTCTACGTAACATGCGGAATGTTATCTGCTAAGTCAGTTTATTTTAACTTTCTTGCGGTCCTTCTTTTCAAAATAAAATTTGTTAAATTTGCTGCAATTATTTAAAATACTATATATATAATATACAGTACTAAATTCTCTTCTTGGAAAAGGGACTTAAGTCCAGCACTGGACTATTATTACCAGAAGTTGCTGATCATGTTTGTAAATAAAAATATTGTAAATTAAAAGATTTTTTTAATGCATAAGCCAAATCTTTCTCAATAATCTCGAGCTTGGTAGCATCATATTCATTGCGAAAGCAGGCAATGCAGCATGGTGATCCACACCATGGCAGCCTATTGATATCACTGCATCTTTGGACCTGCGGTATCGCACTCACCAACGAAACACGACTACCCGAATGCTGTAATTTTACGTTGATCTTCTGTGCGAGGGTAGTACCGCCCCGGTTAAGCCGCCTGTTCGTGCTGAAGTTAGCGTAGCAACTACCTTTATCAATTCATCGTGATTCGAATATAATATGAGTTTGCTTACAGACTGGTCCTTTGAAAATATCTTTTGAATATATTCTGCAATTAAAAGTAACCTGTATATACATAAACTAGCTTTTGCCCGCGGCTTAAGTTTATCATTTGTATGTTTTTTGTTCGAATGCGTGTGACGAGAAAACGGATGGACCGATTCAGATGAAACTTTTAAGTTTGATTGCCTAAGGTCAGAATTAGGATTTTAAATACTCTTTTACCCGGCTTCACAAAGACGCCAGTAGATTGGCCATACTACTAATTTATAATAATGATAATAGTTCATAATATTTCATGTCCTCATTGTTAAAATTTAAAACCGCTGTCATTTCCGCTTCCAGTGGCATATTTCTCCAAAGACTTTGTTACCCCATTTTACCTCTTAGAGGGTTGATTTTGAAAAACCTCAAGACAGGTATTTGGTTATTTAATTAAAACATAAACCTGGCGAAGTTTTAAAACGAAAAACGTTATCTTGGTGCTCCATACAAACTTTGAACCTCATTTTCACCCCTTTAAGGGTTGAGTTTTGAAAAGTCCAATCTTTGCGCACACCCACATCATAATAGCTGCACGTGTGCCATAATTTCAGCACAATCCATTCAGTAGTTTGAGATGTGCGTTGATAGATCAATCAATAACGGTTGCGTTTTATGTATATAGCTATAAATGTCATTGTTATATATCGTGATATGCTAATTGTGAAATATTATTTTAGAACCACATATTCATTATCAGGAGTACCATCTAGTTCAGTGGCCCGTATCATCAAAATTCAAGGAAATTGGTTTGGGTAAAATTCACCGTCATTATTCTGTGAATACTACCTCTTGTTTCGAAAACCGACATTGTTATCGTTATTTAAAGATTCCTTTTTTGTACTTGTCAGTATAATTATTTTTATTAGCAAAATGTAGTTTGATAATGCAGTTTAACATTACAAATATTCGTTAGATAACAAATGATTCAAGTTACAATACAAGTAAGACTTATATAGAAAGAATCTTAAAAAAATTACAAAAGTTTAGAAATTCCAGTTAATAAAATATCGGAAGCCAGAATTGAACAGAGTTCTACTACCTGTGCAACAAGCTAAACGATTTAGCATTTGTCACACATTATTAAGATTGGAGGACTCTAGTAAGCGTAAATTATACATGATTTATATAATGCAATATAAAATACCGTGAAAGACTTCCTAATTTATGTGATGGTGTATATTTTTGATATATCACATCAACAACCTTTAATAATCCATTGCTGGACAAAGGTCTACTCTTAGAAAAGAGATTATGGCGTACTATTTCACGCTTGCCAGTTGGTGTAGAATTTGTTGCAATTTATCCTTTTTCTTTGCAATGATGTTATCCTGCGTAGTAAAACAAGAGATTTATTTAAAAACTTTTTATTACTTGTTACTAAGAAAATAACTTTAAGCCCTTTCATTTGATACCCATATTAGGTAGCTTGTTCAAAATTATGTAAGCCGCCATTTTGTTACGGCGGCCATTTTGGATAATAATAATAGTGATTATATATAATTGCATTGTCAACAGAATTTAAGGTACATTTCAAAATTCAGCTCAATCGGAAATTGGGAAGTGGATCAAATGTAACTTGCACGATTTGATTACAGACAAATATTGGGACAACTGACACTAAAAAAAAAGTTTGTGATATAAACTACCAAAAAATGTTATTCGATGTATTTGTGCCTACAAACTTTTTTTTTATTTCTTTGAAAGCTCACGGCAAAGATAATTCTATCATAGTATATATTTTCATGGAAATATTTGGATGACTGAACTTGAAGTTAATGAGACACAACGATTCCAATTCTAGTATATGTTTATTTTCTTTTCGAAAATGATAGCAAAATAATGATAGCGCTTTTAACTAAATTAATGGTTTAAAAACATGTTTGCTTTATCAACTAATAGATGCTCAATTAAGTGAAATACCTTTTTTAATTCAAAATTAGTTTCTAAATGTTATTTTTAATAAGAAACCGAATGTACTCTAATACACTAGAATAATTATGACACATTGTAGGTATATTTTGGACTAACTTGAAATATTTTTTAAACTAGCTGTCTCATGTTAAAATTTGAGCTCAATCGGTACTAAACATACCCCTAAAAATCTTTCAAACAAATATAGGCAAGAATAAACTCTCAGAATGAACAAAAGGTTGTCTGGAATAGATCGCCGTGATCGATATGACCGCTTATTGTATCATTTGCATATGTGTGACACATCCTCTGTTTTAACTGTGTAATTTTGCATGTATACAATAACGATATAAAATAAATAAATAAAGGGAACGCTACCTTAAAAGTTAAGTTAAAACACAAAAGACTTTTACCTTTTTGAAACTGATTACATTTCTAATGAGGGTTGGAGCGATTTAGTCGCTTAGCTATAATAGGAAACACATAAAACTCTTAAAATAGCACATGGGTAAGACCAGGAAAAGGATATCAGCTACAAATAAAGCCAATAAAGGAGTCAAAACTAAAAATATTATCAAGTGGAAACTACCAGTAAAAACTATTTTTTTTTGCCAATAACCATAAAATAGATAAAACGAATTAGTAAGTATCTGATAAATATATATCAAGACTATATTTATTACGTTAAACTTGTTTTTCTAGCTTTTGCTTCTTATAAAATTGGACATTTGCTTGCAAAAGAATTCACCTTCGGTTATTCACTTGAAGAATGAAGTTCCAACTGGTGTTAATACTCTGTCTTTTACTCTTGAATATGGGCGTTGCAAATAGTGCTGATACCAATGACGGTGATGGAGGGAATTCCGGCAATTCGACTACTAATGGAACGACAACAGATTCTAATAAATTTTTTGAGGTGTGTTTCGGAGAAACTTGTTACGGAGTATAGATTGAAATATTTAAGAAAATAAATAGATGATGGATAGAAAACTCTTTATTTGCATACTATAATATTACAGCTAGAAGAGAGTACATAAGATGTGAGACGGAGTGTACAAAAGGCGGCCCTATTGCCTAAAGCAATCTCTTCCAGGCAACCTTAATAATAAATGGGAGAGGGACAAACCGGGGGAGAGCCACGCTTCGGTATTAATGGGCCGGCTCGACCGGAGTGATACCACGGCCTCACAGAAAACCGGTGTGAAAGAGCGCTTTCGCTGTGTTCATGGAGTGAGTGAGGATACCGGAGGCCCATACCCCAATCCCTCCCCTATCCCCCTCCTCATCCGCCAAAGGCCGGCAGCGCACTTGTGACACCCTGGTGTTACGGGTGTCCATGGAGGTCTGTTCGTTTGCCCCTTATACCATAATAAAATGTTGATGTCTTATTGGCGTAATGTAGTTTTCAAATTTAAATGTTTTCTATATGTTAAATTTTTATTTATATGTAGTATGTTTGTAAAAATGCGGACTTATCAACAATTAGTTATATTTGAAGCATACAGGTTACCTTACCAAAAACCAGAGTGATATTAAGACTTCACAACCCAAGGCCTCATTGTGGGGAAGTGATATATGATAAAATAATATACACTAAATAGGATTTTGCTTAAAATTAAATAAAGTAATTTATTGTTATGTGTTTCCTAAATTTTTACAACTGTAGAGTCCACATATGTAACTCCTGCAAATCTTTTAAATATTTTTGATGAAATATATGATTTTGAACTTCAAATACACAAAGAAATCGATCCGAGAATAATTGCAAAAGTACTTTAATGTTACGATTAAACATACATATACGGTTACCGTTCTTAGTCAGCAAACTTTATTCTTTGAAATTTGATGCTGAAAAAGAATGAACGCAATCAGCTGGACGGGAAAAAATCACCAACGAAGAAGTTCTAGAAAGAGTAAAAAGAAAAGGCTGCTGATGTTCTACTATAGAAATTAAAAGAGGCAAGACGGTAGGATAAAACCACCTTATACTTCGCGATAACTTTATAAGTAATATCTTAAAAATAGAAGGAAGGGGAAGAAGAGGAAGACCAAAACACGGTCATTAGATTACAGAAAAAGTGGACGTTGCCATCTATAAGAATGTCAGGGAAAAGGCACTTCATAAGGAAGAGCAGGATAAAGCTGCATCGACAAGAGCGTAGTTTTTAACTTCATGATGATACGAATATACATACATACTGCTTACCGCGGCAGAACCACGCCAGCATTGTATTTCACATAGCAGTACATCCTAATATAAGGAATACGCCCTATGTGAAAGTGTACTTTTCAGTAAGTAATAACACATTCAGTAAGGAAAAAACTGTGCTTCTGAGAAACTGACTGACTCAATTATATTGGCGGCGCAATTGTCCTGTCTTAGTTGCATCTCCAAGATAAGACAGGCTTATAAGGTATCCGTCTTGAGTTTCAAGTATTCATAAAAACGGGTAAATGTAAATAATTACTAGTATTAACCTAATCGTTGGCCCTCTATATTGGAAAAAAAATAAAATGATATTTTTTTCGAATAAATAAGAAAAATGTTTTCTTTTATGTTAAGTTAGTACACAGTTATGTAAACCAAAAATTAACTTATGCATGCTCTTAAGAAGACGAGACGCAAATATACAACTCAGCGAATTTTTAAGAGGTTTGTTGTTAATTCGAGTAAGACGATTATCATATAAATATAGTAGGTATATATTCACAAGTTCATATGTGTACAATGATAAAGTATCTCTGAGTTTGTGTATGTGTATTTCCAGAACATTATCTAAATTACGAGCATGGTGCCAATCAAATTACGTTAAATGAATATGTATATAAGTAAGAAATGAGTTAGGCGTGTTAGAACTAAGGATAACTATTAAGATCGATAACGAAGTATCGTAAGCTAGTTGCCTGTACGGTCTACGAGTAACTAGTCGCAATCCAACACGTTAGTTGTCAACTGCATTGTTGTACCTTAACTTGTGTTTATTAATAAATAGTGTCAAATACTGATTAAAACCGATATCTTTTTATATTCCCTAACAATAACTTTGTCAAAACAGATTTGTAATACCATGAGACCAACCGTATTAGTTAGTGAATAGCATTCAGAAGTTACCACCGATTGTCTTCGGTTGTCTCGAAGGAGATTTAAAATGAAGTTCTTGCTCTACCTGTCACTCATTCTCTTTGTCATACACCTCTAAAAAGATACTATAGATTGTGTTAACTAAATCTTGAATCAAATAACTGTCACCGTGAGAAATAAAAAGATATTACATGTTTGCGTTGATGCCCATAAGAGAGAAGATGGTTATATCTCTACTGATGTAAACCACTTAATATTAGAAGAATTTGGATTAAATCAAAGCGCATTGTAAATCAGACAATATTTAAACCTATATAATGTAATGTATTAGAAGAAAATGAAATGTGAAATCATGATCTCATTGACAAAATTACAAGTACCTTTGCAACTAGTAGTCGAACCCAAATAATCTCGGGAACTTCTACTGCTTATATAAGTCTGCGAAAGCGACCTACTATGCCTGATGGAAAGCATAGGCAAAATATTTGCATGTGCAGACAATACAACAATGTAGCATGGTGACCCATACTACAACGGTCTATTGAAATGTCTCTGCATTATTGGGCAATAATAAGGACTAAGAAGAAGAAGATCTCATAGACTTAAATTTAGCTTCGTCACCAAGAAGTTTTATGAAGAACTTTTTACTTCATTATCTTGACCTGGGAGAGTCATCCCGTGGCACAGACTTGCCTCAACCAGAGTGAAACAACAAAAGAAACAAACACATAACAACTTCTCTTACGATTCTGGAGAAAGGTAGCATACAATTATCGTGTCAATGCATTAATGTCTGATTACTTTAAAGTTTCCATTCAAACACGAAACGAATGGTCTCTATTAACTAGATGTTGCTGTCTCTGCTTCCTTCTTCTATTAACCTATCTGTTCATTCGTCGAGCTTCTTTTTTTTTTTT
>PKRV01000150.1:66138-201553 GCA_003709505.1 Hyphantria cunea
GACAACTCCCGCATTAGGAATATACATTCCTGTGTCGCGGGGATCTTTACAAACATACATGAAACGGACACAAAGTACACCCAGACTTAGAACAACAATTTATGGATCACACAAAGCGTTGTCCCATGTCCACAACACTTGGCGCAGTAGGAAGTGGCGTGGCGACCACTGAAACCACTAGGCCAATCGTGTAGTCATTAGTAGCTATTAATACTCTTGATTTACTACAGTGTATTATCATCATCATCAACAACCTATAATGCCCCACTGCTGGGCTCGGGTCTCCTTTCAGGAGAGTTTAAGGCCGTACGTCCCCACGCTGGCTGAGTGAGAGTTGGGGACTGGCATGACTACGTTTTGGCTACGTAACCATATCGTTGGATGTTTTATGTCTATTATCCTATGATAACAACTGGGACTAACTGCTTAACGTGACCTCCAAATCACGAAAACGCTCATGGTAACATGCCACCAGCGGTCACCCATCCAGGTACTGACCGCGCCGTCGCTTCATACCCTGGTGATTGTTTCCAATCACCTAGTGAAACTGAGCTATGAGCGCCTCATAGCGCTATGAGTGTATTATGGCTGTTGTGTATTATTATACGGAGCGGTATTGATGATCTACGATGTCTACGAGATTCCATATTCTGTGGATACTGTAGAACTGCTACGGACCTCTGTGCTCAAGAGTAGCGTTGAGGTCATGTATAGGGGATTATCAAGACGAATTTTATTACAATAAATTTGCTAATTACCAAAAACTTTGATTCAATACATTTTAAGAGAAAAAGGTTAACAGTTTTCCTAAATAAATGTTTTTATTGTGTTATTATACCCGCGATATTTTTAGCATCAATGAGCAGATTTTTGTACCTAACAGGTTTGTTTTAAGTCTTTCTTCTCTTTTTGCAATGATGTTGTCTTTGAAGTTTGCTCCTTTAGCCAGTCTCTTACGAAACCTACGAAAAGAATAGATGTGGTGATACTCCGCATTTTTAATCTGTCACCAGAGGACATCCTATGACTAGTCTGATTTTAATAGTTATAAATGGTACACACCACTCAGATACTACCTATTTTATCTTTAAACCAACACATGGATGATCAATTATCATTTTGCCATATTTCTGCCTGATTTTTGAGTCGAGGATTAATGGTTTTCTGCCGTAGCTTTATTTTCTGAGTTTACCATATTTATGATAACGAAACGAAAGTATTAATGTTTGAGAACAGTCGATAAAGTTAGCTGGCTGAAAAAGTATAGGTACTTTAAATTCTAAAGGAAATGCGAACAATTTTATTTATTTATTTATAGTTTTAGAAATGCAAACAAATTTATTTATTTAAAATTATAGGAATGCGAACAATTTTATTTATTAATTAAAAATTTTAGAAACGCGAACAGTTTGATGGCTTAAGGTGAATATGTTATGAGGTAATACAACGCTCAATGTAATGACGTAATATTATTTCAACGTAATATTAGTGGATATGTATTAATTAAAACTTTGTGTGGGAAAATATTCATAATAGGAATTTAGGTACGAAAAACACAAAAAAGGAAAATAATGAAGTTCCTGTTTAGGATAGTTATAACAGTATTATGAATGTAGCAATCAATGTGAAAACAGAGCTATTATTATGATTTTGATCAAGCAATAAATTTTTGAAAAGTACGTGAAACACAGAAACAGTATTAAATGATATATAATTGATATAACATAGTAAATATACAATCATACACATTTTACAACTACAAATTATAAGAAATTTGATAGTTGCCGCAACAGAACTACACACCTGGCGTGCAATAGGAGAGAGTTTTGTCCAGCTGTGGACTGTGATAGGCTGATGATCACGATGATACACATTTTACAAACAGTATTTTCAGTCATAAAAAATCATCGCATTAAAAGTACAAATGTAGGAATAGATGAAGTCGACAGTTGCTTTGAGGAGAAATTAATTTAGGTTGTTCTGTGGCCGGATACATCATATAGAAGTATTCACATCTGTAAAGTTGTCTGGTATATTTGCTTGAAATTTATAAATCATTTTAAAAAAAGTTTCTTATATTTATACCAAGATTTTTGCTGTATGCGAGAAGCGTAGTTAACCAGAGTGACTTGTAATAGAAAAGGCCCATATTCAGAAGTGCACTGCGATATGCTGATGATGATTACGATTTTGAAAGCATTTAGTTCTATAATTGCACACACTTTACTACATTGAGCATTATTATAAAACTATTATTCTATTTCCTCCGTTACACAAGTCTCATTGAAACATATATCAATCACTCTTCCCTGTAATTGTGTGTCATTTAAAGTGATTACAACCACATCTTGCTTTCTCTCGGTCGTAGCGGGCCCAGCTGAAATTTCAATATAAACCATGTTAATGATAAAAAGACAAAGTATCAGAACACCGAAGTACTTCATTTTTAATCTTATAGAGGACCGTATATACTGGTTGACAATGAGCGAATGATTTACAGTGGGTTAGACTTCCTAATTTATAGAAAACACGTTTTTTAACTTTAATTGTATTTGTAATAAAATGTGGTTAAAAGATGCAATTGTCTACTGGCATATATGCATAGATACATATTAATGTAGATGAATATTGAAAACTGTTATCGAATAAATACACCAGGGTTCAATGTTAAACGTTTTAAAAAAATTGTTAATAATAATAATATTATAAATTCGAAGTTAACTCTGCTGTCTTCTGTCTCACGGGTAAATCGCTGCACCGATTTCAATAAAATTTGGCATAGAGATACTTTAATTCTTGAGAAAAGACTCAAGATGCTTGAGTCCTTTCTGCGATACTTACTGCGAAAATTGACATAAATGCAGGTGAAGCCGCGTGCAAAAGCTGGTAATAAATAAATGATATATATCTATGACAAAAGTTTAAACTAATAAATGTTACTTGTAAATTATCCAAAGCACCCAGTATTTCATAGAGGAGAGAATAAACGAAAATAATGAATATATAAAACATACTTAGGCTTTCACTGCAATTTTTAGATTTTACATAAAATGTTTATGCGCACATGTAAAGGAATGAATTATGCACGGTTATTAAAAAATATTTTAGAAGTAAAATTTTTAAATAAAAATATGCAGAAATCATTTTTCTTTCAATATATTTAACTAAGGTTACACGACGTCATGAATGATTTTAGAATATTATCTTATCGAGATACAAGAATCAATCATAGAAGATTATCAGGTGAACTATGAAGAAGACTACTCTGAGTTCTATGAAACTAAACCAAATGCTCTCCATAGCCCGATTCGTTTTGCATCATCAGTGTTCGTATTCCTGTGGATTTTCTACAGCAAATATGATGTTCTCCTAGCCGATTACAACCACGGTGGCCAGTCTCAACGGAGACCTGCCAACTACGCAGGAGATATAATAGTACACAAGTGTGTGCGCAAACACAGGTACACTCTCTGTTCCCTCACTCTCATAATCCGATGGGACGGTTAACCGACACGATCAGGGAGAGATCAGGCGCAGGACCGACAGTTTTACGTGCTCTCCGAAGCACGGGGGTTCAGACCCTAGCTTCCAAACTCCAAACAAAATCGGCCCGGCACACACTGGCGGTGTGCCCCGCTTGGGCACCGCAGCGCCGGACCCTCACTGCAGTCATCGAAGGAGATCTCTCAGAGCAGTTTTACCGCGGTTGCGACCTTCTGCGAGATGACTTCCTCGAGGCGGCGGAGAAGGTCCGGGAGGACGACCTCCACTCGGACCCGATCCGCCGCTGGCGAACCGGGCGGCGGAGGCGCGCCTACCAGCGCCTCATGCCGCCCTGAGTGTGGCCGCGGGTGGTCGGGACAGGTTTTCCCCCCACCCGCTTCACAGGCCAGCCGCGAGGGGACGACGTTACGCGTGTGCCGTACGTCGCCTAAATTGAGAGTATTTAACATCTAGAGACGGTGCCCGCTTCTGGGCGGGCTAGCGCTGGGAGGGGTCCGGATAGCGTAAGAAAGCGGTTCCCGGATCTCTCCCGTCTCAGGCGCAGAGTGGCACACCGTGGTGGTTTAGTTGGTAGTCTGGCGAGTCAGTCCGGAGTCCCACACGAAGCGAACCCCCTGTCCCCGCGGGGGGAAGCGAAGTGCGTAAACGAATTCCACCAGGTAAAACAAAAAAAAAGGCTAGGTAAGGTAAGGCTGAAGTAACAAGTTATGAATTATTTAAATAAGTAATGAATTATTTAGAAAAACGACTGCGTTTATTTTTCACTATTTTAATTTCGATTTACCCAGTGTCACCCTCACGACTAAGACAAATCTATTGACACTACTCACATGAAAATACGACAAGCTGCTAAGGCTCTCGGGCATGTCAAAGAAATTTACACGCATAGATACATAAATACATATATATACTCGAAAAACATACCCGTCTTTCGCAGTTGGGTACCCATGCGTCTATATATCAGGCTCACAACTGTCAAAAAGTTTTATTTCTTCATGACTTCTTGTTTTAAAGCTTATAAAGCTTTAAAACAAGAAGTCATGACGGTTTAAAGCTTATAAAACTTTAGAACAAGACTCTCATGAAAGATGAAAAAGTGTAAAAAAAACAGCCAAGTGCGAGTCGGACTCACTAAGAGAGTTCCGTATCATTACATTTCAAGCGCCTACCTGTCAATATCGGGCAAAACCAAGCAAAAAAATCACGCCTGTTGTATGGGGAGCGTCTTTAAATATTTATTTTATTCTATTTTTTGTTTGATTATAATGTTAGAAATACATCATCTGTGAAAATTTCAGCTGTCTGACTATTATGGTTCATGAGATACAGCCTGGCGACAGACGGACCGACAGCGAAGTCTTAATGATATATTTCCGTTTTACCTTTTGGGTACGGAACCCTAAAAAGAAGCGAAATATATATATACATATACTATGTATATTTGTATTCTCGTTAAATACATTTGTGTGCCTTTTTTTACGTGGCGAATCCTTTTCGCACCGTACCCTTCGTGGAGAGACGAAGGGCGTATGTGGGGCTTCAAGAGTACTGGTCTACCGGTAATAGATAAAAATCATCTTTAAAACAGATTGCAGTGTCAGTAAAAGTAATATATATATTAGGACAAGTGAAGTGACAAAAATAATCATAATAACACAGAAATGGAGCAGAGTTTTACTAAATTCTGTAATCGGACTACTTAAAAAAACGAAATTCAAATTTGTAACCATTAATTGATTAATGATTATTGCACATTTACTTATTTTCTAAAAGCGATAATTTTAAAGCCAAAAACCAGGTTAATCTTATCAGTTTTCATTACTTTAATTTTCAATTTACATTCAAATTAGTTTAACTTTTTTGCAAGTAAAATTATCACCAGTACTTGAGTTCCTTACTACTTGTAGCTTTTTATAAATGCAAATATTATAGAACTTTATACTATACAAATAATTAAAACTAAAATATCTGTTTAAGGCCCTCATAGCTCAGTTGCACTCAGTGATTAGAAACAATCACCGAGGGTAAGTAATGATGCCACGGTTCTGTCAGTGCCTAGATGGGTGACCGCTGGTCGCATGAAACCATGAGAATCTCCGTGATCTGGAGCTCACGTTAAGTCGGTCCGGTCTTTATCATAGGATAACAGTCGTGAAGCCTAATTGGAAGCCTTTTGCTAAGATTACGTAGCCACAACATTGTCTTGCCAGTCCCCAGCTCCCACTCAGCCAGCGTGGGGACGTAGAGCTTTAACCCTCTCTTGCCTGGGGACCCGAGCCCAGCAGTGGGACATTATGGGTTGTTGATGATGATGTGTAATTTTAAATAATCTTTTTTCACTAAATGTATATATCTGAAATGTTTATTTACATCAGGAGAGGCTTCCACAGTTTTTAATGATGACAGTGTTGAAGATTGATCATATGCTTTAAAAATATAATTTGTAGTAAAATAAATAAGACTCTCTTTTAATTTAATTCTGAGCTAATAATAAAAAGCTTAATCAAAAGATAAACTACCCTTGATTGTTATATGAGGTTATTGTTTGAAAATGTTGCACCCTTTTAATCTTTTTCCCTTTTTAGTAGTAATACTTGACGTAGTAGGCTACATCATATATTTTTTTAGCTTGTACCTTTGCGTAAACTTTAAGAAAATGATGAAAAGATATTTCTTTTCATTATTATTAAAATGGCATCAAAAATATTTTATGTATACTAATATTTCTTCTAATAAATAGTTTTCGTTCCATTAGTGCAGCTGCAATAGTTTTTGAAGAAAAAACTTAAAAAAACTCTCGTTCTAACGTCTATTTGGTCAAATATTGTCTCCAGAACACAGCAAATTGAGAGACCATAATTGTATCAATGTCAAGTTTGTATCTCACCAATATTTTCAAATCATCTTTTTGGGGCCGCTGACCCTATTTTTTATTTTTATTTTTTTATTTTTTTTACACATATTTCTCTCACACAAAATTACAAAAATCTGTTAAATCAAAATATACACAGAAAATTCCAGAAAACAAAGAGATCTGTGTGAGAGACTGGTTTTCGTACTAGGTAGAACCTGTATGACAGAATAACCAGCCTCTCCTAACTCCAGATAAGTAGGTAAAGGGGTGTAATAAGATTAATTTTCCGTAACATGTGAGATGGATAAAAATGAAAAAGTCTGTGTGAATTTAAATGTGAGTAAGTATTGTGTGTTAGTGTGTGTGTATATTGTATCAAGATAATCAACAAAACGTTTGTTTAATATTCTTTCAGCCAGTTTAGAAATTGTTGAAAGTATGGAGATGGGTCTATAATTATTGACACAGCCTCCATCACCACTTTTGTATACAGGAACCACTTCAGCAAGTTTTAGTTGGTGTGGAAAAACTCCAGTACTGAACATAAGATTAAAGATGTGTGTTAAGGGAGGTACCAAAATGTTGCAGTAGCGTTTTAAGAAGACGCCTGAAATATTATCTCTCCCAGATATGTTGGCTTTCTTAAGTGTCAGTATGTTACTCTGAACTTCAGCCTCGGTGGTCGGAGCTAGGGCAAATGAGAAGGGATATGGATCAATACTCGAGGTATTAGGAATAATTGGGGCTATTTTGTTGGCTAAATTTTCACCAATCGACGTGAAGAAACTATTTATATTGTTAATAGACGTTACTTTATTTAACAGATCTGTGAAAGAGTGTGATTTATTGTTATAGTGAGTAATATTTTTAATTGCATTCCACAACGCCCCTGTGTTAGTTTTAGCCGCATCACAGAGCTGTTCCCTATCGTAGTCTCTTTTAAGTTTCCCTAGAAGGAGTTACAAAAATTCCTGTACCTAAGATATGTGACCTATCTTAATATGTTAGACACTTTGAAAGCAGCAATGTACTTCTAGAAAAAAAAAGCTGTTTTTTGGCTGTTTGCGTCTTTCATCGAGGTAATTCGAAGCGTCACCTATGTTGACCACGTGTTCTATAGAAGTGTATACCATTTCTTCCCCCTCGAAAGACTTTAACGGCATATCGTTAATAGCTGCAGCTTGAGTATTTTTGGGAGTAAGTATGGCACGTTTACGCGAAAATTTGATAGACTTTTGACAAGGAATGAAGGAATATCAGGATTATTTTTTGATATTAATTCCTCTAGCCACAGGGCTAGAGCTAGAGCAGCTATTTTGGCACAGGCCAAAATTGATTGGGACAGTTATCTTTCCATCAACGTTCGTATAATCTTCGTTAATATTTTTTAAAGCTTGAGAATGTTAACTTGTGATCACAAAATAGATCTCTTTCAGCATGATCTCACTTCATAGGCTCTGATTCCTTTAAGAAACACTGGTAGAGTCTACCTAAAGTCGCGGGCCACTAATATTGTTACCCCTTCGATTTACTGTTTTTTCTAGTGTTTAGTGTTTTTAACGATTCCGCAAAATTACTTTGCTTGGCTATATTGCAAACAGGAGTCTCAAAAGTTATGAATAGTAATTAAAAGGTTCCCTGAGCAGTTCATACACCTTCAAACAGTGTAGTTGCCATTCCAAAGAAAAGACCATCTGCTTGTGTACAGAAGACCGTTTTGGTACACTATAAATCGAAATTGAAATATCTGTCCTGCTGTTATCAATTCACAAAGCCCCCAATAAGACTTATTGTTCAACATTTTAGAAGAATATTCATCGGTTGTTGAGTTATTACCACTATTTTTGTCGTACATAACTGAAAACTTTATTCAATTATTGACCTCAACCTTATAAATTTTTGAGTGTGTTATCGCATTTGCTGGATTCTGTACATAAAAAATGGGTATAGGGTTATTGTTAGTATATTTTTAATGCTTGAAAGCACAACGTTTTTAATGCTTGGAAAACGGCTTGACCAACTTTGATGAAACTGTTTCAGTTTGATTGCTTAAGATCAGAATTAGATTTTGAGTGCTTTTTTTTAACCCTTTGAGAAAGGGAGTAATGCTGTTTGTAAAAATCGTAGGCCAGTACCTTGTGCATACTACTAATTTATTATAACAAATATGATAGTTAATGATATTTCATGTCTGCCTTGTTGAAATTTACGTATAACGTATAACGTATGGCGTGGGCGGCGTAGCGGATGGAGGGGAAAACCATTCCGACCATCCGCGGCTACACTCAGGGCGGCATGAGGCGCTGGTAGACGCGACGACCGATGCCCGGTTCGCCGGCGGCGGATCGGGTCCGAGTGGAGGTCGTACTCCCGGGGTATCTCCGCCGCCTCCTTCTGCGAGATGGCTTCCTCGCAGAAGGTCGTGACTGCGGTAAAACTGCTCTCGCCGCCGGCCATGGAGCTTACGATGGCCGGCAGCGAGAGATCTCCTCCGATGCAGCGAGGGCCCGGCGCCAGCGTGTGCTGGGCCGAGTCGCAGTGGTGGCAGGTGGGACTCAATTCCCTCCACGCGACTGAGTGCAGGTACTTCCCGAAGCAACCGTGCCCGGAAAGTACCTGCGTCAGTCGGAAGGAAAGGGTCCCATGCTGCCGCCCTGCCCACTCGAGGATGACCGGCTGGAGCGCCTCCACGGTGGCGAAACCAGCATGTGTAGCCTCCAGCCGCGACGACCACCGAATCATCGTGGCTCGACGGGCGGCTTCACGCCACTTGCGTATCTCTTCGGGCGGAGGGTGCATGCCACTCTCCGCCCGAAATTCAGCCACCCTTCGATAAACTTCGGCGAGCACTTCCACCTCCAAATCCCACGGGGGTGTTCCGGCCAAGGCGCACACTGCCTCGGTCGACACCGTGTGGTATCCGCGTATGGCTCTGACCGCCAATACCCTCTGAGGGCGCCAGAGGCGCGCCTTATTTTGGGCGGTCTGAGCCGACACCCACACCGGCTTAGCGCACGCCTACATCGTAATAACTATATGTGTGCCAAATTTCAGCGCAATCCGTTCAGTGGTTTGAGTTGTGCGTTGCTAGATCAGTCAGTCAGTAACGGTTACGCACGTCGGCACGTGACTTCGTTCGTGCAGGAGAAGATATTTTCATCCCCAATTTAACCCCGTTAGGGGTGGCATTTCCAAAATTCCTTTCTTAGTTCTCACTTACGTTATATAAAGAACCTTGATGCAAAATTTCAGGGTTCAGCGGTTTTGGTGTATGCGTTAATCTCTGGGTATATACATAGTCAGTCAGTCACCTTACTCTTTTATATATATAGATAAATATCTGTGTACACTTTATTAAGACTCATGTATAAAATAAATTGGTTCACTGGTTTCCAATCGTATATGAATACCATAAAATTTAATATTAATTTAGGGTTGTCTATATAATAAATAAAATATAAATGTCTGTTTGTACTTCCAAGTTAACAACTTTTTAATAAATACATATTATTAAAATAAAAATTTTATTTACATATGAAAGTAAATATGGTATTTATATCAAAAAATAAATTCAATTTTTTTGTCTGTCTGCTTGTCTATCTGTTCAAAATTGATTCAGTTGTTCCAGAGATTACGGTCTCTGGAACAACTGAATCAATTTTGACTATACTTTCACTAGTAGATAGCTGATGATATAAGGAGTAACTTAGGCTATTTTGTTTACACCCTGGGTCGTTGCTTTGTGCCACGGATAAAACCGTGGAGCTCATTTAGTTATTAAATCAATAAAATGGAAATAAAAAAACAGAAACATGTATGCCATATATATATATATATTAATTCCAACAAAAGAATTTTAAAGTAATATTTTACATACATTCATTGTATAAGCATGATTAAGTAGACAGCTGAATTAACAAAAAAAGATTTCGTCCTGTGACTAATTGAGAATATAGATGTTTTTCGAATCTGTGCTTCATTTTTTACCCGACCGCCGAGAAAACAAAGGAGGGCAAGCGTTTTACCTATTATTGTATGTTTTTATATTTTACAGTAGCGCCTTAAGTGCTGAATCGATTTTCGCGAATGAGTTAAAATAGATTTCATCAAAAAAAATTGTTATAATTTATAATAACTTATTCTTGTTAATGAAAGAGTTTAAACCAGCACACATGTTTTCTGATGGAAAGTGACAACCGCCACCAATGAGTGCCTGCAAGACAAGGGTCACAAGCGCGTTGCTGACCATTTTGTAATTCGCCGATTTCTTGAAAACTTGAGGGTAGGGTCCAGAAACATCCCAGACAGTAACTCGTTCCACAAAGTGGTTATACGACAAAAAAAGTGCCTTGAAAAGCGCCCAAAAGTGAAGTGTCAATTAACCAAGTTAAGAAGAAAATTTTACCATATGGAACGCTGGTTAATATTCCGTAGATTCACTTAAAATCAATAAATATTTGTAAAGGTGTTGTTCTTCTCGAGCTCCAGCTGTGTCCACTTATCATTATATCGGTTTTTATGTGAAAAGAAACAGTTTTAAATGCATATGCAAATGTTAAGAAGACAAATCGAAACGGAAGATGAATTGCATTTTTCACTTGTAGAATTTACAGTTGAAATGCTATTTTTTTCTGTCGTAGCAGGCGAAGTACTTTCAGCATAAGCCATGCTAATAATAGCAAGAAAGAGTACTAAAACAATTACGTATTTCATGTTAAATTTTGTTTTTAGACAACTGTAGACACTGGATAGTAGTGAGCGAATGGCGCATTTAAGACACTCCTGATTATTTTATAGAAAACCCGATCATGTTTTTATCACATTCAAATGTATTTTGAACAGTGATGTAATTAGAAAATGCATAAAGCTGTTACATTAAATTGATACATATTAATGTAGGAAAAAGGTCATTATATTGGTTAAAAATGCGTTAGTACAAAACTACTTAAAACGCGAGAGTCCAGTACTAACGGTTTATTAAAAAAACGATTCGATACAGCCATGTTGTGACGGATGAAAAATACAAAATATCATCAAACCTACTTATCCGTGGAAATTTAAGAGTCGACTAAGGAAGAAAACTATGGCCGACAATAATGTTCTGAAGATACAGAACACTTGTAACAAATGCCATACCAAATAATCTCACCAGAGTGATAAAAAAAAATAAAAAGAATAAAAAATAAAAATAGCCCTTAATTACTCTGATCTTTGCACAATATGTTATATAATATAAGGCTATGCTAACTATATTTAATTATACTATATAAACTTTACTATTCCTATTTTCTGTAGGTATATAACTTAACATTTACTGTCAGTTACTTGGTCAGGCTGTCTTGCGACATAGGCCTCCTCAAGATCCCTCCACAACTGCCTGTCCATTGCTGTCCTTTTCCAACCCTTCGGCAAATCGCCTTCCATCTTTTTTTCTGCCTTCCTCTACGTCTTTTTCCGTTCCGTGGTTCAGTGTGATAAAGTAGGCCCAATTTTTTTTTCTAAATATTCAGCAGTGGACTACTAAATACTATTGATGATAACAACGATAGTAACATTCAGTACGAGAAGAATAAAAATTCGTGTACAGAATCACACGATAGCAAAATGACAGCATTCGTGCTGTCATGTTTCGATGGTGACTGCGCAACCGGAGGCCCAATGATGAAGAAGCATCACTAAGCCGCCATGGTATGGGTCATCATGCTGCACTGTTGCATTCATAATGAGTATAGTGGCTACCGCTCTTGGATTCTGCTTACTTTTTCCACCAAGCAAAGTAGAGTCACTTTGACAGGCTTATTAATAAAATAAAAAAATATTATAATGAAATAGTTCATGTTGTGAGTTTTGTTTACTGGTTTGTTGGAAAGAGTCCCTCAATGAGACAGTCTCTACTGGAATGAAATTCTTAAACAGAGTCATGATTATATGGAATATATTTACAGAAATAATAGTATAAGAAATGGTTAAACCACAGATAACCAAAAAACAGGGTCTACAGCAAATCCTAAGAATCTCTTATTTTGAAATACTTAAAAGCAATAAGGAACCAAAGTACAACTGTAAATAAAGTCAAAATGAATTTAAAGAATAGTGAAAGAAATAAAACTAGTTGATAAGGCTGGTTAATTTTTTAAAATATACTTTATAGTTTAAATAATGGTTTTTTTCTATCCTAAAACAATAAATTCTACATGTGAATATATATTAACTTTTATCAGTAGGTGTTATCATCATAAACAGGTTGTAACTACTACGGGCTCAAATTTTAGCATATGAATTACTAGTTTTGACCGCGGTTCCACCTGCGTATATGTCAGTAATGGTGGTAAGAAGCCTATGTCCCTCCTCAAGAATCAAATATCTCCTTGCCTAATTTCATTGCTGTTTAGTCGTAAAAGCATTACAGACAGATAGACAGACAGATTTACTTTCAAATTTGCAACATTAGTATGTATTGCTACTATTATTATTACCATTTGCTTTTTTATTTTACTGTAGGTACGTACATTATTATGTTTCAACCTACTGGCTTAAAACATATGAAAAAGTTCGAAGGACGATGATTCAAACATACATATAAAATTGTTACGAAGAAAAATTATTCGCGAAAAATCTCGAGACATCTACACATACAGAGAAATATCTCGTCAACCTCCTGAGCCACGGAATAATAAACTTTACAGCGATAAACATCGATTGATCTATCGATTGATTGTTGCATCCACCGATCCCGCCGGCGGCGCGTCCTTGGTACGGGATATGACCCCTTCCTCTTCACTAACTTCTATTTCTTTTTCATTCATCGATCATTCATCTCCTGTACGTTTCCTTTTCATCTTCTGAACCATAAATTTCCTCTTCTCTTTCTTCATTTTCTCTATTCTGTGAATGAGATACAGTCTCTTAATCTAAGTTTTCTGAAGATACCACGGGTTTTTCATCTACATTTTCATTACTTTTCTTATCCAGGTTCACTGAAGTAGTAAGCACTGCATCTCTTTTTACAAATACTTCTTTTCTTTGTTCATAGTAAATATAGGTAGCTTTTAGATTTCTCATAACCCACAAATACTTCTTTTACGTTTTACTCATCCCACTTCAACCTTTTCTTCTTAGGAATGTAAACAAAAACCTGTTCCAAGTGTCATTTTTAACTCATTTAAAACAAAATCTTTATTTGTCCAAATCTGGTATGAAGTTTTACCTACTATTCTACTTATACTACTTCTATTCAACACATACACTACCATATTTATACCTTCAGCCCACAGCTCTTTTTTCATTCCTTTCGCCGCTAACAATTTGACTGCCTAGGTGGCGCAGTGGTAGCGTACGCGACTGCTATGAGGTCTCGGGTTCGAATCCTGAGTCGGACCAAATGTTTGTATGATCTGCAAATGTTTGTTTCGGAGTTTGGGTGTTTTCTATGTATAATATGTATGTATTTACAAAAAAAAGTATATAAGTATTAATATCAGTTGTCTAGTACCCATAGTACAAGCTCTGCTTAGTTAGGGACTACATGGCGTTGTGTGTTAAAATGTCTGAACATATTTATTTATTTATTTAATAACCTCACTACCTCCGCCAAGGTCCTCATATCGCGTTCCACTCTTCCGTTACCGTTACGTACGGCGATGTCTAAGCCCGATTTAGCAAATCTGCTTAAGATGATAGCGTATTTAGCACCTTCATCATCATGAGCCACAGTTAGACGAAGGCTTCTTCAATTGCATGCCATTTGGTTGGTTCATGTTAAACTAAACCTTATGTTTACAACCATAAGAAACGTTAACTCACAGCTTAAAAGGCATATTTTATAACTTGAATTCAGATACAAAAATAGCTGTTATTGAGACATCCCGAAGGAATCCAATTAGCCAATTGGAAGCCAACGATACAACCATTAATAGTACCCAATAAAAATGTAAAAAATATTTTATACCACTGGCGGTCATTTTTTTGTAATAGTTTAGTACTTGTAAATAATCTTGATGAACTAATTTATCTCTTTCCATTTCTATCGATCTCCATTCATTCATCATTCCATACTTCAAACATGCTTCTGAAATCAGTATATTCGATATCAGCTTTCTTCTTTCGCACTCTTTTCTAACCTATTATCAGGTATAGACCTCTTCATGACTATTGAGTGAATGAGTTTTCATTTTTGCCAAACTATACAAGTTAAAAGGGAAAAAATGAAGAACAGACGCATAATATGACATTTTGATATATTTATTGCAATAGTACGTATACTTTTATAATATTACATACAGTCATAAGAAATTTAACAATTATTATAATATTAGTAAAAATTTAGGATAATATGACATTTGTTTTGATTATAATGACAGCTGGATTAACAAAAAACCAATTCATTTAAGAAATCCAAAATGTGAAAGTATTAACTTTAAAGTGTAAAAGCAATTAAATCTATGCTAAATTTCATATTATATATATTTAAATAAATAAATACCTCTGAAGATCTTTTCTTAAACTAACATGATGGTAATATTAGACCAAGTAATTTTCAAAACCATTAGTACTGTAATAGTGTACAATAAGCATTATCAGTATATTTGATTGTTCTATAATATCTTTATGCAAACATCAGAACTGCAAATTTCTATAACACTTGCAACTGCCGCATTTGAAGCTTTCAAAGTCGAATTATCCGTTCTATCTATCGCAGTAGACCCAGTTGAATTTTCAGTATTCGCCATGTTAACGATAAAAAGACAGAATAGCAGAACAAAGAAGTATTTCATATTAAATATTGTAGATATTTTAATTGTAGACACTGGATGATAGTGACCGAATGTTGCACTGTTGGACAAAGTTCCTAATTTATAAGAGACCGGATCAGGTTTCTTTTGTTAAAATTTCCTTTTAATTAAAAGACCTTATTACAAACGCACATAGATACATACTAATGTGGAGAAAAGGTTTTTAAATTACCAAACAAAATTAGTTTGTATACCTAACAGTAAAAGATAAACACTTCAGGGTTCAGGGTTAACTGTTTGAAAATTTACATGTATATTCACAGTTGCTCGAAATGCTATACAGCTTCGATTACATACCCCTCTCTCTATTCCCTACTTACTTGATACAGTGCTCGATACCCTTCTCCAAGCTTTTTCTTCCAAATGGCCTCGGTGGCGTAGTGGTAGCGTATGCGACTGCTGTGCTGGAGGTCTCGGGTTCGATTCCTGAGTTCCAAATGTTTGAAAGATCTCCAAATATTTGTTTCGGAGTTTGGGTTTTTTCTATGAATAATATGTATGTATTTGCAAAAAAAAGTATGTAATCCATTTCAATATGGCCGAACTTCGATTTTTTAGGTGGAAACTTTTACAACTTCGCGTGACTTCGCCCACGTGTACGTCTGTTATCACAGTAAATAGTCGCCTATGTCCTTCCTGAAGAATCGAAGGATCTTCATTGTGATGAACGACGAAGCGTGGCTTTCCCAAGTGGCATGCCGAAGCATGCATGCCTCATGCCATGGCTCAACCGGAGTAACCCACGGTCTCATAGAAAACCAGTGTGAAACAGTGCCTGCGCTGTGTTTCTCCGAGTGAGTGAGGATGCGGGAGGCCCATAATCCAACCCTTCCCATCTTCCAAGGCCGGTACTTGTGACGCCTCCGGTGTTCATGGGGCGGCGGTAATCGCTTACCATCAGACTATACGTCTGCTTATTTGCCCCCTATTCCATAAAAAAAGTACTCCGCGACACAGAATCTATTCCCAATGCGGGGGAATTCATTTCGAATAACAAAATTTTGACGAACCAGTCAGTAAGTCATATCAAGTAATGTTTTAAGTAAAGATTTTAAAATACTGAAAGAAATGTTATATAATATTTTCTTTCCTGATTTAATATCTATTTATAATGTCAGAAATATTTTTATAATAAATATTTTGATATACTGCAGTATTACAAAGTTATTCACATCACATTTTCTAACAATCGACTGAAAGAGGGGTTGCCCTTTACAAAAAAAAATCCTGTCCTCTTGCATTTAATCATTACTTCCTAATTTCAAATAAACCATCTCAATTAAACTTGACTTAAACTAAGCTCTCTTTCAAGACAATATCGTTTTGGGAGTACTCATCCACGAGGTTTTCAAGAGTTCTTGAAGAGATTAGGTACAACCTCGACAGAAGAATGAAATCTGTGCCGATCTATTGTGTTTTGATCGTTAGATGAGAGGGATTTGGCTTCTAATAAGTGCCTATAGCAATATTCTAAAGTAAAAATTCGTGGCATGGTCCCTTTTAAATATCTAATATATGATGATATTTAAGGAGGGTCGTTTAATAAAATATATTTTACAACTTGTTATTATTTACTGTCAGTGTATTATTAAATTATCGATTCGTTATCTTCCTGATTTGATCATACCACCATTGATAATCATTATATCTTTTATGGTAGTTACTACAAACTACAGAGCAAAGGACAACTTCTATAAGACATTAATCTTAAACCAACCCCTCGTTCAGCGTGGTCATTGCAGACTTATACCACGTTTCCACAGAGAGGCCGATATTAATCAGTGGAACACTAAAGGTCTTAACATCCGTGCCTCGGCGTGTACGTTAAGCTGTCGGACCGGCATCTGATTTTTCTTCGTTTGTGTCGGATAGGCATCGGATTACTTAAGTGAGGGAACAAAGAGTGCACTTCTGTTAGTGCACATATTGGTGCACTGTAATATCTCCTGCGTAGTTGGCTGGCCTCCTTTGAGACTGGCGGCTATGGCCGAAATCGTTTAAGAGAACCTTATTAAAGATTGTTGACATGAGCTGACAGTGACTGGTGACTGCAAGGTACGCCACCCCTGTTACTCAAGAGTCAGAAGCACGAGACCGTTATTTGAGTTCCAACTTCACGGTCTACATTAATTATTTACGAACATGGGTAATTATTTTAAGATAAAATTCCAACAAACCCGAAATGAAAGCATTTGAATAACAAGTCAGTCTTATTTAGCGGTTTTCATTTCTTTAATTTTTAATTAACTTTTGAATTCATTTAACTAGTTTTATGAATTAAATTCTTCGTTTGAAAAATATCATCGACATTTACTAGTTTTTTTTAAAGACAACTCGCATTAGGAATATAAATTCCTGTGTCGCGGGGATCTTTACAAACATACATGAAACGGACATGAAGACACCCAGACTTAGAACAACAATTTATGGATCACACAAAGTGTTGTCCCATGTAGGATTTGAACCCACAACACTTGGCGCAGTAGGAAGCGGTGTGGGGACCACTTAAACCACTAGGCCAACCGTGCAGTTAGTATGTATTGCATAATTTTTAACTATCTAAAAATAACAACATTATGTTAAACTAAAGTGGCCTGCGTTTGGAGAGGCCTATGTCTACCAGTAGACGGCGATAGGCTGATGATAATGATGATGTTAAATTATGATAAATTGTTGGCTTTGACTCGACTTCTTCAAACAGTATATTTGAATCTACAAATTGGATAGTTGAGTATACATTTACCATTCAGTAACTCTCTTGAAATTATAATGATGGTGTAGCAATGGCTTTATTCGCATATCTTGACAAACTGAGTGTCAGTGGTGTAATCCAGACTTTCTTCGTTAATGCATAGGTCTATTATTATTAATGTATATTTTTTTATTAAATATAACGCTTCTTGTTAAATTCCCATTTAAATAATTTGAAGTGTTATCGTTCCATTTATTTTATTTGCGCTTTACTCAGGTAAACGGTAATTGGAAAACGACCGGTATCTCGTTTGAAACTGACTATTATTGCTGTGGAAAGTTCAGTAATTATGACAGTTAAATATTAAAGGAAATGGTTATGATAGCAAATTTCAAGTTAGTATTTAAAGTTTTGCCTTCATGAACCGTTTGTATCGTCAAGCACTTCTGACAGATATGAACTTTAGAAAATTCTATATTTAGCATTGGTCAACTTAATTTAATTAACTATTATATTTTGAAAGCGAAGCTTAACTTAGCTTCACTTTCGAAGTTAAAATAAGTTTCATTAGCTGATTGAAGTTATTTTATTATATTTTATATAATATTACACAAAAACAAAAATATGTCTTTGTATTACATCTACAAGACGAAGTGCTTGTTTTTTTACGACAAATAATTGTATTTAGATTATCTTTTTAAAACTACATTTACTTCCTATTGCAATATATCTTTTATTTATTTTATTTTGTTTTACTACCTATCAGGTAATAAAACACTTTCTGTACCTCGCTGGCCAGACTGTTTGTTTTAAGGTTCATTCTCTTTGCAGTGCTGTTGTTCTCGGCAGTTTGATCCCTTAGTCGCCTTTTACGATATCTACATAAATAGGATAATGACTCTGTATTTCTCATCCAGTCATACCAGTATACTTAGTCGTGCCAGAACTATTGTTACAAAGAAAATCATTTTTTTTATTGTACGTAACATTTATTACTTCTATAGTGGGTTAGTTTAATACATTAATATAAAACCATTAAAATATATAAAGCTTATTCAAAGTGATCTCCATTGGCTGTAATACACTCCTTTAAACGTTGAGGTCAGTTAACAATAGCAGCCATCGTTTTTACCATGGGAGAGCCACGATTCGGCGTGAATAGGCCGGCTCGACAGGAGTGATGCCATGCATCACAGAAAACCGGTGTTAAATTTTGATTGAGAGTAAGTGAGGGTCCCGAAGAACCATCATTATACCTATCTATAGCTCGGTACACAAACATTTGATTAATACCAAGCGCATGGAGGATTTAAAAAAATGTTTTTTTCTCTGCAATCTCAGTGATTCGTTTTTCTTTATCACCCACTTTAAAGTCACAAAATATTTTACAATATATTAGCTCAAATATAAGAAAACATAATTAACAATCGCAAAAAATTACAGATTCCAATCCCAAAGTAAAATTTTGTTAATTTTTAGTTGTAACAGTTTTATGGCCAGACTAAGCAATATTTGGATAAGACTAATTATTTATTAAGTTTATAATCTAACGCTGTAATAATGTTATCAAAATTTTGAGTTATGTAATAAGATATTTTAATTGCCCAACAACATTCAAGATGAACTGATTTCGTTAAGTGCTTTTCCTTGTTATTCAACAACTTTGGTTTTGACAAGTAAATGTTTTGAAATATGAAATATGAGGTCAACATTTGACGTGTAATTATATAGCGCTCATTGCCCAGTTGCACTCGGTGATTAGAAACAATAACCGAGGGTAAGCAACGATGGCGCGGTCAGTACCTGGACGGGTGACCGCTGGTGGCATGTTAGCATTAGCGTCTCCGTGATTTACGTTGAGCACGGAGACCACGTTAAGCTATCGGTCCTGGTTGTTATCATACGATAACAATCGTGAAGCTTAGTTGGAGGCCTTTGGGCGGCTTAAAAAAACATCCAACGTCAAGATTTACGTAGCCACGACGTATTCTTGCCAGTCCCCAACCCGCACTTGGCCGAGAGCATACTCTTAACCCTCTCCTGAGAGGAGACCTAAGCCCAGCAGTGGGACATTATGGGTTATTGATGATTGATATATAAGGCTACAATTTATAAGATAAAAAATATAGTTGTTGTGGAACGGGTGCTAATTAACTATGACATTTACAAACAAATAATACATTGTCAGAGCACTCATTCTTTTTTACATTTTTATTCTCTAAGTTTAAAGTAATGTTCATGATATGCTATCCTTATCTTTATCTCATCTTAATAAATTAAAGAACTTTGAATTAGATTACAGACACCTCTATTTTTAATGTATTAAGGATTACTTTCCTAATAGGTTTGATCAAATCAAATCAGCACTCACGTTGAATCATTGCCACAATACTAAAGAAAAGAAGGCTTATATTTCTATATCTGAAACACCTTCCGATTAGTTGGCGAGCTACAGTTTACGTGCATGATTTTCAATAAATAAATAAATGGTTACCCACAGTTATAATTATTACACATTGTTTTCACCTCATTTTGTAAACTGTTGCTAACTAACTAACTACTAGAGCTAACTCCTAGTGACGTATTAGATTATTAAGATCCATAACTCTGTTTAGAAATGATTTCTTTAAACAAATCAATTTTACGTGCGTATATTTCACGCTCTGAATCGATTTAATAACTATTCACACTTTCATGTTTTTAATCGATTCAGTTACAAATATATCCGTAATACAATTACAGATTAAGCAAATATAGTAGCTATGAGAATTATAACTGTTGCCAGAAAAATCAATACTTACTCTGACGGCGAGGTGGTTGGAAAATCTTCTATGACACACGGGCATAAACGTAAGACGGAGATAAAAAAAACATACTCATTATGTATCGCTTTATCAATCTCTTTTAAATATTCAAAAATAAATTTTCGTATACCACATTATCGGAAGAATTTATATGCAAAACACTGTTGCTGAAAACTGTGTGACGTAATAAAATGAATAAAAACTTACCATCTCTGTCGTAATGGCTCCAAACTTCCATGAATTGGTTGGCAGAAAGTTTCTTCAGTTCTCTCGAATCTGGATCTCGGAATTGCCTCATAAAATTTGAAGCTCTTTCAAAGTTAAATCGTTTGGCAGACGAATTAGAATCGATACTCATTTTTATATAAAATATGTTCTAAAATCGATTTGAATTTACTAATTTCTGATTTTAATATAATTGATTTATAATCAAATAGATTTTTATAACGAATTTGGCCTGGTTTATTGTCAGTATATAGCAATATTTATTTATAATTAATTTTGCGTATACTACTTTTTCTCATTTGTTCAAAGTTTTCATCTCATCTGAAACAAAAGAAATACTATAATTAATATGACAATAGTATAGTTCCCATCAAATGGGTAGTGATCAACTTTGGTATGATGCTGTACTAGCAATTTGGTACTAATAGCCATCAGGGAATAAAACAGCAGTCAATTAACCAGCTGTCAACGATTTAGCTTTTGGACCAGATTATGTTTGACATGTTACACGTTCCACCGATTGCCTAGAAACTTGAAAAAATTGTAAGTATTCATAAAGAGTTTAAGAATATAGACAGTATAAAAGAACAGTAGTCATGTGCCGTTGTCAGTCTATGACGGAGTCCTTCAAATTCTGGAAATGAGTAACTTTATGTTACACCGTATTTGCAAAGTGTATCGTTAAAATTTTATAACACAGTATATTCGTACTAGCACAGTGCTCGAAATTTGGTAAAGTACCAGAATATAGATTATAACCGATATAGCAAGACATTTAAGTAAAGTAAAAAGTATATAAGTATTAATATCAGTTGTATAGTACCCATAGTACAAGCTCTGCTTAGTTTGGGACTACATGGCGTTGTGTGTCAAAATGTCTGAACATATTTATTTTTATTTTTTTATGTAAAAAAAATCACAATTTCCATTATACATCTGCGTGCTTATGTTAATACAAAAATGCTTAATTTATTTATGCTAAAATATTGGCATAATCTCTTCAGTACGCTGGGCAGCTCTTAAAAATGCAAAAAAAAGAAGCTTGGCTTTATAGTTGGACATTTCAGATTTAAAGAAGCTGCCAGTATTTAAAGTTGTGCAGTTGCAATAATGAAGCTTTGAAACTATCTGACATGACCTCTATTGGAAGTTGCGAACAGTTATATTCTAAACCTTCAGGAATAGCTGTTACGGTTCCTTTTTACGTGGTTTTACAACCTTTTAGTGTTCTTAATTACGTGAAATAACTTCTCGTATTCATATGGATACAAACGATGCTATTACCTTAGAGTAACAGAATGGGGATCTTCGTGTGTGTGGGTGTGTGTTTGCGTGTGTGTATAAGCTTTGCTTTAAAAGATTATTACGATTCTTAAGCATATAGATAATTATAAAAAAATAAATACAAGGTAATTGTTTATTTAATTACGTGGTAACACTATATTGAAAGTAGCAAATGCAATATCAACTAATTAAAAACACTTTTTTACAATCCGTTTTGTTTTGTGACTAAGCCTGTCTTGAATATAATTGGGAAAAAAATTAAAGACGAAAAAATAGGACGTATTCAAATCTGTGATGTAAATGGGGACCTTATCATTTACATTACAGATTAAAACCCAAGCCTTATTTTTTCTAGTGGAAATACCTTTAAGCACTTTATTTAATTTTCAGTGGCGTGGTGTCAAAATGGAATAAATCATAAATTTTAGTACGCCATTTGAATTCAATACCACCACCGTTACTAGAATGATTCCGGAGATTAACTTTGAGTAAGCTGTCAATGGACTTCGATAAAGCATCACCTTGAGTTAAGGATCAAAAACAGATATTTTATGTAAATCCGATCCACTTATACAAGAAACCGGCCAAGTGCGAGTCGGACTCGCGCACCAGAGGTTCCGTACAAATCTGTGCTATAAGACGTTACTTCGTACCAAATTTCAAGATTCTGAGTTCACGGAAAGTAATAACCCTCCGACCGATTTCGGTCATGGCGACCACTTCAACTGCAGGAGTACGAGCCTTAGCCTGATCACGTTTGGCGTCGAGATCAGAAGCATCTCTCGGAAAGTACCCTGTAGGTTTTGATTCCTTTGCCAGTGTTAAAAATTTGCAGCATAAACGGCTGTATCTTATGATTTCGTTGACTTAGACGTTTGATTTTTTCACAGCTCTAAAGGACAGTAGACCTGAGTATCTGATATGAATTTCAGGTTGATACCTGCACGCATTCCTAAGAAAAAGGATCTTGACAGAGAAACGGACAACAAAGTGATCCGATAAGGGTTGCGTTTTTTTATTTTCGCGGTACGGAACCCTAAAAACTACACTTTTCATAGCCAGATGACTTTTATTGCACAGAGAATTAGTACAACTACCAGCTCCAGCACCAGCGGTACTCTCAAACCAGATCTATCTCCCAGAAGAAAAAATCGAAAATCGCACGCAAGAGTACGTTAACATAGAATTTGTCAAACTGTTGAAATAAATAGTTGTTTTAAGCTATTTATAAAATGCTGAGGTACTCTTACAGTTGGATACATTACCAGCACGTGGCTACATCGTAACATGTAGTAACTTGCGAATTTTATCAATAATATTTTATGAGTCCTACCTTTGTCGTAAATGATTTTCCCTACATACGCAGCACATTTTGTTCCAGTCAAACAATATTTTATTACTTCTAGTAATTCACTACTGGTCACTAATATGAAAAGTTTTTTCACATATTCCAGGATTTACAATCTAAGGACTCATTTAAAAAAACGTCAGAAATTTCAGATTTTCTTATAAAATATAAATTTACGTAAATTTGTAGTGGAATGGAGAGACTTACTCGTAATATATTGCTGTTCAATTTAGTGTACATTTTAAAGAATATTATAAATTACTGGCCTGTCATAAATACGACTATTTGGATTGTCTTTGAGTTTTTGTTATAAGTTTGTATACCACCGGTCTAGTATAATTATATATATGTATATATATATATATACATACATATAATTATAATAACTTTAAAAACTTTATCTCTTTAATAGTCTCTACGTCAGGCTCTCTGTAATCCTGGCAGTCTGGCAACATTTATGCTAAAGTCATGATGATCGGATGAAATATATCTCAGCGCATAAAATACGAAGAAACATGTTTTTACTTTCATACGGCAGTAGTAATAGTCAGTATTTAACTGAGGTATGTTTCTCCACGTGCAAGTATGTAAACGGCAACTCGTTATAATTTTCTATCATCTAGATACTCAAATTAATAAATTTAAGTAAACCCAAAACAGCTTTATCAAAGTACGACATTAGTAAAAGGCTGGGAGGGACATATATGACAACAGGAGTTTACTAAAACTGTATTAAGGATTAATATTAAAGTGGTTTTATTGGGCATCATCTAAAAAAAGTGCCAAATCACGGAGCGCTTAGAAGAAATGAATTTTTCTCACATTTTTGCTTCAAAGGCTTTTACTTTCCCATCTCTTAAAGTGGCCATAAATTGTAATTTACCAAAGGTTTCTTTGAGCCCTCTCTGGGACTAGGGATGATTCTTGTCACGTCGTGGTTATACCCTCTTTTAGTATAGAGATCACAAATCTTGTACGAGTATAGCCGAGTTTGTACGTCGATATGTGAACATTAAAGCTAGTTGTCTCTGTTATGTATTGCTTTTATTTATTATTGAGGAAGGCTTACAAACAAATAAACTTATTACAAGTATGCTAAGTCAAGTTATCAAGTAACCAAGTTATCGATTTACTAACAACACTAGTGTGATTTTTTTTTTTTGGTATAAGGGGCAAACGAGCAGATGTGTCGCCTGATGCTAAACGATTATCGTCGCCCATGGACACCCGTAACACCAGAGGTATCACAAGTGCGTTACCGGCCTTTGGGGGCTGGGGACGGGGATTGGGGTACGGGCCTCCGGTATCTTCACTCACTCGATGAAACACAGCGCAAGCGTTTTTTCAAAACGGTTTTCTGTGAGGCCGTGGTATCACTCCGGTCGAGCCGGCTCATTCATGCCGAAGCGTGGCTCTCCCACGGTGAAAACGATTTGACACATCTTTTAGCATTACGACTTTCATAATCTGATATTAGCGCGAGTTTCACAAATATTTTATTATAGAAACCCAAAATAATACAGTAATAGTTGGGACTGAAAACCATTTTCCGCTAGGCTTTAGGAAAATCTTCATATATTCCAGCAGTTAAATTCTTTGATTAACGTTTTAAGTTATTTAAAGAAAAGTTATTTCAAATCTGAACTTCTTTGGTACTCTACTTATGTACCAACAGTGATCCGCGTAGTTTAAACGCTTGCATAGTCACGAGATACGTACTAAGCATCAGAACTACTCATGGGTATATAAAGTCCTGTCCCGTATGACGAAATCTTAACAATCGACGCACTAGAGCGTAGATCACATGTTGAGTTTACATCATTGTACTATTGTGCTATTCTTGGCAACTGAAAAATGTATTCTATAAATGATAAAATAGGTTAAATTTATAAATACTGCTGAGGCCCAGTATCATAATAATACCTAAACAAGGCCAAAGCTGTGCCATGTTTTTTTTATGGAATTGGGCAAACGAGCTGTCGCATCGCCTAATGCTAAGCGATTACCACCGCCCGTGGACACCCGCAACACCAGAGGCGTCACAATTGTGTTGCATGTCTTTAGGGAATGGTAAGCGCGAAGGGAGAGTGGTTTGGGTTTGTCTCCTGTATCCTCATTCACTCGGTGGAACACAGCGCCTGCGCTGTGATTTCACACCGGTTTTCTGTGAGGCTGTGGTATCACTCTATGCATGCCGAAGCGTGGCTCTCTGATGATCTGTTTGCTCTGGTGATGATACCTAGACAATTGATAAATATACTTCTAAATTTATACATACTTGTATTCTAAATCAATTACAATAGATAGCTTTTGAGGCCTCAAATACAAGCAATAAAATATACACAAAAAAAACAACCTACGATATTACGTGTTCAAAACAGTGAAAGTCATTCACAGCACAGACAAAGTTTTTATTGATTTTCTGAATCAACAGACAATAATTAAATAGCATTGAAAATAATTCTATCAGACTGAATGGAATGAATAAACAATCTGATGTGGTAATACAGGGCCGCCATTTTGTTTTGTCTAGATGTAAACGGATAATGTTACAGACTATTTAACATGTCTCACTAAACCTGAAATACGCACCAGATAATTTTGCTTGTGTTAGTGTTAATGTTTTTTGTGGTAATTATAGTAATATTTGTGCATGGATTTCTATGTATTCTTATGTATATAGTATATGTATATATTATATGTAGCATATTGAAGTGTAAGTATATATATGTAGGTGGCTTTATATGTTGTTAATAGTTTAAATCTATTGAAGTACGCCGGTCACTAGCCAAAAGATCAATTTATAGTATTCGTACAAAGGTTGTATGGAAGAGATCGCCGTGAGTGATAAGGCCGCCTATTGTAGTGCCTGATGTTGATCTCCGTATATGTTTCTCAGTATTTTTTTCTTACTGTAGTGGTGTGTAATGAAGTTTAATTAATAAACAAATAAATAAATAATCTGCGTGTGTGAAGAAACTGGGTCGGATTGTGAACACGTCCAGTAGTGAAGATAGACAATATGGAGTTTCTAGCAGGCAGTTCAAACCTTAATTAATCTCAGTCAGTCTCAAAAATGCACTACTTGGTATAAAATTAGTTAATTAGCATTACATTTCGTCGAATGAATTCCAGCGAGGTTACCAATCACTGAAGCCGGTGATTACGATACTAAATTGTAAGTTTGAGCAAAGAATTTAATCATGCTGTACCTTTTCTTATTATTTACAGTCCAGTGAATGAACTTAATATGAAACACAACTCAAGTAACTCCTCGCCTGTCAAGCAAGAGGGGGAAATTCACTTGTATCGTTTAAGTTTCAGTCGTCCATGGGCGGAGGTGTGCTGCACGAAATAAATATTCTATTCCTAAACCATATAAAATATAACTGCATAAAATTGCATAATTGCATAGACACTGTGAACAAATGTATGTTTTAGTACGTATAAACTCAATAATCTTTGTCTTATGTAGGGTATTATCGTAATCCTAAGACTACTTATCTTACATAATGTTAAAAACATTTGATATTACGATCATGTTGTATTAATAGATTGAATATATATATTAATGAAAACGTCTTACTTCAAAAGCGCACAACGCAAATAAAAAATATAATAAATACACCGTGCGTAATATTACGTTGGAGAATGAATGAGAAATCATAAAAGAATATTGTACCTAGTCCTCAAGAATTCATTTGATTTTATTTTTCACTTTCCCTACTTTCTCTTTTACAAAGATAAAATCTATCTTTGCTTTCAAATTATCAACAACACATGATGTCCTACTGCTGGGCTCAAGTCTCCTCTCAGGAGAGGGTTAAGGCCATACGTCCAAACGCTGGCCAAGTGCGGGTTGGGGACTGGCAAGAATACGTTATGGCTACGTATCTTGACGTTGGATGTTTTTAAGCCGCCCGAAGGCCTCCTACTAAGCTTCACGACTGTTATTGTATGATAACAACCGGGACCGACTGCTTAACGTGACCTCCGAATCACGGAGGCGCTCATGGTAACATGCCACCAGCGGTCACCCATCCAGGTACTATTTCACCGAGTGAGTGAGGATACTAGAGGCCCATACCCCCCATCCCCTCCTCCCTCTCCCAAAAGCTGGCAACGCGCTTGTGACGCCTCCGGTGTTGCGGATGTCTCTGAGCGGTGGTAATCGCTTACCATCAGGCGATATCTCTGCTCGTTTGGCCCCTATTCCATAAAAAATACTACTATTGTTAAAAAACCAAAATCTATGGCAAGAAATTTACATAAAATTTTAATAAATTCGTCTAGATAAATATAATTTTCTGAATGAAAAAAAATCTCATTCTATCTATGACGTAGAAATTTATTATTCAACGTCTGTGGTGCGCTTGTCAATACAAAGGCCGACAAAACCATTCCGTCATTTTTGTAGTATCTTAGATAAACAATAATATAATTTGTTTTGATACAGTATATTACATACTTCATATTTTTAAAAACAAATACTAAGTTATGGAAGAGCGGAGCTTTCCAACACAGGCATTACTTGCTTAAAGAGAAGCTCCAAACACTTCAATTTTTTGCTAACTTATAAAGCAATAAGTATTTAGTATTCTTAGCTACCTTTCATTATTGAAAGGTAGCTAAGAATACTAAATACTTTATTGCTTATGCATATAAATGCTGCCTTTATTTTTTTTCGAAATAAAATGTTTTAAAGCAATTAACAAAAATCACTTTGCCTTGCCTTGCAATTTAGTAGAGCAATGTACAGATGGTGGGCAGTCTGTTTACATAGGTATATATAAATATATACATCTAAAAATAACATAGGTAGATAAAAAGTAAGTTTGGTTTTTACACTTTAAAAACTTAATAAGCTCTGGACTTGTGTAAGCTCAAATTCAGACCCAATGTATGTACGTAACGTACGAATAACCGCTTCAAAGTGACTTCTTCCTCAAGAATCAATGTGCTAACAATTGAATGTTTCGGGAAATACGTCTTAAATAGAAAGATACATTAGTATGTATATAATATGAATTTTAGTTTAATGGCTTATTCTACTTGCAACCAAACTGCAAATTTATATACTTTATTAAGTTACAAAAACAGCGTCTTTCTATAAGCTATTACATCTGTTTGTGTATAAGACGACACAAAGCTAGCATAGACCATAAATACACATTTTTCAAAACCTTTTACCGCGACTCCACACACGTGAATGTTAGATACCTCGATAAAGAGTAATCTACATCCTACCCCAAGAATCAAAATATATCCAAGCCCAATTTTATTGAAATCGGTTCAATAAAATTGGGTTTAGCCATGAAAGCGTAACAGAGAGACAAAGATACTTTTAAATTTGTAATATTAGTATAGATGAAGAATAAATAGTTTTATTGACGTGTTTATTTGGTGCACATGACACAATTGGTCACTACGCCCTTTGATAAAGGTCCTTCGAGCGCATTAAATGTCACAAACTATTTTTAAGCAGCGATCTGAATACAAACTTTACTAAACATGTATTAATATTAATACAGTTCATAAATCCATAGTTCTGAAATGAAACAATCTGCAGTAACTGTTGTTTATAAAATTTTGTTGATCCAAGCAGATTTTACAGGCAAAGTCAAACATGCTTAAAATCTATTTAAAAATGTTGTTGTTACAATTGGTAGACAATGAAAAATGTCCATTGGTTTTGTGGGTAAATGATGAATAATGTGGTGGGAATTTATTTTTTTCAAAAAGAAATTTATATTTCATACCATAAATAAATCGAAGATTAACCGTATCTCAATAGACTGAAAATCGGCCCTGGCCTCCTAAAAAAACTGTATCACATATATACTTCAAAACTATACATATATAATTTTGACCGAGCAAGGATCAGAGATAAGGGATACATTGGTTGTGAGCCAATCCCACCTTGGAGGAACAAAAATTATGGAACTCGCGTCATCGTCGCCGCATTCTATTCTATTCTAGTTTTGAGTTTTCATTTCTGTCAGCAGCCCTCATGACTGCTTTGTGTACTTTATATATATATGATATTTTAGACAATGTTTTTTCAGAAATAAAAGACAATAATCGTAATCATTACATTATTTATCTGTCCTGAGTGGAATTCAAATCTACGGCTGAATGTGAATCTATAGGTAAATGAAAAAAGGTAATTTTGTGTTTGATTGTCTACCAATTTTCCTTTATGTATTTGAAAAACATTTTCTTTTTCAATATGTCTGATGGTGTTTTAATGATCTCAATAGCTACTAAAGTTGGATCAAAGTTTGGTTTCTGGTCGGTCACTACTTTTTATAATTATAGTTACTAAGAATAGAGAATATTGTTTTGGGTATATATATTTTAATCAGTTCAATAATGTGATTATTTTATTTGCATAATGCCACAGAAACTGCATTCGCGAATAAAAACCTTGACCTTGAGACTCATGGTCCAACTTCATGTGCTATTCAAATATAGTAAAATAGTAATCCTATTGTTAATATATCTGAGCAAAATGAAAAAGTCGTTTTTTTCGTTATTTCAATGTACAAAAGCACTCCAAGATGTTTTTCCCCTAAATAAGTTCCAAGTCTAGACACCTAATACGATTAAATTTCGAAACAACTCCTACCATTTCGTTCGTTTCCCTTATATCAGATTCGATTACGATAGCCATATATCTAAAGCTAAAGGATTACTAGAACCCTGCTATTGCCAGGAAAACAAACATTTTTATTTGTTTTCACGATTCGTTCCTTTAACTTCTTCAGAAAATATATTGAGAAAAGGTTTTCTATCGTACAATGAAACGTGCTTAAAGTAAATGATTTTAAGCGTCTTCTGGGGGTAAGAATATTTCAAATATTGGAGCTCTTCGCTAAATTAGTGGCAAATACAGAAATACTTTATGAGTATCGGGCTGATTTATATATATAAGGATTAGGTAAGACTGCGAAGTTCTGCATTATACTTAATAATGTCAATCTTAATCAGTACTTTGTTGATCCAAATCAGTTGGTACTTTATTTTTAAGATACACACTGACGAGTATAATCCAAGAGCTATAAACAGGCTAGAAGTTACTGAATTATATAATACAGGTATATCCAATCTACCTAAAAAATGAAAAGAAAAGTAAAATTTTGGCAACAGCTTCATTATTGAATTCGTGAATGATTCTTAAGGAATTTTATAGCTACAGTAAGAATTAACATTACATTGTTTGTAATAATTCTGATTTTAAATCAGGCTTATAACAGACATACACAGATTGAGAGTCTCCTAGTTGAGAACGGAATTCAAAACCTTCGGCTTAATAGCGTTGTGATCTAGTACCGGGGTTCCCAAGAAGCCCAGGGGAGCCGCAAGAAGAAGCAAGGGTCGACGCGAATCGGTCTTCTATCATTATCTAAAAGGGTTTATTTTCAACAATATTTTGTCCTACGTAGACGTTTTAACGCAAAGCAGTGACTCACGAATGCAATGTGAAAAGATGCGACGCGGTAGCCGTGTCCTATGCAGAACAACATCGATATGCTAGTTGTCGCTTGTTGGATTGAATTTTCATTATGTTGAATTTTCGTCCCCTTTACAAAGTCATATTTGCGTGAAGCTGGATTCATCATCAGTAGTAGCCGTAATCAGGAACAAATATCGGTCAAGAATGAATATAGAGCAAACAATGAGAGTGGCAGTCTCAAACCTTATTCCCCGTTTCGTAAAACTCTGCGGAGAACACCAGGCTCACCCGCCACATTGATTTGTCTGCTATTATTGGGAAACTATTGTATTTTATTTTTCTTAAGTTTTTGTAGTACATTTTTCCGTTTCAATTCAGAATTTTTATAAATACGAGTATAAAAAACTCAGTTTCTTACTGTAAATATTTTAATTTTTGCGCTTATTAACCTATAATAATTATTTTGATTGTATCTATTCTAAATAGAGGAGTGCTGTGACAAAATATTAATAGTGAAAATGTGCCGTAGGCTGAAAAAGATTGGTGACTCCTGGTCTAGTAGTTAGTTGCTCTGGACCGCTAGCCTCTAGAACAAAAGACCAATCGTTATGATATCTAGAAGTACTACTACTACTCGAGAATTTTTACTGAAAAAGTGGCCCATTCTTATTGGTTTCCTTCTCGATAAAAAAAATGTTTATTCATACGAGTACACAGTTTACAAGGTTGCCTGGAAGAAATTGCTTTTGGCAACAAGGCCGCCCTTTGTACACTCTGTCTAACATTTTATGTACTCTCTTCTAACTGTAAAATTATAGTGTGCAAATAAAGAGTTTTCTATCTATCTATCTATCTACATAGTGAACATATTTGAGAAATAAACATCTTATTACCTGAACTCACAAGAATAATATTAATGTTGTATGGAGCAATTGTTATTATTTACATATTCCATTAGCGCTTGTCTGGAAAAGGTAAGCGTGTAGTTAAAGACCAAAATAAAAAGATCTCCTGCTAGCATAAAATGAACTGTATATGCTGGTGCTATGGATTTTGTTAAGATCTATTAATGTTAGTAGTCTAAGATGAAACTGGAGATGCCATTTCACAGTGAGGTGTCTATTTCATTATGTGCTTAGAATACACGAATAGTATTTTGTCTTCAATAATGTCGAAAACTATGTCGGCGTTCAAATTACTGTAAAGTTTCAACAATTTTCCTTTCGCATTAATAATGTGTTCTTTTAAAAATTACTACTTACCTATCTTCCCAGGCATGAGTTTTTTGTTTAAAACTTCATGCACTTGTATACATCAACGGAATAGGTATTCTATAACAGTCAATCTTTGGCTGTGGATGTATCGGATGGTAGATGCATCGAGATTATGATTGACCAGAACAGCACACATTTGACAAAAGCTAAGAGTTACTACATGTAAACATATACATTAACATACTTTGCTATCGATATTGTAATTTTATCAATTCAAATTTTGTTAATGGCTTATAAACAAACAGTTTTAATATAACAAATAACAAAGAACAAACTTGTGTTAACTGGTAGCATCAGATATCTATTATCTTCACAAATAGAATCTTATCAAATTTCATCGGGGTACAAAGTTAACCTTTTCTTGAAAATTAATGAGTACGTTCTCGACACGTTTGGAAAGTTTTAATAATATATAGTTCAAGTTTATCGATAAAGTATTATTTCTATTTTAAGAGTTCTGATATACTCGTACGTGGGTCATAAATATCACAATCCTATGTTTATTTTATCTAGACCGCTTAGGCCATTATTTCATTTTCAAATACATTCAAGAGACATTTTCAATGCTCTGTTTTTACAATATTGAAAATTATACACCGACTTATAAGTGAAGATAAACATAATTACTTGATTTTAACACATTGGATGTGAAAATGAACTCCCTACGTTATTTGTAATTACAAATTTTATCAAAAAAACGGCTTCAAGAACTGGACCAAATTGAAATGGATTCACATAGGAAGCATCAGCTTTCAAATAAAAAAGAAACATCAAAATCGGTTCACTCAATCGAAATTTATGAGGTAAAAAACATAAAAAAATACAGTCGTATTGATAACCTTCTCCTTTTTTGAAGTCGGTAAAAAATGAAATTAAAATAAAATATAAGTGTCATTGCGTCACAAGGCACCTTAAATAAAATTACGTACCGTACATAAACTGCATTGAGGGTCCGAACAATTATCAGTATATCACATAAATAACTCTCCCATGTGGAGATTTAGCTTAAAATATTAGGTGTTCTGCAGTTGGCAAATTGCCCACTGAATCTGCTGCATCATCTATACACCCTTACTTATAAAATTTATAGAAACAAAATGATAACACATCAAGTATAAACCAAAACATTACAGGCCCAAAAATAATTAAAAAATCATTGAGATCTGTTTGATATTGGTAAAAAGAGAAATTTTGTTCAAGAGTTTTATTTCAAAGGAAAAGGATAAAAAATCATCTGCCGTGAAAAGGACAGAAATTAAATTAAGTAGAACTACTAGGTTGTATTAAGTAGGTTGAATTTGGCACTAGGAATAAAGCTCAAACAATAATCTTACGTCACTATAATCCGGTTTCGCAGATGTGTCTAATCCCGGGTCTAAATGGATAACCTCGTTTATTGACCAGCTACCAACATATATCCCTGTTTGTTTACAAGTCCTAATCACAATAGAGAAAAATATTTTATACTCTAATAGAACAAATAGGACAAACTTTTTCTGTAATCAACTGATTTACTTTTCGTGAAACTCCGTTAAATACTTTATGTAATAACAGAAGCCTCTAGGCTTCTTGCGACTTCATTTAGAAGTCTCCCAAACTCAATACAAGTTGGTAAAGTCATTTGACCAAAGTTTTCAATAGAACCAAAGTATCCATACTAAATACGTTAGTTGAGTTAATTTGACACTTACTAAATACAACTATTCTGTGGAAAATACTTTGGATATGTTTCATTTTAAACTTATTTAATTCAAAAGTTGTCCGACATGACAAGTTTTTAGTTTATCACTTCACTTAGATGGTAATAATATAGTACGTTTTAGCAAGTCAACTGAAACTAAATGCAGAGTATTCCCTGTGTCTCTATAGCTAAAGGCCAGAGAGAACTAAGAAATAAGTATGAGTTAAACTTTCTTTTAAAGTTTATCCAAGGTGGTTATCATTTATTACACTTTCGTGTAACCATATGCTTATAGAAACACTGTAAACATTAAGAGATCGGTATTGTCAGTCATTACAATGAGTTTTGGTCTTCCATTCTCCTGTCTTACTTACCAACTCACTATTTACTCTTTTCCTAGGCATATATCCACTTTCTTGCAGTCGCAGTATATCCATCGACTTTTATAGTTAAAACCTTCATAAAGAAACTCTAAAACAAAAGCGCATAAAAGCACAGAGCAGCCCAGCTACGTTCTCATTTGCCGGTTGTCGGTCGTCGAGGTGACATCGCTCAAGGACATTAAGTGTTAGTGTTAAGTGAGTAGTTGTAAGGCCGATACTCTGTAAGTTTTCTTATGTATAAGTTTTGATAGTTTTCAGGTTTATAGGTGATTATTTAGTTTCTTAAATAATACTTTTGTAATTATTCATTGGAATAAAACTGATTGTAATTTCATTTGTTATCGTGTTGTTTTTTTTAAGAAATACGAACCAAATACCTAAATATTCTATTAATACACATTTCCATATAGATGATGTTTTTTTTGAGTGAATTTACTTTTTGAGCTGAGGATGTTTAATAAAATCTATACTATAAGTTCAAAATAAGAATAACTGACTGAGCCGTTTGGAATTTTGTTGATTACGTTATATATTTCCTTTATTAGAAAGTTGACTTTATACTTTACAGGTGCACTTCAAGGTTTCCAGGGATCTCCTTCCGAGGGTACACCTGGTTCTCCGGCTTCTAGTACCCTGAGATGGTGTGCGCTTTTTATTCGGTTCGAGTCCGACATAACCACCGGTCGGTGGGATACGAGGGGATTTCCGCAAAAAACAAAGTGCACTTCAATGTATATAAGCTACGCAAATACATATACATGAACTGGAAACACGCCTAGAGTGCAGTATCGAACTGTTTACAGCATAAATATTTGCTCAATATCGAATCGAATCGAATATATAATACCTGCTACAAGTAGACAATGATGGGAAGGAATTTTTTAACGTGTAAGTAACTATTGTCAATATTTTCATTGATTTTTTGTTTCCTAGTACTTTAATTTAGTTTTAAAGTAGGTTGAACTTTGTAATGTAATTGGTGATTATTGTTTGAATAAAAATCAACTAGCAAACTACCTTTTTTAACCACATAAAGTGGAAAACTGCTTAAGGTTAACATTTCAGTGGAAAAATCTAAACCTTTTCGCCATAAGTGTCTGAGTTGAAAAGGGCAGGTGCTTTTTCAAAATTTATTTAGATAAAAAATGCAAGTAAAACAAATAGATTATAATTACTACTTTTAAAGCATTATGTATGGTGAGCTTGAGAAAAAACAAAGACAGACTACTTTTTTAATTATTTTCATGTATATGTAATACACAATTCGTCACATAAGTAATTTTGAAATAAACAACTCATACCTGAAAACAAAATGGCCAGAGTGGTTAGTGATGTTATAGTTCCCATTGCATACTTTTTAAAAAAAATAATTTCATTAAAACTTACGTACAGATATCAATCGGCACGCTTTCCCCAGGCTCTGATTTGAAATAATATTATTAGCCTGAGACTGGTTATATCGGTGGTTTTTAGTGGAAGCACCACATAGTCCTGACTCCTGAATATGCGAGGAGCGAAAGATAAGAAAGGATGTTCCGCCTCGTCAACAGAAAAGAAGATGTAGGTACAAATTGACGCAAGTCAATAAAAGAAAGTATCCAAATAATTCAAGCCATTTTAGATATTTTTAATAATATAATATTAAAGTAAAAATACCTCGCCATAAGCCCCAGTAGAATAAAATCTGAATTTTTACGGGAAAAAAGTTCCGCGTCAGATTTTATTCCGCTCAGTGAACCTGACCTCCCTAATTTGCATGGCGTAATGTATTGCTTAAAACACCTTTTAATCTTAGTGTCTACTAAATCCACTTCAAGGCGAGTACCAACAGTTCTACTCTGGTTTTTATCGTTTCCACCGCCATGAAGGCCAGTGTTAGTAGAACTGGTGGAAACAAAACCCAATAACAAAGTTCATCAGCGCAAGTATACTCAATAATAGTCTTATTTTTTTTTAAAACAACATTACAATCAAACATTAATTACAAAACAATACAATAAACGGTTAATAGTTTCTGATGATTATTTAAACGCCTCAAACTGGAGTGGATAATTTATTTGACGACTAGATTTATGTTATTATGTCAATGCATTATATCATAAAAGGCTTTTAAGTAAGAATGATGTTTTCCTAGTCGATAACGGCCACAGTGACCAGTCAACTACGCAGGAGATATTATTGCACAAGTGAGTGCGCAAACACAGGTGTACTCTCTGTTCTGTTCCCCCTCTCTCATAATCTGATTGAAAGAAGCATACTGATTGTGAATTAAAATAATTCCATATATTGAAACCGAACTCAATCGATCCTGCAATAAAAATTACCTTCATTTGGCAATAAAAAAACTCTTACCCTAATTGTTGGTCTAAAATTTTCTAACTGAGAAAGTTAGACAATGCGACACAGTTTTGATAGTAACATCATCAATACAAGTTTCTCAATTCTCTTGAGTTTTGAATTGCCGTCTCAAATAACTAGGTTGCTTTTATCCAACATCACTTCTTGACACCAAATTGAATTTGTAAGAGAAGGTATTCTTCGATAGATATTTGCTAGCAGCCTTGAAAGGGATCAAAGCCAGTAAAGCATGAGTTGAATTTTGTTTTGCGTACGGATTTCAGCCTCGAGCTTTTTGATACCTTTCATTCTTTCAAATTTGTTTAAGGTTTATCTACATCGTTTATTGAATAGGGATCAAACGGTCGTTTAAGTTATGAATATACAAACAGGTGTACAATTGTCTACTCAATTCGTTTCGTTTGCACTATTTACTGAAACTGTAATATTTTTAACATTTTATTTAGCTTGCCTTAGATTGAATAATAATGATGTGATATATAATATTCTATTATTGAGGCGCTCATAGCCCAGTTGCACTCGGTGATTAGAAACAATCAGCGAGGGCAAGCACCGACGGCACGGTCAGTAACTGGATGGGTGACCGCTGGTGGCATGTTACCATGAGCGTCTCCGTGATTCGGACGTCACGTGAAGCAGTCGGTCCCGGTTGTTATCGTACGATAACAGTCGTGAAGCTCAGTTGGAGGCCTTCGGGCGGCTTAAAAACATCCAACAGTAAGATTACGTAGCCACAACGTTGTCTTGCCAGTCCCCAACCCGCACTTGGCCAGCGTGGGGACGGGACGTATGGCCTTAACCCTCTCCTGAGAGGAGACCCGAGCTCAGCAGTGGGACATTATGGGTTGTTGTTTGTTTGTTTTATCTTGGAAGTGCAGCTGAAAATGTACGACTGAATAAAACTGTACAAATTGCAATACAAGCAGTGGGACATTATGGGTTGTTGATTGATTGATTGGTATAATATTCATATGTAAATAGACGTCTAACGGTCTTGGAAAATATGATAAAAGCTTTGAACCTAATACCCGATTGAACTAGATATATATTCGTTAAACGTCTTTGAAATTTGATGATTCGACTATATATTAAACTCAACAACTTCTTTCATATACTGAATTACAAACGATATAATAAGTCTTCGCATGTCACTGTTATTAACTGAAGCTCCTTTGATATACTGTTAAATTTTGTTACCTAGCAACCCACGAGTGGCCTTGTGTGCAACTTTTAATCAAATCCAATTGAACTCCTATAAATAAGAGATTCAAGCGTTTTATTTTATTTTTCTAAATTTGATGTTGTATTGGCATAGGTTGGTCGGTCAGCTGGAAACGTAAGAGTCAGATTTTACTGATAATACTAATCATACTTTTCAAGAACGGATTTAGCTGCGGTAGAAGTGCCTTAAATTTAGAACTGACAGCGTCTGAAGAGAATATCTTCCTATACAAGTAAATAATATCACTCTATTTTCAAATTTCTTAGCGTTTGGGTCATTCCACGATTAATGGCGTTCATCTGGCCGGGACCGCATGCTCCGACTTCTTTGCCTGACTGTTCATAATACGTAGAATTTCCCGGTCGATCAGACTGATCGGGCGATGTGTGCCTTTTTTATATTGGGTCCACTTATCAGACGAAGTGTATTTTCCTTCTTTTGGGGTTCGCATTTATTAATGATTCGGACTATGATTAATGGTCCCCAACGGATATTTCATTTAAAGATTATGGAAACTTCAAAGCTGCATTTTTAATTTTTTTCATTAGGTTTGTCCTAAAATACGGATACTGACATTCACAAAATTCATGGAAGCTTAGATTATTTGAATTTCAATGTTTTTACTTAACAAGAAATAGCAATTTTGTAAAAATACCACATTTTTCGATCAAGCGGGTCAAGAGGAAAAAAATTGTTTACGATGGGTCGATCGATCACTCGGATGAAATAGTCGGACCGTCGGTCATTCATCTTTTGAATCTTAGGTAGTGTATGTTTAAATTTACAAATAATACATAATAAAAAATATGGAATTTGAAAATAGTAATAAAGTATTCAGAGACATTTTTTATATATCTATCTTACTTATTTCGTTTATCGTGAACAACAACGTAACAAGAGAATTATATATGATGAATATTCAACTACTCATATTAAAACAAAACTTCTATCATCAATAGTATGGAATCGCTGGTCACGTGGCAAAGGCAAAACACACAATATGTAATATATCCTGGAATATTCTCTCATAATAAAGTTTATTTCTTTCAAGAAATCGTGCGGTGCCCTCTTATGATCCCGATTGCTCTCGTGCGTTCGCAATAGCGTGATAGACTATAGGGCTTACGCCTATACCAGGACCCTATAAAGGGCCTTGGACCGTAGGACCCCCTCGTAGAGTCTCCTGTAGGAGTCATCGGTCCCAGTCATGTACGGCAGCAACCGTGCCTAAAGAACTAAAAAGAACTAAACGTCGGATTTGTACAGATATTATGATTTTCATGATTTTGACATATACACTGATCGATAACGTCAATATATATTTCAAATTTTTCAGAATTTAAAAACAATTTACAATTGAAAAAGCGCTGCCCATGTCTAAATAGAATAAAATTCTCTGTCGAAGTACAAGAGGAGGTCACAGGAGGTACCTACGGGTCAACATTTAATTTTAAATGACCTACCGGATCTAGGTTAAACTTATATTTTAGTCCGTCACTTCATTCGTGCATCTTTTAAACTATTCAATTGGGATCGTTTTTTGTTTTTGCGAAAGACGGTCCCCATTTCATGTCATCCACATTTTTTATATTTTTTATCATTAATTCCATCACGACGAAGACTTAGAATTGAAGACTTGAAATACTTGACATTGGCAGAAATAGCTGATCCGGCTGATTGCCATTCATCAAAAGAAGAAGAACTATTCAATTGTTTTATTCATAAAAATTTATAGAATACTGCTATTTAGTTAAAATACCAAGCACATATAATTACCATCCATGTATGTTGTTTTTTTTTTTTTTTTTCAGTAATCAGTGTCACTTTCACGACTAAGACCAATCTATTGACATCACTCACATAAAATTACCACAAGCCTTTTAGGCTCTAGAGCGTGCCATAGAAATATACATAAATACCTACATACACTCAAAAACATAACCCTCCTTCTTTCGCAGACGGGCAAAAATATTATGCTTGCTATTCTGTTCCTCTAATATAATTAAGTAAAGAGAAAATATTACCACGAGTAAATATTTCAATGGTAGAATGTAATAAGTTACATTACAAACGACACACTCCTCTTGCTTCGTCAACGATACATTTGAGATACACCTTAGTCTAGTATTCATAATGTGCTCAAACATAATGTATTTTATATCTACCCACCAACATAAATCAACAATGAATTGAATTCAAACATATCATTGCTCTGAATGTCTTCAGTTACGAATTGTAATCATCTACAACCACTTGTCACAGTTTAGAAGCACGCAAATTTCTTAAGATATCATTTCACGTGAAATGCTTAAATATTCATGTAGTTAAATTTATAGCTTCTTCTATACCAAGGAGTTTTGAACTTTTGGGTATACAGATTTAAGGGCGTTTATTCCAACGACAAGATAATATTAGATTTATATTTTATAAAATTTAGTACTTTACACAGGATATATCAATACAAGAAAAGCCCTACCATTTAGTCTCCTATATACAAGCGTGGGAGACCCACGCTTCGGCATGCATGGGACGTCTCGACCGGAGTGATACCACGGCGTCACAGAATACCATTGTGAAACAGCGCCTGCACTGTTTCACCGAATGAGTGAGGATACTGGAGGCCCATAATCCAACCGTTCCCCTCATCTCCCTCCCCATCCCCCAAGGCCGGCCACGCAATTGTGACGCCTCTGGTGTTACGGGTGTCCATAGGTAGCAGTAATTGCTTACCATCAGGCGATACGTCTGCTCGTTTGCCCACTATTCTATAAAATAAAACGTGCAATTATACTTATTCTAATCAATACTTCACTTAGTTCCTTGCGTCTATCGTTGAGAGAACCAAGGTTACACGTCGCAATTTTGATCCGAAAGTGGTTTCGAATACGTTTCTCTTCTCTTATCTGAACCGTCACCTCAGAGGTACGCCCTAGTATTCTTATTATTGGTAATGGTTTTCGTATCCGAAGATGCATGCATGTCGCCTGGGGGACGCCCTAATATTTATTAAATCATAAAAGTTATTTAAAAATTGAATATGTTTGTTTAAGCATACGGAGCTTATTTTTATTTTGTTGTATTTTTATTATTACTCTCAAGCGCAGTACCATAAAACATACAAAAATAGAAAACTAGCTCCAATGGATGAAGGACATCCATGCGGATCTTTCACTCGTAATCCAAAAAAAGAATTGCAAGTTTTATAACGAGCAAAGAGTCCAGATCAAATTATAAATAATAGTAGCCTTAAAAAGGTAAGGTTTTTTGCCTAATATTATAGTTCTCAGAGTTCTTGATAATCATTAAGATCATCGACAGCTATCAATTCACTGGTTCAGTAAAATAATAAATAAATCATAAATAAATAAATATTTTCGGACATTTTAACACACAACGCCATCTAGTCCCAAACTAAGCAAAGCTTGTACTATGGGTACTAGACAACTGATATTAATACATGTCTACCTTTTTTTTTTGTAAATACATACATATTATACATAGAAAACACCCAAACTCCGAAACAAATATTTGCAGATCATACAAACATTTGGTCCGACTCAGGAATCGAAGACCCGAGACCTCTAGCACAGCAGTCACATACGCTACCACTGCGCCACCGAGGCAGTTAACGCCTAAAGCACGATAGTTAAATAAAAAAACTCGAAAATGGATGCCTATTATTTAGTGATATTGACAAGGCATTTGATTAAGTGCCAATTTCCATACACATCCATAATTTTGTCAGATTTGTGACTACATATCTCAGTATCAATATAATATTATAGCATTTAGGTTCACACCTAACCTTCCTAATCAGTATACACCCAGATGCACACAGAGTACCAAAGATATATGTAATCTACAGTAGTAAATAACATGAAAGTTACGTAATGTGACCACTAAATCTTTATGATTCTATATTAATTATTTATATTCTATTTATCTTCACGATATATGCATTAAATAAATGAGAGAAACCTTGAAATAGCAAGCTGTAAAAATGATACAAACACTTCCATCAAAACAGCAATACACTGACGAAATAAACTTGTTAACAGTTGCCCGTTATAAACTAAGTTTTTTGCCATTGGCTGATGCTGAAAAGTTTGGTTTTTATTAGGTATTCAAGATTCACATTTACGACGCTGACTTACAATTGTTTACTCTTTCAAATTCCTATACAGAAGTTGAATTACTGTGCTTCCATTCCATTCCATTTCTAAATATTCTCTCCTTTACCATTAACTTACAATGTCCAATAACGCAATGTTGTCAAGGAACTGATAAAAACTTGCGTATTAAATACTTCTTTGGGTACCTGTTTTGGGAATGGCATGGCATTAGTGTGATGATCTAGAAGTTGAATAAAGTAATTGGACCCCAAATAATTAAAAAATGGCAAATACCAAGTCAAAGAAATTAAATCGAACATGATCGTATACATTCAGGCGCTTATTCGTCAAAAATTTAACACAAAGCAGAGCAACTAGGAACTTAACACTATATTAAAATTATTATTACCCGACTGCGAAAGTAGGAAATTTGTTTTTCTAGTGTTTGTATGTATGTATGTATATATCTTTGGCATACCCTAGAGTCTAAATGGCTTGTCGTATTTTTATGTGAGTGTCAATGAATTCGTTTTAGTCGTGAGAGTAACTCTGGCTACACAAAAATTAAAAAAATAACAAAATTAAGGACTTATCAAACCATATCGAATGTGGTATCAAAGTAAATAAGTTGTAACGATGATTACGAATACAAGCATAAAATATATAAATTATATATTTTATATATGATATTCACGCAGTCGTGTATTATTTTTCTAATAATCCATTACTAGTTTATATCACTAAATACGAAAGAGTAATGGTACCATTCGCTTGTGTTTCAGCTTAGGGTGAAACACAATTTCATTCAAAGAGCATCATCCGTAGAACTTAATTAAATGTAAATTACCGAACCTTGAGCTTTGTTAAGGATCTTCTTATTTACAGTACCTTGCGCTTCTTCACAAGTAGCAAGTAAATTATATGTAAACGAATAACTAATTGTATATTTAAGTGACGAGTTAATTAAAGCAATGTTTATATCTTCTAGAAGGAATATGGAAAAGTCGAATTCTCACTCAAATATGTACTTTTCCAGATAGACCTTCATAAAACAAATACAATTTTAATTACATATTCACAAGCTTCAGACCAGTTCCTCTAGTGTACATATGTACAATTCATTAATACTAAGAACCTGGACAATTTCATTTTTGGTAAATTTTCTAAAAATAAAACCTAGCTAGGTCGGCTTATTACCCCCGATACCCCCTGCAAACTTAATTTCATGTTGGAGTCGATTCCGAGATTCAATTTTATATATACAAGAATTGCTCGTTTAAAGGTATTTGATGATATAAATGATCCTTATTGTATCAAGAAACTATATTTAACAAAACTTTTAAAAACACCCGATCAATACATTTTGTAAAACCATTAAGCTGTGGTTGATGGACAAGTTTATTTATTAATATTTTATATTCAGGCGAAGTTTTAAACGGTAATACTTGAAAATTTTAAGCCGGTGTACTTAATACGGTGTTTTTATATTCAAACTAAAAAAAATTTGTGCAACCATACTTTATTATACTAATCCTTCTTTGATTTAGCGCAAAGGAAAAAAAATATTTTTGGAAACAGTTTTGTGTAAACCACTTGTATATTATTTTTTATGTTTCCTTTTTAACGTTTTTTTTATTCCTTGATTCAGTGAGTAATAATAGTCTACTCTTAATCTCGATACCCGATAGCTAGTAAGTATAATATGACTGAAAAATGCACCAAGTAAGAATCAAAGCCTAAACTCTAATTAATTTACCGTAACGCAACGTAACTGAAACTCACCGATTGATGTTTCACAATCCTTTTACGCAACGGCAATCTGGCACATTATATGACTTTGTCATTTAAACTTGTTTTCAATCATTTCTTAAATACCAATTACACTTCAGCGCATTGCCGTCCGCTAATAAACGAAGACTTTCCCTAAAGAGTGCCAACCATCCCGGTCTTGAATAAGCTGCATCCATCCCCTGCAGGCCATTTCTCTAAGTTGTCGGTACGTTGTTCCGCAAAGCACCCTGCACTACGGTTTCCTAATATAAATATATATATATATGTATCCTATGCTTACTCTAGTATTCTATCTCATCTCATCATTCACGTTGCACTTGATCGAATAATAATGAGGCTGTTCTTTGATTTCATTGGGGGCCTTGTGACCCGTAACACAGATAGTCCAATACCTATCTCGGGCACTAGTCTCTCACAAATGTATGTTTTAAATGTATTTAAGATTAAGCATCTAGACTGTACTGCATACATCTATGATGAAAAAATAAATAAAGTTATTATTATTATTAATGTCAGCAGTCCCTTAATCCGCCTGGAGACATGACCGGCCTACTTTCACTTCAGCATGCCGATTCTTCGTGCGATATCTATAGCCACAGTTCTATGTCGAATCGTTTCATTACGAATTCTATCGACTAAAGAATAAATAAATATACACATGATTCGTAAATACTAACGTTTGTATCGAAAAGAATATTGGGTTCAGACAGTCGAATTCTAAGCTATAATGGAATATATTGAAAATGAAAACATTTAATAGAAGTCCGATATTTTTGTCAATGCACGCAATAATACTATTAGATATTGTAAGCATCTACATATTTATTCCCCTACATAACCATTATCTTTTTACGACCCTGAGTTACATATATGTGGAAGCACTTGGTTTTATATTACTCTTATTCACGTCGGTCACGTAGAAGCTAAATTATGATAAAAGCTGGTTTACTCAGTAAAGATGATATTAAGTGGTAATGTTCACAGCCTATGGATACTGTTATAATAAAATTACCTACCACCAGGCAACTACCGCCACAACCACTAAAGCTATTTTAATAAATGCGTTTATGTAGGCTTTTATAGTCGTTTGAAGTGTTTGTTATCTGTTATATTCTGGTGTATTAAAATAAATAATTTTTGCAAGTTCTAACTATCTGCTCTAGATCTGCTTGATTTATTTAATTCGAAAGTTTGAGACACTAATCAAGAACGAAATGTATTTTCTCAATTTCAATTTTAAATTAGTAACAATATTAATTTCATTTAATGAAGAATAGAAATACCTCAGTCATGTCCTACCATTCCATTCTTATACCCTAACATTTTTTTTCCCAAGCGTGATAATACCCTCTCCTAACTGTTCTATAAATAATTAAAGAACCATTGGATTTTAAGTGGGGTACTTCGAACACAAAAGAGTAGCTATGTCACGATTGCGTAGGTTTTCTTTCACGTAGACTAAGACACGCGATTATGCGACATACCGCTCCGACCAAAATACCTATACTGCGCCATTTTGGTATGTGAGAGAGATGTTTTCAGTAAAGTGATGGATGTGGAATTTAAATTGTTCAAAATATAATCTTTACACACTTACGAAATGAACACAAAGAACCCAAACTCACAATAACAACTTGAGGATCTCGCATAATTTTAAAGTCATTCAAGTCTTACAATCATTCCTGCATTAATAAGTTAGCTTAGTTTTACGATAAAATTATGGAGGCAATTTAGATGAGCAAAGCTTAAGACTTATCTTCCCTTCGGATTCATTCGACAAATTATCTCGTAAAACAGAATGTTCGCCACATCCTAATAAATTGTGAAGGATTTATGAAGTTAAAGATAATCATCAACATCCAAGCTAGGTCAGGTCTATTACTTTTTGGCGGAGGAAGCGGTGTCCCGGAGCGGGGTGATGGTGATGGTGGACTTGGGCATCTCCAACGCCTTCAAAACTCTGACCTGGAGTTGTATTCGGGAGGCACTGCGCTACCATCAAGTGCCTCACTACCTCCGCCGCATCATTACCGCTTATCTGGCGTAGAAGTGTGTCACCTATCTGGGACGTGATGGCAGACACCAGCGCCCCATGTCGTGCAGTGTTCCACAGGGTTCAGTCTTGCGCTCACTCCTGTGGAACATCGTTTACGACTGTGTGCTGAGAGGCGAGCTCCAATCGCGTATGAACCCGACACATTACAGAGCTCATACAGGGAGACAGCGTTGCTAGCTACGGCGGCGGTCTCAGAGGTGGTGAGCCGCATACGGCGTCTCACTCTGGAAGTGGCCCTCAACAAGTCGGAGGCTATAGCTTTTATGGCCCCCGACGGACGCCGCCGCCGGGTTTGCATATGGTGATTGGGAAGGGTTCGTATCGCTGTTAAGTCCTAACCCTAAAATATCTGGCACTGGTGCTCGACAGCCGATGGGATTATGGCCTCCCCTTCTAGCAACTAGTGCCAGTTGTTGGGCGCGGCTGGGGCGCTGTCAACACTGCTTCCCAACGTGTTGAACCCGAGCGCCACCTGCAGGCGGCTGTACGAGGGTATCGTGCGGTCGATGGCCCTATATACGGACCCGATTTGGGCGAGCGACCTGACGGCCGGTTCTATCACCATTCTGCGGAAGCCGCAGAGGGTGATGGCCATCAAAATCGTTAGGAATTATCGCACGATCTTCTACGAGGCGGTTGCGTGCTGGCTGGATCTCCGCCCTCGGACCTGGAGGCAAAAGCCCTAGCGTCGTTACATTGATGGCGTGATAATGCACGGCCCCGCGTCGAAGGACTGACGCAGCGAGCTATCAATCTGCGCCGGTCACAGCTACGCGAGGTCCTGGTGGTGGAATGGCGGGACAGGCTTTCAAACCCTTCCGCCGGCCTCGGCACCTTCGAGGCCGTTTGGCCAGTGCTCGACCTGTGGCTCGGGAGAAGGCACGACTCCCTCTCATTCTGTATGAGGCAATTTCTCTAGGGGTATGGCTACTTCGGGAAGTTCCAGTGTCGCCCAGCACTCGACTATTAAAGGTGTATGTGTGTGTGTACTTGGTGAAAAGGAACAAAGAACCCATCCTCTGTGAGAACATTATCACTTCGGACGAGCCGCTACGCAATAGCCGAAGCAGCGGTTCTCCTAAATATATAATTACAATTTACAATTTAAAATAATATAAATATTATCGCCGTTTTCAAAAGAATTAACTTGTATTTTAAAATATGTAAAAAATAACTATAAAAGTTCGTGAAGTCTGTTTTAATTCAATTCACGCCCAAACCGCTGAAAGGCTTCGAATAATATTTTGGCAAAGATACAAATTATATTTTGCACCTACACCCGACAATTTACTCACTACGGAAAGCCTCACTTTTACTGTATGAATTGTACAAATTTGGTTTATAGTTCATACTAACTTTTAAACTTTCGCGTTTCATCATTTTCACGAGAACCTGTTGACCAGAGTCGATCAGTGCTAACTGCAACACATAATTCCTCGATGTAATATTTTAGAAAAACTTGAAATCTAAATGGTTGTTCTGACATTCTGAGTTTTGTCAAATTAAGACCGTTATAAAAAATAAGAATACTTTCAATCCAAAAATCCTCTCAGTGTTTGTAAAAGATGATTTTAACAATGAATTCCACTTTCTTGAGAAAGTCAGGTTTTTCCAGCCACGACGACGATTGACAATTTTATATAGACGATATTTTGACGTTTAATGCCGTTGAGACAGGGCTTTAAAGATGTATAACAAGTACGAATAATAACCGTGAAACTTCTTATTCCAATATAAAATATTGATTACCCAAACTTCGTCTTAACCTTGATAGACTGAAAATTATTTGAAATATTTTAAAATCGTTTTAGATTAGCTATACTCCATACTAATGTATTAAAGCTAATTGCTTCAGTGGAATAAATAAATTTAAAACTCTATAAATTATGGTCTCTACGTGAGTGATTTATGGGTTTTGATACTTTTACAATTTAAAAAACAGAACGTGCTTCTGAGAGGTTCATTACGGATTATTTTCTAATTTCTGAGAATGTTTAACTTTGCATAAGTTTTAATTAATATTGAACGTGCCAGCTGGTGTCCGCGATTATGTCTGAATAGATTTTTCACCATAAAAAAGAGTTTTTTCAAGGGTCACTTTTTCGTATAATTTGTCCTTTTTTGGTTCCGTACCTCAAAAGAAAAAACGGAACCCTTATAGGATCACTTTGTTGTCCGTCTGACTGACAAGTTTTTTTCATGAACGCGTGGACGTATCGAGCTGAAATACATAGTCCCTTTGAGATACCCAAAGTTCCATAGAAACTTCTAATTTAACGCAATCAAAAGATACAGCCGTTTATACTATAAATTCTCGACACTCGCAAAGGTATCAAACCTACAGGGTACTTCCCGTGAACTTGGAATCTTGAAATTTGGTACGAAGCAACGTCTTATGACACAGAGAAAGAAAAATTGCGAAAAGCATTACAGTTACAGTTACATCATGTAATATACCTACAGGTTTGTACAAAATATTCGGTATGCGACTTTTTTTTTAATTTAAACATACTTGGTCGGGTCTAAACTTTGATTTATATACAGTATCCAATCCTCATACAAGTTCTTAAACAAGTTTAAAAGAGGCGCATTTCTGAAATACATTCGTAAATTAACCGGTCCTTCTTTAATAAGTGCTTTGTGTAATCAAAAACACTTCTATCCTAATATTATCAAGTTAAAGAGTTTCTTTTGTTTTGAAACCTTAATCTCCAAATTAAGTGGTCAGATTTTATAAAAAAAAACATAGTGGTAGACAGCCTAATAATCAAGGAAGGCTAAGAAGAAGATTATCAGTAAATACTATAGGAAAAATGAAGAATTATTCCTTTTGGACGTTTAACCGAAAACACTTAAAATTTTATGAAAACAATGTATAAAAGATTGTTAAAGAAAGTCAAAGACAGCATGTGATTTTAAGTTAACTAATTCGTTCAATTTGTATTGATGTTTAACCGTAAACATTTAAATTTTCACGAAAATAATGTATGAAAGATTGTTAAAGAAAGTTCTAGATAGTATGTGATTTTAACCTTAGCTCACTGTAGCCTCATTTCCGCGAGGGGGCGAGGTTACGCGTGTGCAGTACGTCGCCTAAATTGAGAGTATATAACATCTAGAGACGGTGCCTGTTTCAGTGCGGGCAGGCACTGGGAGGGGTCCGGATGGCGTAAGAAAGCGGTTCCCGGATCTCTCCCGTCTCAGGCGCAGAGTGGCACACCGTGTGGTTTTAGTCGGTTTGATTCCGACACACCGCCCCGTCGCAAACCCCGGTGGGGTGAAGGCCCGAGGGGGTTTCCACACGCATAAAAAAAAAACTAAAGCCTCCTTTAATGGTAAACTAATTTGTTCAATTTAACATTTAAAAGCAAATGCTAGACTAACAAAAGCAAATCTCTACATGAATAAAAATAAATCATCGAAATGCATGTACGCGCATAACTGCCGATAGACTGCACAACATTGGATATATTTTTTTTACATGTATGTGATTGTCAGGACAAGGTTAGTGTATAAAAAAAACCCTAATGTTTTCATATAAACCTGTACACTAGGCAACTGAAACGTGAATAAATACCAAACCAAGTATTTTGAAAATTTATAAAATATCGAAAGTAAATAGAGGTAAATACGACCTTCTAACCTTCAAGAAAAGAGCGTATTCCTTCTTAAAAGGCCGGCAGCGCACGTGTGACGCATCAGGTGTTGCGGGTGTCCCTGGGCAGCGGTAATTGCTTACCATAAGGCGATACGTCCGCTCGTTTGCCTCCGATATCATAAAAAAAATTGTGGTACAAAATTGGCCGGGTCAGCTACTTTCAAATAAAAGTCTCCGTCTGTAATTACACAGACAACCAGTGCCTAAAAAAATCACCCACTTTTTATCTATAGCTCACTAGAGAAGCTACGATTGTTTAAGTCGTATTGTGTATTGCATACATGTTGCAGAAAATCAATTAACAATGTAACAAATACACATCATACTAAAATAGAGCCAGTAATAAAAGTACATGTTCAAATGACGTGGCTCAAGTGAAAAATATTTTATTTATAATTGCTTTATCGATTGCGGTATTCGTGTCCATGATCATGTTCAACTCGAGTATTTTATTTGAAGTCAAGGTCCAGAATACGGTAAATATATCGATTATATATCGTCTTGTGAACGTACTTGACATTGCCTGCATACAATCGATTTTTTGTATATAGTTTTTCTTTTGTTTTTCTTTGTCTAATGAAAACGGTAGAAGTTAAAAGTCGTTGAGATATGAGACAAAATTTTACTATTGGTTTACTATTAGATAATTTTGTCATTGAATATTTAATGTAAAGAGAAAAAGATGTAAGTCAGTTCCAGAGAACTCAAAATATATAAAATATGTTTTGTACTTTTTAACCTTTTTTAACCTTTTAAATTGGAGAGGCATATGTCCAGCAGTAGACTGCCATAGGCTGATGATGATAATGATGATAAATAATAAATAAATAAATATAAATATTTTCAGACATCTTAACACACAACGCCATCTAGCCCCAAATTAAGCAGAGCTTGTACTATGGGTATTAGACAACTGATATAAATACATATAAACTCTTTTTTTGTAAATACATACATATTATACATAGAATACACCCAAACTCCGAAACAAATATTTGCAGATCATACAAACATTTGGTCCGACCCAGGATTCGAACCCGAGACCACATGGACAGCAGTCGCGTACGCTACCACTGCGCCACCGAGGCAGTAATAATGTAAGAGGCAAGTATAAGAGAACGGGCAATGTCAACTAATTAAAAACACTTGATTTAAATCTGATTAAGAACAGCACCCGTGCCAGGTATGAAAGTTACTAATACGGTTTCTGGGGAATGGACTAATTTATATGAAACTAGCTGAACGGCAAACGTTGCTTTGAGATGAAAATAGATGTTATACGATTCTCAGACCTACCCGATATGTACATAAAATTTCATGAACTGTTTTGGAGAAGTTTAACTACAAGCACCTCGACACGAGAACTTTATGTAATATATATATATATATATATATATTTACAAATTACTTACACAGTTACTTCTAATCAGTTCCTATTTATTTTAATTCACTGTACGTAATTAGTAATATTCACCAGGTTCATCATTATCTAACCTGACTGAAGGACGGTCTTTCTAGATTGTAACCTTGCCAGCTTACAGTTACGTAAAACGATATGAAATAAACCTCCTTCTTGAAAAAACTAACTGCGTACAATATTGATTACGTATACTCTTTTCTCAGGGGTTTAACCTGTTGCATATATAAGTAATGAATTATTAAAAAAATAAAACCTATCAATATCACATATGAGACGTATAAGTCATATTTATAAAAAAAAATATTTTGACACTCAATGGAATTTGAAAACATTTCTTTGAGATTACTTTTTGGCTCCAAAAATACATAATTTTGTTTTTTTTTAATTTTGATGTAGCCAGTATCACTCTCACGACTAAGACGAATCTATTAACACTACTCACATAAAAAATAACAAGTCATTTAGGCTCTAGGGCCTGCCAAAGAAATATACATACACATACACGAAAAAGATAACCCTCCTTCTTTCGCAGTCGAGTAAATATTAATAACAATCGAAATATAAGCTTTAAATTTTTAACTAATCGGGAAATTTTTGAATTATAAGTCCTTCAGTACACAGACAAAGCACTTATTCTTTGGGTTTTATCGAGGAGTTTGGCTACAAAAGGACAACTTATCCTTCCTCGCTCTCTATAAAATCTGAGGGCCGTACTTTAAACAACAGGCAACGCTCTTCGTCTTGGCAATTCGGCTTGTCGTGCTTATAATGGTGCATTTCGGGATTTTGATGTGGATCTATTTATCACTAGTCTTTCAAAACTTAAAACAATGTTGTGTAAACACTTCTTTTGGGGGTAGCTGGATAATCACGCAGATGGATTTGCAAGCAACCACAACAAAACAAAATTTTGGATTGGCCCTCAATATGTTGTTAATTTTATTTGAGTTATACTTATTCATGTAAATATATTCTAGGTGTAAGTCTCCTTAAAATTATAAAATAAAACATGTAATGAATTATTAAAAAAATAAAATCCGACTGCGTCAATATCATATATATTATCACATATGTTTTACATACAAGTTATATGTTTATTCGTAACCAGCGTAAAAAATTCTCATTTTTGATACCACACTCAATGTACTTTGAAATCATTTTTTTTGAGATTATTTTTTGTCTCAAAAATCCTAAATTTTGTTTCTTTCAATGTTGTCACTCTCACGACTAAGGCAAATCTATTGACACCTCTCACTAAAAAATACGATAAGCCGTTTAGGCTCTAAGACGTGTAAAAAAACATTCCTCCTTCTTTCGCAGACGGGTAATAAAATTGGCTATGGCAATAGAGTTGGGTAGTACTGACCATCAAGAAACCCGTCTCTTCATTTACCCTTATGCCATAAAAAATATTATTGTAATGTTTACATTTCTATTCAGTTTTTTTGGTTCACTTGAAATAGAGTAATTAATATAGAGTAACTTCATGCATCAAACAATCAAATAATCGAAATTATTGATTATTTATTCACCATCCATTTTCACATTTAACAGTCAGCACCATTATTATGACTGTCAAATTTAATTGAAGAATATGGTCGCCTAGCGGTCAAAATTTGACCATAATTCATAGAATTTTTATTATATTTTTTTAGCATTCTGCAATTTTCCTTCGTATAAACTTTAATTGTTGGAATGTTATGGTCTTTCGTTCTCATAACTTTTAAAAAAAGGGTATCAAGTTTGTGATTCATATATTCATATATATCTTTTGAAGTTATACTTCTTTTGGCACGCTAGGGAAAAATGGTGAGAGTAAGCGCGCGCACACCGTCACGAAAAACCGATACCCTGAAGATAGCCATAGTCAACATTTTAGTTTTTCAAATTTTTATCCTGTTACGCCAAAGAAGTATAACTTCTAACGCGTGTACATAAGTACACACACACACTTTTTTACTATTTTTAACATCTAAAGCGTTCTAGTCTTATGTCACTTGGATCAGAAACTAAACGTAACAATGTTTTTTAGAATCAAAACAATAATAATTATTGTTTCTAAGACTGTGTTACGCAGAAACAAAACAAAGCCAACAACGCGGCGAAAATAATCACAATAACACACACATTTAGCATAAATATTTAGAAAATAGTCTTGAATTCTAGTAAACGTGTATTGTATTATGATTTCTATTAAACACAACTACGTTCCCAATGAAAAATACTTTTCATTATTCTCTACATTATATTAAAAATCTGTTTTGTTTTGTAGGTCTTAAGATTCTTTTTATTTAAAAATGTTCCTATAATATCAATTAATTACAAGTGTTGAATAAGGAAAAATCTTTTTTTTTTGTTTTATATTGAGCATCAATATATCTACAGTTGTTTTTCGGAATAGGTTCAGAAATCATAGATGCTGATAAAATAAGTCACAAAAGACGAATACTAGTTTTTTATTATATAGGTGGCAATCGACCAGACGTACCGCAACACCAGAGGCATCACAAGTGGGTTGTGGCCTCTTAAGAATGAGTACGCTCTTTTCTTGAAGGTTTGATGGTTTGGTTTTTGTTTTTTCATTGTCTTTAAATTTCTATAATTTTTTTAGTCCAACTAATAATCAATTCATTCACTATATCTGAATTTAAATATGAAAAATGTAGGTACATTAAAGCCAGCGATGCTCCAAAGAATATTTTTATTGGATCTAGATAAAGTGATCGTTGAAAGAAAATCTCTATGTATATTTACTATCCCAAGGTCAACGAACCAAGACATGGGTTCACAATGAAAGCCTACATTTAATGATATTGCAAGAATTAATTTAAGTGGATTTCATCAATCATCTGACGATGAAAGGATTGGCTAAAAGTTAAAGTAAAGTAGTAAGTAAAGAAAATAATTTAAAAGCACATTTACCTTTAATACTTTCAAATTTTCACTGATCTTCAACTACAGGTCTCTAAATATATCAGTCGTTTAACATGATTTTCAAAAGAAAAGATTTATATTTTCTAGTATAGCGCAATAGATTATGTACGAGGTTTTTGAACTCTTTACTGTAAAAGAATTTAATGTATTTAGATCCTACTTAGTATTGTTAAAGTCGACGTACCTTGAGCCATAATTGCCTGATGCTCAAGGGCTCAAAACGTGGTAACGCACTTGTCTTTCTAGAGTTACAAATGCCCATCAGCAGTCATCATTATCATCAATAGCTTTTAAAAGTCCACTGCTGGTCTTAGGCCTCAAAGCATATGAGGCTTTGGCCTTCAATATCACGCTGGCCAGACGACTTAAGGGTTAGTATAGAGTCTGTTTCAGGTATGCTTCATCTTGCAGTGATGTTGTTCTGCATCGATGCCTGTAACGTTTCCATTTTTTTTATGTAATCTAGGGCAATCGAGCAGACGTATCGCCCGATAGTTAGCGATTACCGCCGCCTATGGACATTTTCAACACAAGAGGCGTCACAAGTACGTTGCTGGCCTTTAGGTGATGGGGAGGAGGATGGGGATGGGTAAGGGATAGGGTACGTGCCTCCGGTATCCTCACCCACTCGGTGAAACACAGCGCAAGCGCTGTTTCATATCGATTTTCTGTGAGGCCGTGATATCACTCCGGTTGAGCCGGCCGCCGGAGCGTGGCTCTCCCACGGTAATGTTTGTTGTTTACTCATTTGCTTAGTACACCATAATAATGTGATTCTTTTACTAACCACTTTAGATTGGATCAAAATAATTCTGCGAAACATCCATCCTTTTCCAAATATACTAAAATATTTTTGGCACACAAAACATGGGAAAGGTCAAAGCTAAAAATACAATTGGCTTTGTTCCCTTTAAACCTTTATTTTTTTAATACCATGGTGTGTAACCAGCTAAACGCAGATGACACACCAATTTAATAATTACTCAGAATTCATGTCATACCACTATAATCAAAAAGTTTAAATTTGTGTCGATTACTGGAAGGACTTGGAGTTTACGCAATGTAATTACATATTTCAGATTTAATACCGATTATATCATAGCTTAAAGGGTATCTGATGTGAGTTGAGCAAAACGTACGTATCTTGTATGAGAGGATATAATTTCGTCACATCCGCCCCCTAACGACTTACCTCCTTCCAGCTTCTGTGTTCAAAACATAATGGAAACCTTCTTCCTAAACATAATTTCTTGCTTTATGCACGTGGAGAAATGTGGGAGCACTTTTGCATATTTTCATTCTTCCTTCTCTTCCTACTATCGTACTCTGAAAAGCTCTTCCCCAGAAAATCAGAATGGTACCCAGTCCTATTTCGTCCAAAGTCAAGGTACGAGTTTTCCATACCCAAAATGCAGCAGACTCCTTAAAAATTTGATACTGTATTTATTATATAATTTTATGTATTTATATATATTTATATATATATGTTTATATATATGTTTATGAATATATATATATATATATATATATGTGTATGTATTTATATATATATATATATGTTTATGTATTTAGATATGTATTTATGTAGTTATAAGTATTAATATCAGTTATCTAGTATACATAGTACAAGCTCCGCTTAGTTTGGGTCCGCTTAGATGGCGTATAAATTTGATATAAATACATATACACTTGTTTTTTGTAAATACATACATATTATACATAGAAAACACCCAAACTCCGAAAGAAATATTTGAAAATCATACAAACATTTCATCCGACACGGGAATTGAACCCGAGACCTCAAGAACAGCAGTCGCATACGCTACTACTGCGCCACCGAGGCAGTCTCAACAAAGTAGACTTATTAGCATATGTTTGCGTTCCTATTTCTTAGCAAATTTCTCTTAATGTTTCTGCTTTGATGTTATATAGGGATACGTATTCTAGTGCTCAAATTCGAAAATGAAATCAAAAGAGCAGCGAAGGGTATTAATTTTCTAAAAGCTATGATGTCGTGAAAGCTACTCAGAATTTAAAATGACTTTTAATGAAAGTTAAACAGATCACGTTATGATAGCCCGACTGGATAATCTACACCAGATGAAAGATTTTCTATAACTAGTTGACGTGTCTTTCCTAGCTTTGAAATTTCTTTCGTTATTTTGTTTTGACTTAATGTTGAGATGACGTCATTTCTATATATTTAATTAGTTGTTTAACAATTTTTATGTCTTTAGAACGTCCCCTTGGCTATTCTGGCAGGTTATTTTAAAACACTTCATTCAACTCCAAGTCCAAATACTATAAAATGGCGTGTCCATATTGCGTGTTAACGCCATAACAACCATCAAACAATCAAATATTTACTCCTTTATACATTTCGACCCTTTAAGAGCAATTTCTATAATTCAATTGCGATATAATTATGAGTCAAACGGAAGGCCATGGTGTTACAGGTGAGTTCTCAAGGTCAAACAGAGTTACGAAAAAGTGTTTCATTCATTTTTCATCATCACCTTCTTACAATTATCCCGTTTAATACCGTGGGAGACCTACGTTTCGGCATGCATGGATCCTCACAGAAAACCGGTTTGAAACAGCGCCTGCGCTGTGTTTCACCGAGTGAGTGAGGATACCGGAGGCCTCCCCATCCCCCAAGGCCGGCAACGCACTTGTGACGCCTCTGGTGGAACGGGTGTCCATGGGTGGCGGTAATCGCTTACCATACGTCTGCTCGTTTGCCCCCTATTCCATAAAAAACCCTACCTTATTTGTGGTCGCTGCAATAAGTTTTCTTCTTCCATTCTGCTCTATTATTCGTCAATTCACTGCTAGCTCCTTTTCTAGACAAATCTTCTTTCACGCTGTCGATCCATATTTTCTTTGGTCGTCTAACCTTACATACATCAACTTCCATGGTTAATAATTTCTTAACTAGATTTTGCTCATCCCTTACGTATTAGGTACTCATCACATTTTCATTTTAAATAAACCTTAAAATGTTATTTAAATGAGACGAAAAAACATCGTAACACGCATAGAAATTTTGATGTACAAAATGGCCGTTACACAGAATATAATAACAGGTTTATTTATATGAGTGCTTATTTTAACGACATATGAAATGGGTACCACTGTCTGAGTTGAAGCTTATGTATAATAAAATAGACGTACATTTCCACAAATACTTTATTTAATGGTGGTCTATTTCTTTAAGTAATTACTCCAAAATGCTTGGAGGAAAAATTATTGCTGTATCGTAATGGCTACTTTGTGACATTGTAAGATAGCTGGCAGCAAACAAGCTAAACTTTTTTTATTGTTAACGGGTTGGAACATCTGGTCGGATCTCCGGCTCCTTACAGACTAAGAAGCCAGGAGTAGGTAGTATTTCCACTAAAACCTGCCTGCCGGCCTTAGGTGTCCTGCTCTAAGGAGAACCTGAACCATGTTATTCTAGGTGTCCCCCAGGATTAACACTACGCCTACTTACACTCTCTCCTGGAGGAAGCCTGGGCTTGTCTCTGAAGCTAAACTCGACCTATATACACATGATTCTCCTAACTTTCCTCATTCTCCACGTTTCACGTCACCAGAGGTTATAAATGAAGATTACTTTAAGTTTCGTTAAGGTTTTCTCTAAAAGTTAATTGGGCACAATTTGTTATGTTCTGCCCTTTTCATTTTTTAAGTATTAAATCACAGTACTGTTCTTATTTTTTCTCTACTTATAAGTAAATAATATAAAACAACATAATTCGTAAGAATATTTAGTTACAACACGTTCAGAAAAATTTATCTGAACTAAACGTTAGTCATAAAACAAAGTGAGGTTATGTTAACGCAGACAATATTAGGATTAATTTTTAAATATTCTTCATGCTAATATTTTCAAATTTCATAGTCTTTTAGTGGCATAATAAAAATGAAATACAACATACGTATAATACTTGAAATAACAGTAAACTATCAAATTGATCAACTGGTTGTCAGTTAATCAATTGTTTAACTTTTGATATAAAACATAAAAAGTAGAGGTATGAGTGTTCTTGTTTTTCTTATCAAACTAGCAGGAATACCTTACTATATAAAACATGCAATATTTTTATATCATTCATTAATTCAATGATAATTATTTTAGGTATATTCTATAATTATACAGCTTTCTACAAATGACACTGAACTTGCTTTCGGTGACCTTGGTACATTCATGTCTTGTCAAGTAGTCCATTGCTATCATTAGTGACTTAACATTACTAACTCTGCCCCGGCCTCACAGAACCGAACGGCGACCGACTTGAAACAGCGCTTGCACTGTGTTTCACCGTGTGAGCAAGGATACCGGAGACCCATACTCCAACCCCTCCCCATCCCCCTCCCCATACCTAAAGGCTGGCAACGCACTTCTGATGCCTCTGTTATTTTGGGTGTCCATGGGCGGCGGTAATCACTTACCATCAGACAAAAAGGTCTGCTCCTTTGCACTCTATTACTTAAAAAAACATATTTGTACAAATGCCTAATGTAGTAAAGCTAAATTAGTCCATTGTTACAGAAATTCATATTTTTTGGACGACAAATATACACAAACGTTATATTTATGCCATCTCGATGTGGTGGCGGACTAAAAATATGAAGTGATATCACCCTTACTCGACCATGGGTGTCGTAAAACACTATGCAAACAAACTATGCAGGACTCCACCACCATCACTTCAATACTGAAAGAAGGAATTTGTGAAACAAACCCTATGACCCGTATCTGGTCAGAGTGGTGTGGTGGGTCAAAAGCACATGACTTGAAGAGAATGATGTTCATGTCTAGCAGTTAAAAGTTGTAAGTGATGATAACTATATATTTAATCGTGAAGGGTTAGGTAGAGTCCTATTAGACATTCACAATTTGCCAACAACATTAAATTTTATAGTACCTCTTATATAATCAGAGCAAGCTTATCGCCGGCAACCGGGCCCGACTAATAGACGTAATCATTTATTTCCAAATAACGTATGTAATAATATAGAGATAGATAAATAACACTTATACACAGAATAACAACATTATCTCTTCATTACATATATATCATTGTGTGTAGGAACTGGTCCCACTATCTCTGGCTAACTCAGAAGTACTTCTGTCATATTGGGAATGTACCTATGTATGATCTGTAAATTGAGCAACTTAAATGTAATAATCATTGATGAAATAGGACACGAATATCAAATATACAAAACAAAGGTCAAAATTTATTCAAATAATATCTTAGAGTTACCCTACTTATCCCAAGTAAATTGTGTAAATCTAATCTCAGAATCCACCCGTCATTATACTACATTTCCACGGAGTTAAAATTGAGCTTATTTCATGTGCGGATAAATAAGTTATAAGGGATTAACTACCAGAAAGCTTTAACTTCTCATTTGCCCAACTAGCACAATTCGTGTGTTAAATTAACTTCAAACGTACTTGAAACTAACCTTTTAGGAAACTTCTTAAATGTTAGTTTCACATTTCATCCCTAAAGAAATATAATTCGTTAACTCTAATATTTGAAATAAACTGTTTTCATTGCAGTCTTGTATGTATGTATTATACTTTTTTTTTGCTAACGTTATGTATCCTTTTATCCGCGTCTCTGCTCGCTTGTACCTGTAATTTCAAGGTAATATTTTTTCAAATTAATATTTAGCCTTTGATACTGATAAACAATGTGGCTTTCTTCTGATAATTGAATTTTCAATATCGATTCAGTAGATCAAGAGGTTGCCCTTACAAACTTATAAACTGACAAATTTTATCTCTTTATAAAAATATTAGTGTAGATTATAGTATAACACACTATTATGCTGTATAAAGCAGAACATTGAAATACATTTTATCCACCATAAAACTGGTTATGTCTTTCAAGTATGCGTTTAGGTAGGCTTACTCTAGAAATAAAAACGGCGTCAATTTCAATTTTTTCTTACTATAAATCAAAAAGTAGCAGGCTTATGTTTCAGCTACCTAAGTATAGGGTATGTCCTTATTATTCTTACGAAACTCCAGGGTGATTTTAAGCGAGCAGCTAGGGTAAAATAAGTATAAAGTATTTCATACTTTTCAAATAAAGATATTTGATGCCCCGATTATGGGCCGTGATGGCTGGCAAACGAGAGACCCTACTAATAATTGAAGTTGAAATTAAACGCCGACCACTTAGTCTGGCCAATACTCAAGTCTGAGTGATTTTTTCTTATCTTTTCTAACTTTATTTGATTGATTTATACTTTTGATGTTTGGTTTGGAGTTTTATTTACAAAAAGCTTTTGGTTTATTTTTAGTTTACTAAAATAAATAAGAAAAGCTAAAACACATACCTTAAAAAAGAAGAGAGTAATACTTCAGGATATATAGATCAGCTTGATCGAACTGAAATCATGTCCTCACAGTTTGTCCTGCTCGACCTTAAACAGTGCATTTATGCATTCGATGAGCCCGAAATAGGCCAAAAAGTATTCCCTAACAGGAGGAGGTAATCTGCAAGCAGTAGTTTGCCCGAGGTATGTCGGGGTTCCAGGGTTTTCTTTTCTCTGGTATTACTGATTCCCGTGCTATAGGCCCTGGGAGTTTTGGTGGTTTCGAGTCCGATATGACCATCAGTTTGTGGTATCTGTAAGTATTTGGGACAAAACAAAGGGACACACACAAACGGCTACAACGCACTCTTGACACTGGAGTTGTAAGTATCCATAGGTTGGTAATTAGTTGCCACTATGTGACTTATCCGAATATATTTTACTAATTTCCAAGCAACTTCATATCAATGTATAAGATACACATTTTATTAATAATAATTTATAATCCTTTAAACTTTTACGTGTGGTGATGGGTAAAAAACNGATAACAAAATAATTACCATGTACAAATGGCGGCCTTATCGCTAAAAAGCAATTTCTTATAGGCCACCTTAGGATGGACAAATGGACTGTAGAAACTCAAAAGTCATGCAGGTACTTATTCCACTATTATAATTAACTTCAATCTTGACCAGTTTCGCCCTACGGTATTATCAAATTTTACTTGATCTTTCTAGATATTTTAGATTTATTTTTATCCAGTAGCAGTTGGCTGTAAGACTTTTTTTGGCTGGTGACGTTAATATCAATCCTTGGCTGAATTTAATAACCAAGTCCACTCCATACGTCAGTTAAAGAGAATTGAGGGATAACTAACTCACCCACTGCCCACCCTTCTCTACTCTCGTATCTTTTTCACCCGACTACGAAAGAGGAAGAGTTATGTTTTTCGCGGGTATGTATGGATATTTTTTGAAACGCCTTAGAGCCTAAACAGCTTGTTGTATTTTTGTGTGAGTGATGTGTTATTATGGGATGACAAAATCAAGGATTTTTGGAGACAAAAAGAAATACAAAAACATTATTTTTTCAATTCATCGAGTGTAGTATCAAAATAAAGAATTCTTAATGGTGATAACGAATATATATATAACTTATATCTTTTATATATGATATTGACGCAGTCGGGTTTTTTTTTAATAATTCATTACTTGCTTAGACAAGGACACACGGAAAAATTAAAGGAACGAAGTGAAGTTCAAAAGCTATATATATATAAGTATTCTACCAGTCAAACAAGCTATTATAGTACAATTTTTGCATAGTTTGAAGTTCAATAGCGTAGTGTGACAAATGTCCGAAATATTTTTTATTTCTCATTAGACCTGGACTCCGCTATCTATGTATCCAATTAAACAGAAGGTTTAATCCTAAGATCCCACACTAACATTCCATGTGTCATGCAATCTAGGATTTTTCTTCGTAATATAACAGCAAAAAAATTTGTCATATTTTTGTACCCCCATATTCCATCTCGTGTCTTCTTATATCTCAAAACACAACAGGAATAATATATGACAAGTCTATTACTTCAATATTCACGCTCAGCGGGGGCGTGGACCACAAGTGAATGCGTAGAGCCACATCACAAAAGAAGTCATTAGAAGAGCAAACTGGGGCTCGGAGTTACAGCACGTTGGAATTATGCTATTATTTGCAAACTTTATTATTCATCACTGTTTGAATTTCTCGGAAAAGAGATGGCTATTTTCATTTCTTTTTTATTAATAACCTTTCGTTAGCATAATTTTGTGAGTTATTCTCGTGATGTATCTTTAAATGTGGACACAAAAACGTGCAATAACACTCTAAGACGCACCATGCGTTAAAAGAAAGATTACATGTATAGCTATAGATTTCAGACGTAGCTACCATCCCATAATAAAAAGTCATTTGAATTGATCCCTCCAAAATTTTTACGCAATCGTAAACCTCATTCGTCTTTTTACCTTGATTTGCCGGCTGAAAGCGAAAAATATAAATCGCAATTAAAATTAACTCAAATCAATATAACACGGGTATATTTGTGACAACATATATATTATTCTTCTCGAACTGTTGTTTAAATCTATTTCTAAACAAAAGTTTCAAAGTCAATTTTAAATTTAATAAAAATTCGAACGATAGCCGTTTTTAGGGGAAACTGTTTTCTTTACTACTACGGGAACCGAATCTCTTCTTCCCTGTAGGTTTCAGGGCGGGAGTTCAGTATCAAGCCGAGTAAAAACCTCAGCTGAAAATCTTTTCCCATCTTTGAATTCACCACCTTTCACCTTCCGATCAACGTGGCATAGTATACCTAACTTCATGTCTAAAGACTTTATCTAGCAATCGACTAGGCTGTTGACGATTATGATTTTGATTCTTAGAACCAACTTTTTCATTGTTGACGATTATCAAAACTTTTTCACAGATCCCACTTTAAAACAAACATCTGAATATTCCTTTCCAATAAAAAAATTTTTTTATTAATAATACTGGCACTAGTAGTGTGTACCACTTACATTACCTTATATACAATAACCTTTGTATGTCATTCATCTAATCTGTCTTTGAATGTATTTTTCACACAAAGTATTTCGCAAATTAAGAAATATTTAACTCAAGATGGATTACAAGCTTACGTAAGTAGAGGAATATGGTATGACTGCTTTGTTCTTAAATTTTTAATGGTGGCATAATTTTATGAAAAAAATATTCCTTATGTTGCGATATTACGTCTACAATAAGTACCGTTAATAATTTATGATCATATTTTTGAAATTTTAAGTAGAACACGAAGTAAATGATGAATAATGAAGCAAACTAAACAGTACCACAGCACTTCAAATATAAACGGAAATCTTGCAACAATCCTTGTATCAACTTGTTCGGTAACAGACCAAAACCGCATTTCTTAGGACAGGTTTATGTCCAGGACTGGTCATTACTAGTCCTGTACATAGGCCACAGCCATTGCTGTTGATGAAGTAGAACACGAAGTAGTAATGAACAGTGATGTATTTTCCAACACTGAGAGTATAGTATTAATAGTATAATAACAAAAATTGCTTTGTCATCCCCCCATCTCAAAAAGATTACATTTGCCCTTCGATATCTAAGTGCAAAAGTCGGTTTTATTCACTAGAAGATATAGTAAATTGAATTTAGAACGTCGTGTGCCCTAAGTTTGTAAATTCAAAACATCATTAAACCTATATACTTCCACCTCCATGGTGCCAAAGGTATCGTAAATATTCTTTAATTTGTTAAAAAATATTTACGATACCTAAACTCAGAATCCAATCTTCCTGGTTTTCTTTTTTTTAATCTGCTTTGCCCGCTCCATTTTCTTTTCACGCCATATTGTTCAAAACTTAGTCTAAAATCTTGTGATTCTGAATGATTTTTTGTATTTAGTGATTTCCTCGCTGAGGTGGGATGAAAAGTTAGGTGTTGCACTCGAGTGCAAAGATTTTTTACCTCATGGTCTTTTAATTCCCTCGCTAGCGATCAGGATTTTAATTATTTAGCATTTTTGGAACGCAAGATTTTCTGATTGTTACTGAAATTTCTTGAGATTATTTGAAATCCAAATCTTTCATTATTATTATTCATAGATTTGGAAGATTAATGTGCGTGATGAAATGGATATTTACCTCAAAAATTTTTGGCAAAAAATTTGTTGAGAAGGAATTTTTTACACTTACTCATATCTTTAGATTACAAAAGACAACGTACAAATGTGAGAGTGTAAAATAAAAATATTATTTAACCTCATTTCCAACCTTTAAGTTGAATTAAAATCAATAAAACATATTTAAAATAAGACAAAATGAGAGAAAAAAATGAAAAGATAACTTTATGTTTAGACTAACAGGAGCCAAACATGATTGAAAAAAAGCAGACTCGGAAGAGTTGGATGATCATCAGTTAGCTAGTAGTGATATAAAATCATGTTTAAAATTTTCGCAGTGCCAATAAATAACTCTCCTGTTTTGAAACTGAGATGTTTTTCAACTACTCACACACTCATCCAAACTCTCACAAGGCACCTCGCTTAGCGCCTCGGCTGGAGTCTGGGCGAGTGGAGGGGGCTACAACCACACTCTCGTGAAAGTGTGGTTTATTGTCACGTGTTGCCCCTCGTGTCCTTTGACTCCCGCCCAAAAACCACAAAGTGGAGCGACAGTGAGGCGGGCCGAGAGAAAACGAGGGGACACGAGCAAACTCGCGTTGCTTCGTGTAGCCTCGTGAAGAGTGTGGACGGAGCATAAAGTGTAGACATAGCACGATTAATTACAAGCGAATCGATTCACATCCCAACATTGTCATTCGATCGTCAAGCACATAAAGTCTAAAATTGGATACTTTTCAAATATTACAACTGTTTCACTTTAAGTCGTCTATAAATCAGAAACGTATTATTCGATACGCAGCTCAAATCTATTTTCGTCATAAACAAGCTTCATATATGGAAGTTCCGAAAATATCTGAACTTTAGTGAGACCTTTATGTAGCTTTCACATGGCTATTATATCGATTTAATGAGTGACTCGATTTGTATACTGTACCTCTTATTCATGGGGCACACATTCTAGTAGTTGTCGAAAAGCAAAATAAGCAATAAGTGTGGACGGTAAATAATTTACTAAAAGCCTCTTTTCTTCCAAGACTTTTTTACGACACGTCGGAAAGGCTTTGTGGATCTGTGGATCCTAAGAGACATAAGAGAAAGGAGTATGTGACGTATTCACTAAAAAATAGCCCAACAATCGGCTTTGGGCGTTCAGGGCCTTAGAGGAGATCAGGACCATGTGATTTCAGGCGAACCCCATATCGTACATATTTACCACGTACTGGCTATAAATATTTTAAAATAGCTTCTTCCCATGGCTCTATCCACGTATATATTGCCATCACGGTAAAGAGTAATGTATATCCATGTCAAACTTCATTGAAAGCCGAACAGCGGCTTCATCGTGAAAGCGCAACAGACAGACGATTATATAAACAGACAGAATTACTTTCTAATTTGTAATATAAGTAGGTATTAAAAGTATAGACAACATCTATCATACATATACGTAAGCTCTAAGTTGGGTTAGTTAAATAAGTGATACTGGAATAACTTGAAAGTATTTAAGAAATCTTTAAAATGTAACTAAAGCACCTGTGCAGAATAACTTAGCTGTACAGCCGTCATCTATTCGTTAAGTACAAGTACTCGTATAAGAACATTTATGTGATCTGTGCCTAAAAGCAGAAACGAACCAAGAAATATATTTTAATTAACTGTACATTGAAACTTTTAACGATTCTACGTTTAATTAAATCTCTATGGTTAGCACCGTTAACACACACACTTAAAATTGGCACGAACCTAGATCTTACGAAGTAAATAAACGAAATAATTCTAAAACCCTTATTTTTTGCTAAATTTATGAATTTAAAAATAAGTAAAGAAACATCGTTTACCAGTGTCAGATTATTTACAGCAAAGGTCAATATTGTCTGTATGAAAAAACGGACAAAATTCTTGGAGGACCACTACGGGCGAACTATTTAAATGCAAATTTGCTTGCTTATGGTACCCAAAAAGCACGATTCACAATTACATGATTTCGTTAATATTCTTCAGAACTTGTGGTGATGGAATACGGAGTCGCACCACCCCATTTTATCCATGAGTGTCGTAAAAGGCGAATACTTTTTTTTTATGGAATAGGGGGCAAACGAGCAGGCGTATCACCTGATGGTAAGCGATTACTGCCGCCCATGGACACCCGTAACACCAGAGGCATCACAAATGCGATGCCGGTCTTGGGGGAGGGGGAGGGGGATGAGGGCAGGGTTGGATTATAGATCTCCGGTATCCTCACTCACTCGGCGAAACACAGCGCAGGCGCTGTTTCACACCGGTTTCCTGTGAGGCCGTGGTATCACTCCGGTCGAGCTGGCCCATGCATGCCGAAGCGTGGCTCTCCCACGGTAAAATGAAAAAACTACGCTGGACAACATCACTACAAGGAGAAGTCAAACTTGAAACAAACATACCAACCTGACGGGCCAACCTGGTATAATAGGCCGAAACCTCCTTTCTGATGAGAGATCTATGTGCAACAGTGAACTATTAAAATCTGTTGATACTAATGATGTTTAGGAAAAAACCTTAATAGTTAAAACTTCTCTTTTCTCAACTCTCCTAGCTCGCATTTCTACCTGACTTCCTCCTTCCAGTTCTTGGATTCCAATCGTGACCGAATCCTCCGCTCCTCGAATAACCTCCTCCTATCATGCTCCTCCCACACTTCCACATGCGTTCATTCTTCTTTCCTAGTTCAATCTGTTCTTCTCTGAAATGCTCTTCCCAAGGAAATAAGAATAGCACCCAGTCGTGATTGGTTCTAGGCCAAAGTACGAACTCTCCTAATCCAAAACTTAGCAGAATCATCACGAATTTGATCCTATTTCAGTATATATGTATATATGTGTGTATATACGTATGAATGTGTGTATATTTGTAAGTATACTTAGATATGTCATATTACTTAATTTCAGTTCTTTTTTTGTCTATTTTAATTTTTTTTTAAATATATTTTATACATTATAAAGTATACACTAAATTACCTGTAAGATGCCACATAAACTCATTCGAGTTTTTCCGTGCATCAGTGTCATCACCAAAGCATATTTAAATCTCAAATTCTTCAACATATAAAACAATATAAACAACATTCCAGAACTCAACAGGCATATACACAATTATAAATTAGAGAGGGTAGTCATTGATATATTTATATTAATCTACTACCCTACTAAAATGCGCTCATCACCGGCACCGAACATGACCGACCGTTGCCGAATTAATTTATCAAAGTATAGTGCACTCTTACATTCATTTCCACGCCACCTGAAGTTAGACTGTTAGAGAATTTCAACAGTATTAAGTAAGTCATTGTACTTCTTGTGCATGAAGTTAAGTAAGTAAGTAAATACTTAAATTCACAGATAAGTCTAGAAATATTTTTGCCTGCAAACCTAAAAACGTGGTAAGTTTCGAATGTTTTCAAATCACTGGTATATTTTTGTATCTAAAGAACCGGTGTACACCCAAATTAAAATTTTACACAGTATTTTTTTTAAAGATGTAATCGCATTTAAAATTGTATGAAGAAATGACTTGAATGTACGTTAATTGAAATTACATAAAATATATGGCTGCCAACAGTTAAACAGACATCTTTACTGTAAACAATTGGTCTTTAATCTGATGTTTGTGGTTGAAAGGTAGTTTTGAATGTTGAATTGTATCAATTACGAAAGAGCAGACCAAACCACGGGTCTAAAATAACGCCAGACTAAACATCGATGACTTGAGCACCGAAAATATGCGCTATATAAAGAGAATTCTTGTGTAATATTTCATGATTTCCATTGATTTTTTCGGACATTCGGACATTTATCACACACAACGCAATCTATTTCCAAACTAAGCAAAGCTTGTACCATGGGTACTAGACAACTGATATAAATACATACATATTATACATAAAAAATACCCAAACTCCAAAACATTTATTTGCAGATCACACAAACATTTGATATGACTCCGGAATCGAACCCGAGACCTCATGATCAGCAATCGAATACGCTAACCGCTAGACCAACGAATATTAAAATTGATTAAATTTTAGTAATTCGATTGCTTAACTAAAACAGGCATTCATACTAATATTTTAAATTCTTAGTAACTCTATCTGTCTGTTCCGCATTCACAGCTTAACCGCTGCAGTAATTTAAACGAAACTTGGTATGAGGATGCTTTGTTTCTTGAGAAAGTGATAACCGACATTCACGTGGACGGAACTGCGGGCAAAAGCTAGTTTTGTATACATAAAGGGCATATAGATAAATGCCTATACATAAAAAAATTATTTACATAACATCGGAAAATCAATCAAAACTCAATAATACAAAATACAGATTTTTAATATCAATTTATTACTTAAAATTACTTTGAGCTATCAAGTTGAACGTTAACAGCTACTGTTTTCGTCATCTAAATACAAAAAGGTGGCTCAAATTCATATTAAACACAGTATGTGAAACAGCACAAATGTATTTATCCTGCTAATATTATAAACGCGAATCTTAAGTATGGATGGATGTTTGTTACTCTTTCACGTAAAAACTTCAGAATGGATTTTAATAACATATATACTACAATTTATAAAGATACAATGCACATAATATCTTTGTATCATGGGTAAAACCGGCTCAGCTTGTTAAAAATATCTTTAATTTATTTTAATACAAGGGAAAGAATCAGAGACCTTAAGCCGTTGCGCTGGGCTGACTAAATCTGCTCTACACGCGGCTCAAGATAGAAACAAGTGGCGAACTATCACTCGCAGAAAGGCTCCAAATAGGTGTCACGACCCTCAGAATTTATGATAACGACACAAGTATGTCGTTTTATGATATGGCAAAGAAAGCGAACAGATTGATCACTTAAAGGTAAGTAACGTCAATCGTCCATGGCGAGCTAAAACTCGAGAGTCACAAATGCCGTTTTTAAGTCCCTTCCCGCCAGAATCAGACGAACGAGGATTTAGGCTATGATTACCTCACTCGTTTATAAAAAAACATACAAAAGAATGGTTTATTGGGTTTTATGCTGCGGATTTCTGTGATTCTGTGCTATTATTTTACTTCTAAGACTAAGTTTATATTGGCTCTCCTACGGTACCCAAGTGATCCTGACTACCAAGCCAGAGGAAATCTCTGGCTATAGATTGTGTATGACCACAAAAATTTACGTATAAATACATATGTATATATGTGCACATATATGATAGATCCATAGAATTTTTAAGTAAAATCGCAGCGTTCCTAGGTCGCCCACAAGGTGGTCCTACGATCCGGTGAAGATCAGGGGAAGCCGTTGGATACAGCAAGCATAGGACCGATTGTTGTGGATAACCTTGGAGAAGGCCTATATCAGCAGTTGAGGTCTTTCGACTAAAATGATGATGATGATGAACACATTGGTGATCAGTTTCCTAAGCTGGTCAGTTCAAGACCTGTCTAGTTTGGTATCAGATGGATCTGAGTATGGTATGTCTATTTACTAAGAACCTGGAAGAGTCAGACTTTATCACAAGTGGGTAAGCTCGCCCGGAGCGATATCAGTCTTTTTTATAAAATCTGGAGCAAACGAGCTGAAGCAACGCCTGATGGTAAGCAATTACCGCCACCCATGGACATCCGCAACACCAGAGGCGTCACAAGTACGTTGCCGGCCTTTTAATAAGGAGTACGCACTTTTCTTGATGGTTTGGAGGTCGTATTGGTCTTGGAATACCGCATGTGATAGTTCATTCCACAGTTTTGTGTTACAGAAAATCCGTAATTCATTTGCTTCTTTTCACCAACAAAATGTGATTAAGTTACCCTCCTCTGACTCTAGGCTAAGGGATTCCTAGCACAGCAACACACTTGTGATACTTACCATGAGGTAACACGTCCGCTTGTTTGTCCCCTTAACCATAGAAATAAATATAACCATGAAATAAACTACTATTTAATTAAATTACTAAAGAAAAAATTAGTTATTCATCAATTTGCTTTTATTAATAAAATGAAAGGTAAATCATTAATCAAATATCGTATATATTACTAACACAACCGTTCTTAAGTTATTTACGAATTCTTTCAGAATTAACGTTGTTATTTGTCCACATAGTGACACGAAAACCAATTTAAAAGTACACCCACACACAGAATATACGTCATCAATGAAGGCTTGAATAGGGATCCACCGAAATAGCTCAGCAATTCCTAAATACAAATCAGAAGGCAGAGAAAAACATCAACCTGTTTGTCAGTCGCACGCGTATCATTTTGAAAGTGATCACGTTTTCTGGCAATTGTCAGTTGCAATAATTTAAAAATATGATCATTCTGAGAGCAGGAAACACTTACCTTAATTTGAAATGTATTTTCTTAAGTGATGACACACAATTTGTTTGTATATTACCACGTAAACTCGCGACGAACGATCGTAACGGACACCCAACGCGGGCGAGCCCCAAATGAGGAATGAATGAATTCAGGGGTTGCTACGGTGGGCGGGGCAGCTCCGCACGATAGAACTCAGCCAAATTCAAAAGCCTCATCATCCCCGAGTAGGTATGTAAAAGCTGAATTTTTAAATTTGCCTTCTTGTGGAAAAGTCTGGTGATTCTGCGCGCAACCTACCCGTTTTAAAAGTTATATGTCTTTTAAATGCTCTCATAAAACCCTGTGTCACTTAATTTGGTAGGTTGTTTGCTATTTATTGTCGGTAGTCTATTGAAATATTTCGTAGAACGTGCCATCATAAAACAGAGAATGTGCCTCTTTATAGCCTTGTATTCGCATATTCGGGTCTTATCCCAAGTTAATGGATACTGTCGATGACTTGTAATAGAAGATAATGAATTATCTAATCTCATCTTTAAATATTTCAATTCCGATACATTTATTGCTTATTATTTCATTCCAAAGATTCTGTTTATATAACAGCTGTAGTAATTCTTTTGACAGACTGATGAACCGTTCAATAATTACTTAGGGATCATATTTTGATCTAGAACATAAATAAATACATATGTCCAGCTTCTGTCTTTTTGTATTATCTACCTGGAGTGATAAATTTTACATTAGAAAAAAAATATAATGAATACTTATCACAATAACACTCTATGCTATATGCCTTATTTATTAAGAAAAACTTATGATCATCAACTGAAAACAAATTTATTTTCTACAAAATATACTTTTAAAATAAGGATGTTAAAAATTCAAATTACATAGCCTATATTTGTCAATTTCAAGTTTTCTGCTTACCTTTTAGATAAATTACAAAATTATTTTCTACAACATCCAATTTATTCGTGAACCCCTTCAATAGCTTTTACAACTTATGTTGACATTCAAGGTCTATCGATACTTAAAATGTTAAGAATTTATTTTTTATTACATCAAAACCTTTGAGGGTTCTGTTCCACGAAAAAAAGGATACTTTATACTCTTTTTTTCACCTTCATATGATCGGTATTGTGTTCAAATTAACATCAAGAACTTACAACTGTACCTTGAAGCTTTAAAAATTAAGCTTCTGAGTTAACGAGATCAAAAGATACCGTCAATTAAGTCCCTGATTTAATACATTTTAAAATTACTTCGGTCTTCGAATTCACCTAGAGACGTAAAGTTTAATGAAAAGCAAGGCTAAAAGTATAAATATTAGTTAAGAATCTTTCCAGTGTTTTTATATCGAAATGCAAGGAAAGGTGTACAAAAATCTATGAATATCGCTTTTTCTAAATGAACAAAATATTACGTCTAAATGAACAACGTACTGTATAAATTATGTTTATCAAGAAACGCCTCTTTAAGCCAGCAAGACCCCCTTTTTTTTCATGTGGAAAACCCCTCGGGCTTTCACCCCACCGGGGTTTACGGCGGGGCGGTGTGTCGGAATCGAACCGACTAAAACCACACGGTGTGCCACTCTGTGCCCGAGACGGGAGGGATCCGGGAACCGCTTTCTTACGCCATCCAGGCCCAGCCAGCAGGACCCTAGCTTGACCATTTTCTTGCAATAAGCAAATTGTACAAACAATTATTACTGAAACTATTTTTCGTAATATGCTAATAAAAAATCAAGTTCAGCATAAAATTAACAGCGGGTGTAATCGAGGCCTCAACACGTGATAAATTTCTTTTATATAATTAGAAACTTAGTAGGTGTAAGTGGCAATGTGTTAGTCATAAATGTCACAGAACCGATTACCGCTGGAGTAACCTTGTTCTGGCAGTGAAAAACCGCGTCTTGGCAAACGTAGTGTAAGGCACCCTCTGGTCAAATGGCGAGACATCTTGCGAAAGAGAGTCTGCGGCGACCGGATGTCAAAGCATCAGACCGGGGTCTATGGTATCCCTTAGAAGAGGCCAATGTCCAACAGTGGACTGCAACGGTCTGATGATAATTATTATTTTTATATATAGCTGATATAGGGAAATAACGCAGTGATGAAATTCATTGTGCACAAGCACAGGTTATTTTTAAATTAAATTTCACTAGTATAACTTAATAATGAAACTTCTCTATCGGTAAAGAAATGTTGCTATAGAAGTAGGACGGACTCATAGATTTAATCAGATTTTTGAGGAATGCGTTAGAAGTAATGACTAATATTTCCTGTTTTTATAACATCTTGAGTTATTCGTTCATAATCGTGCATACGGTAACTATTTTTATCGTCTCACATTACCACATATCTTGAACCCGGTGGGTTTACTTAGATAAGTTTCAACTATAAAACGCTTTTTAAACATTTTAAACATATCTTATCAAGAAAATTCAGAACAAACCTAATTGAGAATATAAATATTGCGTGTTTTTTAGATTAAATCATACCAAAGTATATTTAAATAGCACCTTTTGACGTAATTATTTTTTAAAATACAATTGGTTTAATAAGACAACCAGTGCATAAGCCTAGAAGAACTATTGATGTATTCTAAAAAACAAACCAAAACTAAAAAATTTATTGGAATACGTATCGTCAAATAATGTATAACCATGTACTTTTATAAATCATAAAACTTTTCTGTACCCACCTATATATTAAGTAATAAATAATTACAGAAGAGCGAGGTCCCTCAATGCAAGTATTTTTTAACTTAAAAGAAGACCCCGGCAACTAGATATAATGAATTGATTAAATAGTTACTGTAATAAATACATTTAAATTTTTTATGATCTCGTAGAAGTCTCGTAAAAGTTACAAAGATATTTTCTGAAGACAAATTTAGAAATGTATTGTTCAGAGCTTAACTCGATGAGGTATTTTCAATACAGTATTATTATCACCGCCAAGTTCGCTTGACAAGACCTATTCAATTGTGTATCATTGTAAATACCAAGGAGAACTATGAAAATAAATCTTCTATATAGGACATTCTGTAGTATATAGATTAAGAGACACGTGTAACCTTATGCCCAAATACATTTCTAACGAAATTTTTCATGTAATGTCTTTATTATTGTTTATTATACTTGCTTCATCTTGAAGAATTTTCAAATTCAGTATACGTACATTTATTTTTCAAATGGAAGTTTAGTTTAGACTTATAATATTAATCGATATCATTGTAGTCGTTTTGAGTGTTTCAATGGCCTACCCAAATGTCCTGTTGGCGGTAGTGTCCCGCTTCAGGTCGGTAATCTTAACTAATAATGGTTAGGTAACTCGATAGCTGGGGCTGTATGTCGTCTGTATGGACAGGCCGATTCAAAACTATGGTCTTTTCTTTAAAATCCCAACTCAGACTCTAAACTGTACTGGAATATTTTTTTAATCATTGATGACACCCCTGTGATTTGTTTCGGTATTTCTTCTCAGAATGTATATTAGGAAGTACTGGCATTTTCTAGCTGTCCGACATGTAAAAATATTTACTTACCTTATAAAAATAAATACCATTTAGTACCATATTTCTTAAAACATTATACGAATAATGGTAAATTTACACACAATCACAATCTACCGCTATCATTCTATGTGATAAAACTTCAATATCTATCCCTTGTATCATTGACACTCCATCAATGTCAACTACTCAAGAAACTTTTTGCCTTGTACAATAAATCTATGGTAAATATTATTCCTTGGTGTATTTCCAGTCTAATGCGAACTTAACACATTTAATAAAGTCAATATCTGATTAATACTGTAGACATATAATTATCTTATAACCGCATTCACATAAGTATATATTTAAATAACCAGCAGTTGTTACTTGTCTAAAAATCTAAAATCCTTATAGATAACAGCACATGTAGTCTTGTAATGGTTGTTATATAGTTTGTCTCAATTTAGTTATCTTTTTTAGGTATTCCAAATTTGAGAGTATATCGTATACACAAAAATTGTTACATAAATTTTACATATTAATTATTCGTATCGTATAAATAAAAATTGTTACATAATTTTTATATATTAATTTTTCAAATGTACATTATATTTTATACAAATGAAATGAACCATAAATGATTATAATAAAATTTATATAATAAAATACTTTGACATGCATGTAAAAATGAAATTTATTTATAATAACAATTAAAGAAATTCAAAATTATATGGAACATAACTTTAGTGGGACGCATAAAGTTAGTTACTATCAAATGAAAATATTTAACAATTTATTCATTTTTAAATCGTGGAAAAATAAAAAATAATTGATAACATTCCACATCGACATTTTACTTTGAATAATGCTGAAAAGTCACTGTTTTTCATTATTATTTCTATTTATATCAAGTCATTGGTGTCAATTTCATGCAGTAACATGCAATAACAAAGTATGTTACATACTTTGTTTAACATGCAGATTTAGTTGATTAAATTTGTCGTTTTTTCCTCGATTTTTGACCACCACTTTTGGACTCTGCATATGCTTTCCGTCAGGCAGAGTAATCATTTTGGCAAGACCATACATAAAAAAAACATTTTTATCATCAGTTTTAAAATGGACCGGGTCTTTTTGTCAGTTTCCTTTGTTTTTCATCACAATGACTTATCAAAATGTTACAGATCCACTTACTCAAAGAATAATATCCCTAATTGTACAGTAAATATTTACTCTTCAACGCAGCAAATGTCAATTATGAATCGATCCAATTATATGACTCATCGAATCGCACTAATATGATTGATTCTTCTCGTTTCACTCAATATTAACGGTTACTTTGATTGTTAGTATAATAAAACAACTGTAACAATATTGTTTCCGTGGGGATGTACCTCTCACTACTAATTAGTAAAGTAAAGAATAACATTAGACATAAAGATTTAATGTGTTTCTTCTAAATCTAGAATCTAAATCTTTCCATAATATCTATCATAATGAATCGGAATTTTTTATAGCTTATCTCATATATATAGCTCATAACTAGCAGCTCATAGCCCAGTTGCACTCGGTGATTAGACACAATCATCGAGGGTAAGCAACGATGGCGCGGTCAGTACCTGGATGGGTGACCGCTAGTGGCATGTTACCATGAGCGTCTCCGTGATTCGGAGGTCACGTTAAGCAGTCGGTCCCGGTTGTTATCATACGATAACAGTCGTGAAGCTTAGTTGGAGGCCTTCGGGCGGCTTAAAAACATCCAACGGCAAGATTTACGTAGCCACAACGTATTCTTGCCAGTCCCCAACCCGCACTTGGCCAGCGTGGGGACGTATGGCCTTAACCCTCTCCTGAGAGGAGACCCGAGCCCAGCGGTGGGACATTATGGGTTGTTGTTTTATAACTAGCAGCAAATTTTTTTAAGTGACTGAATTCAGTAATAATGTTTTTTTTTATAAAAAGATAAGAATATTCTTGCATCGCGAGAGACTTCGCAAACATGCCTGAAATGGACACATAACTCTCAGACTCTGAACAACAATTTGTGGATGACACAAACTGTTGTCCCGTGTAGGGTTTCAAGCCACAATACTCTGTGCAGTAGGGAATGGCGTGGTGACCGTTTAAACCTCTACGCCAATTTAAAATTTATGAATTGAAAGTATTCCGTTTTCTATTTCATAAATTTTTCTTCTCCGATAGCCATTATGTATCATTTTATATTATGTATCAACTCTTAATATCTTTTCTTTTCTGACTTGGTTTCCGCTTTTCACAACCATCTAAAATTTTCATATTTTAACTGCCTGGAGTGTCAATAAATACGACTGTCGTACTAAAGTCTTGGTTCTAATTCTAAGGGCACACCAAATGGGAGAGCCACGCTTTGGCATGAATGGGTCGGCTCAACCGGAGTAATACCACGGCCTAACAGAAAAACTGTATGAAACAGCGCTTTTGCTGTGTTTCACTGAGTGAGTGAGGATATCGGAGTCCCATACCCTCAACCCCTCCCCCATTCCCCTCACCATCCCCCAAAGGCAACGCACTTATGACGCCTCTGGTGTTGCGATCAGGCGATATGGCTGCTGGTTTGCCCCTATTCCATAAAAAAAATAAGGCGTTTGTGTGTTTTCTTTGTGGTATATCAATCAATCTTAATGTCATAAAAGAAGCATTCTAAATGATAACATTTGGTATGCTTCTGTTGTGACATCTATATGAATATCTGACACAATAATGTGTCAGATATCCGAAAATATTGTTACTATCTAAAAGCAGGGTTTTGTTTAGTTAATTAAAAAAAAATTTTTAACTGAACAACATCTAGTCTCTGTTTCGTCACCGGTCTGTTACATAAATAATTATACAAAGTTGTTTTCTTTCAAGACTGACATCAAAGACATAAAGTTCGATCAAAGAACGATATTTATAGGACCGCCATCTGCAAGGCGTGTGTTAATCGTTAATTTATAGAATTCCCTACATAACCGTGTAAACGTAACTCCAAACAGTGACATTGATAAAAAAATACATTCTGATTAATACTGGGTTTTAAACGGACTCGGATAACAAAAATTTTTATAAGTATAATTGTAAAACTGCTAACCATGTATTTATCTATACATGTAATAAAATTTTAAGAGAGTGACGTGTGTTTATTCAAGACATTGAAGAAAAACTAATGAAAGGGTCTATATCAACTTAGCAAAACTCAAAACAAGAGATGTTAGAATTTTTGATATTCTGTGTATCTGTATGTTTGTGCGCGCTAACTTTAGAAATGGCTTTAACGATTCAAGCTTTTATTTCTATGTATAATATGTATGTATTTACAAAAAAAAAGTATATAAGTATTAATATCCGTAATCTAGTACACATAGTACAAGCTCTGCTTAGTTAGGAACTAGATGACGTTGTGTGTTAAAATGTCTGAACATATTTATTATTATTATTTCCAAAGACTGAATGAAGTTACCAGGAGGAGAGGAAAACTAAAATACAGCTCAATTTCATTTAGTCTCGTTTCGTTTCGTTTTGTTTCGTTTCATTTCGTTTAGTTTAGTTTAGTTTAGTTTCGTTTCGTCGTATTACATATGTCCTTATGGTGACGGAATAGAAATATAGAGTATCACCACCCCTATTCATTTCATGGGTGTCGTAAGAGGAAACTATGGAACCATACTATGCAGTGAAATACCATGGCAAAGAGAAGTAAAATTTGGATGAAACCGTTTTTTCTACGTTTGGAGTTATTATGTAACTAGTTTTCAACTAAATTTCCTACTGAATCTGATATTAAGAAGAAATTAAAACCTTTCCTCGGAAGTTTGCTTTTAAAAATGCTTCCAAATATGCGTCAGGTATGTGATTTCAACAAACAACGTATTGTGATTGCTATTGTGCATAAGTTATTTGTTCAATTCGATACAAACAACTTAGGCCGACATTATTTTTATTGTTAGCTTTCTAAATTTACTGAATACGCAAATTTGGAAGTTTAATAAGCTCACAAGTTATTCCCTGTCCAAATCCCTTCTCTTGTTAAACGTTGTTGACGCGAAAACTGGTTGAACTTTGAAGAAAATTTACATAGTGAAATCGCTTAAGTTAACTCTTGTGAATTTGCAGGAAATTAATGAAATATAGGAGTGATTTAAACTATTATTTTCCTTTTAAATATTTAACTATTAAGCTGTATTAAGTTATAGATAAGTCAGATATAGACTTCGCAATACTATTCCTATAATGATACATACAACTGATGACGAAAATGAGTAGTCAGGTAATTGGTCTAAATAAACACACACATGCACACAGCATACGCGTCTAAAATACACGGCACACAATGTATAACCACATACATACACAGATGCATGCACGCACGCATATTGGTGCGTGGTCACATGCCAGGCGTGTAGTTTCTGTATTACCTATGCTTTTAGTCCTTTCCTTATTTAAAGCCATAAATCTTTTATAATTGACATACGAGTATAATTATGTTTAATGAACCCATGTAGTACAAAGCGAAGACACTAGGCCCTGAAAAACAGTTTACACTAGTTTAGGAATCATAGAATTCACCTTAAATATATCATCTTCATATCAACAAATAAACAAATACACCTATAGTTATTACTTAGATCTCACTCTTCAAATCCACTGTCACTAAATAATAGACCAGCAAGCTTGCCAGTTTAGTAGTAATAAAGGTACATTATATGTACATACGTCTATACATACAATTTCAACACATTTTTCTTACCGGCTTCACCGCAATCAAATAAAAAAATGTGCTCGAAAATCAACTCGAACTTCTTCTCGTATTTACATATAAATTATTTTGCAAAGGAAAAGGCAGGCTCCATTTTTTTTTTATCGCTATCCAAATTATATCTTTGACGTGATATTTTGATATCAAGTATTTGATTCCTCATAAGTGACTCGCATCGCCTCCACCGTATGCAATTTACACATTGCCATAAAATATTCATGGCTCACATATGTAGCTTTTGTCTGTAAAGATTTTTGAAGTGAATACTTTTTAGCGGCGTTGTTCACTTTCTCGTGATAGGTAAAAAATGTTAAACTCGCGTCAGAACACGTTAACTGATCGAAAATTCGTATTTTTTATGGTGGGGGAAAAAAATGTTAAGCTCGCATCAGGACACGTTAACTGATCGAAAATTCGTATTTTTTTTGTGATGGTTAAAAAATATTAATTTCGCGTCAGGACACGTGACCTGATTGAAAATTCATAAGACGGAAGGAGAGACCATAATTTGTCATACCGCTCGGATGGACTCGGGACCGCCGAGTGTACCCGAACGAGAAAGATACAGTCAGCTGCTTTTTGCTTGTGTCGCTGTGTTTAATACTTTCAATTAATACCTAAAAATCGTCATTTTTTACTTCTTTTTATCCCGCATTTTATTAAAAGAGCAAATAGGCTCATTTCAAATGAGATTAAATAAGTGTTTGTAGTTTTGAGTTTTCACTTGTGTCGGCAGTCCTCATGACTGCTTAGTGTTTTTTTTTAAATCTATTCACTTTGCATTGTACTGTAGAGGAACGGGTCACATATTCCCCCAACACAAAGGGAGGATCCTCCGACCAGGCGAGGCGATCATGCCTGGCGGGTCACTGGGCCCGACGGTTAATGTTGGGATGTATAAACACACTAATTGGCGCGAGAACTTCTATTGCGCGATGCAGGATTGGTAGCTTCTTCGTGCACTACGTTACTCCGTAGTTCAGTATATCTTCGGTGGATGGCGTTGTCATATATTTTATGTTGACGCTGTATGTGGAAGTCGCCACAGTACTTTATGTAAGGAACTAAGCTTAATTCCCTTATCGTAATCATCATCCTGTTCGACTAATTAATGAAAATTATAAATGCCAAGGTTTTGCAAGGATAATCGGATTTTTGTTACCCTATCGCGCAAAAAGAACGCATTCAACGCATTTGGATAAAACTTTACGGTTATGTAAATTTTATACATTCGACATCCATGCGGAAGGAGCCGTAACCAATATCTAATAAAAAGCAATAGTAAGCTTATCTTTCTTACAATACCAATCTTCATCTATACAAATAAATAAAATTAAAGTGCTTGGTATGAATTTAAAATAAAAAAAAACAGCATTCTACGAAATGCATATGAAAGTTTATACGGTACTTAAAAACAATTTGTTTCTCCAATGATGTGGTGGATAGACCATAAGGCGCTCATAGCCCAGATGCACTCGGTGATTAAAAATAATCACCGAGGGTAAACAACGACGGCGCGGTCAGTACCTGGATGGGTGACCGCTGGTGGCATGTTACCATGAGCGTCTCCGTAATTCTTAGGTCACGTTAAGCAGTCGGTCCCGATTATTATCGTAGGATAACAGTCGTGAAACCTAGTTGGAGGCCTTTGGGTGGCTTAAAAACATCCAACGGTAAGATTACGTAGCCACAACGTTTTCTTGCCAGTACCCAACCCGCACTTGGCCAGCGTGGGGACGTATGGCCTTAACCCTCTCCCGAGAGGAAACCCGGGCCCAGCAGTGGAACATTATGGTTTGTTGATGCTGTTGATGATAGACCATTTATCAGAGAAGGCTATATATAAAAAGATTACGGTGAAATCAATAGTAGTCAAGTATCAATAACGTTGTAAAAAGGAAAAAAAATCCCTTTGATAAACGCAGTCGAAGTTGCCCGAGTTATCTAATATTAATAAAGAAAAACAAAATCTAGTATCTTTTTTTTTAAAGACAACTCCCGCATTACGAATATACATTCCTGTGTCACGGGGATCTTTACAAACATACATGAAACGGACACAAAGTACACCCAGACTTAGAACAACAATTTATGGATCACACAAAGTATTGTCCCATGTTGGATTTATATAGGTACACAAAGTCGTAAATCAACTTAATGTCTTATCTACTATCGAAACGCGTGTTTTGCTTTGTTGTCTACAAGAGTACGTCCTGATAAAATTATGTTCCTCTGAATAGCTACATAGATTGCGTACATTAACTAAATTAGTTACCGTGAGAGCTTCTAACTACTTGTGTTTAAGTCATTTGCTAATGAATACGTTTAGGTTTAGTGTAGAAAATCCACAGACCAGGTGGGGTGATGATCTGCGCAAGACGGTTAACAGGAGCTGGATGCCAGAAGCCGAGGATCGAACCTAGTAACGTAAAATTGGAGAGCTTTGTCCAGCAGTGGGCCGCGATAGGTTGATGATGATGATTCAACGATTGAAACAGTGCTCTAATTTTAATGCCAAATCAAATGACAATTTCTGTGATTTTAGTATTCGTGGAATCCCCATCTCCGTGGGAAAGAGAGAAAAGATATAAAGGCAACTAATTACAGTTGAAATTCTGGATAATAATTACTATACTTTATTACTTGAAGCATAAGAGCTATAGACGGCTTATTTTAATATTTTTGAATATTTATGTTGTGTATATGTTTACTTGTGGGTATCTATATTTACGCGGTAATGAAAACATATTCATATGAATTTGTTTCAGTCCAATAAATCTCATTTATTTAATAAATTCTACTAATAATTATAAATGCGAAAGTTTGTGAGGATGTTTGTTATTCTTTCACGCAATAACTACTGAATGGATTTGGATAAAACTTTGCAGTAGTACAGCTTTTACATAAAAATAATTTCTGTTGTACTGGCTTTATTACTAACACATTTGCTGCGATAACGCTGCGAGGACTGGTCAAGTAAAAAATGAATTTTTTTTTATCTTATCTATATATTATTTAGCTACCGCAACATACATCACCCGAAGGTCGACTGGCAGTGAATGCCTTGGTGACTGGGCATTAAGTCCGCCCAGTACGTAAATGAAAAACAACTTGAGATGGGTTAAAGTTATACCGATTTCAAACGCTTGAAGAGAATTCTGTATAAAAACTAATTTAAAAAAAAGTTACTAAGGTGTTAGACAGAAAAATCCATATAACTTGAATAGATTTCGTATTTTTATACATAGATTATTAATATTTAGGCCAGCACATTTTTTCAAAGCTCATCTAAGAGACACAATTTTCTGACATAAGATCGGGCTTAGTAGATTTGTATTTTATTTGTCACGTCGAGAGGCGCCCAGTGAGTAAATAAAAAATACTAGTGCTGTCCTTTAAATAGTGATTTTATTTTAAGTCTAGATCTAATATTATTTGAAAATCGAATAAGTGTGAGTTAGAATACATTTCTGTTTACATTGTGAGTCTCAAAACTAGAGAATTGACACTGTTTACAGTATAGATATATCACATTAAAGAAAAACTGTGGGTACTTATATACACGCGTTAGAAGTTATACTTCTTTGGCGTAACAAGATAAAAATTAGAAAATCTAAAAATGTTGGTTATAGCTAACTTCAGGGTATCGGTTTTCATGACGGTGTGCGTGCATATCGTAAAACTAAAATGTTGACTATAGCTAACTTCAGGGTATTGGTTTTTCGCGACGCTGTACGCGCGTGTCGTAAAAATTTACTGTCATCATTTTTCCCTAACGCGCTAAAAGAGGTGTAACTTCAAAAATTTTTAAAGAAAGAACTCCGTATATCAATCACAGCAATTGTCTTACAACAGTCCACTTCTAGATGTCAACCTCTTTTTTTAATCGTAGGAGAGAGACGCTTCGACATGAATGGGCCGGCTCGACCGGAGTGATACCACGGCCTCACAGAAAACCGGTGTGAAACAGCGCTTGCGCTGTGTTTCATCGAGTGAGTGAGGATACCGGAGGCCCATATCCCAATCCTTCCCCCTATCCAACTCCCCATCCCCCAAAGGCCGGCAACGCACTTGTGACACCTCTGATGTTACAGGTGTTCATGGGCGGCGGTAATCGTTTACCATCAGGCGATACGTCTGCTCGTTTGCCCCTTATATAAAAAAAGAAGAATAAAGGCTATGTCTACTATGCCATGCAAGATGAATCAGCATAGGGTCTGTTTTAAGTTTATCTGCTCTTATCAGTATTGTAGTTCTGTATAGTTTGTCCCTTTAGACAGCTCTTACGCCTCCTACGGTATAAATAGAGGTGGTTAAACTCTTTATTCTTAATCCGTCTCCACAAAGATGACCAGATGGATGAAACTAAAATTTAAAATAAATTAGATCGAAATAAAGATTAGTTATTCCTAACAACTTTCGAAATGTCTAAAAGTGTACATACTATATGACATACACATACATATTATATCACATGTATATTATTGTATTTATACATTAAAATATGACGCAAAAACTTTGTACACGTTTGTATGAAAATCATGCGAACGGGGGATTATGAAATTCAGCACTGTTGAAGCTTATATGGAGTAGAGTACTTAAAAAATGCAAATAAAAAGAATTTTGGTCAAATTTTCCAACGGCTAAATGACAGTTCTCTGTAAAACATACAACCACTAATTAGTTATAACGCGTTTTTCCGGGGCATCACTTCGTTAATTAAAGGCACTCGTATCCTGGCCTTCGATGTGTCCCTGGGGCCATTGTTGGGTAAACGATGCGTCAGCATATTAACACAGAAAAAAAAACATAAATTAAGATATATTACTTTAGTGAAAATTATTGCTATAAAAGCTATTGTAAGCAAATGACGTCTAACCTTTTTTTTATGGTATAGGTGGGCAAACGAGCAGACGTTTCACCTGATGGTAAGCGATTACCGCCGCCCATGGACACCCGTAACACCAGAGGCGTCACAAGTGCGTTACCGGCCTTGGGGGATGGCGAGGGGGGTGTGGGGATGGGCTGAACTATGGGTCTCCGGTACCCTCACTCACTCGGTGAAACACAGCACAGGCGCTGTTTCACACTGGTTTTCTGTGAGGCCGTGGTATCACTCCGGTCGAGCCGGCCCATGCATGCCGAAGCGTGGCTCTCCCACGGTGATGATACCTTTCAAGTAACTAGTATTATATATAATATTATAAATTTGAAAGTAGCTTTGTCCGTCTGTATCGCTTTCACGGCTAAACCGCTGTACCAATTTCAACAAAATATGCTACTTTCATTCTCAAAGAATTCGCGGAGTCGCTATTAAAAACCTATACAACCTAAATTATGAACCTACTTGTTATTTCGGCAACAATTTTTAATATAGAAATTCTCGACAAAAGTGTTTCACGAATGGAAAGGTTAAACTACTGACATCACAATTTTTGGCTCGCTACGGCAGTACTAAAAGCCGAATGCCATACAATATTCAATATTGCTACCGTGTTTCTTCTTTTTAAGCTGACAACGTTTGAGTGCAATTTGTACAGTTTTATTCAGTCGTACATTTTCAGCTGCACTTCCAAGATAAAACAAACAAACAACAACCCATAATGTCCCACTGCTGGGCTCGGGTCTCCTCTCAGGAGAGGGTTAAGGCCATACGTCCCCACACTGGCCAAGTGCGGGTTGGGGACTGGCAAGAATACGTTGTGGCTACGTAAATCTTGCCGTCGGATGTTTTTAAACCGCCCGAAGGCCTCCAACTAAGCTTCACGACTGTTATCGTATGATAACAACCGGCACCGACTGCTTAACGTGACCACCGAGTCACGGAGACGCTCATGGTAACATGCCACCAGCGGTCACCCATCCAGGTACTGACCGCGCCATCGTTGCTTACCCTCGATTATTGTTTCTAATCACCGAGTGCAACTGGGCTATGAGCGCCTCCAAGATAGTTTGAATACAATTTGTTCCTTTTTTTAATACTTAACGGATACTTTTAAATGCTTATGATTTGAATAAAATATGTGTAAGGCATTATGTACGGAACTTATTTAGAAAGGTTAACTTTAGTTAGGCTTTTATTATCTTAGGTGAAAGCCTCGATTCGGCAGACTTATTGCGCCTCATTTTTCTATAACTATTATATAAAATTTTATAATAACTTGTTTTCATTTTTACACAATTGATTCATAGTACACACGATAGTAAAATCATCTATAGGTTTGTATTTTGCCGGTATGTACCATAATTTGTAATTATTTCAGGAAAATCGTAGCACAGAAACTTAAAAAAGTGAACATGGATCCTTAGCCTGGAAGAACTATTTCGTCTGGCAATAGATATAAAGTATATGCAGAGCTGACGGCTAAACTTCTTTAATAGAGATATACTGTAAGAAAAACAAGGCAACAATCGTCGTTGTGGAGGAACGGGTGTCATATTCCTCCAACACAAAGGGAGGATCCTCTCACCAGGCTAGAGGATCATGCCTGGTGAGCCACTGTCCAACGGTTGATGTTGGGATGTTGTATATATGCTAATCGGCGTGAAAACTTCTATTGCGCAATTTAGGATTTATAGTTTCTGTGTAAGAGAGAAATAAAGATTAATTTATTATTATTATTATTTATTATTTCTTAGTTTTCTTCGTAGTCGTAGTAGTTGGAAGTCGCATCATATTTTAGTAAATTTATACAACACTCTAAAGAAACATACATCTAAACCTCGCAAATCACGCTATCTCTTGAAATCTGTATAAAAATCCATTTTGTGCTTTCAGAGTTTTTTACCTTAGTGAAGTCTATTATTTCCATTCGGTTCTCTGCCTATGAAAGTGATATTTTTAAAAGGGACGCAGCTATGTAACACGAAGCACAATATCACGCGCTTTTAAATTTTTTTTACTCTGAGTTCGCATGATTCTAAAAGTCAAATAGTACTCATCATATACGCGACTTTTGTAACATTTAACGTCTTAAAATGGTTTCGATATTTTGTATCAATATCTGTCACATCACTAAAAAAACTATCCTGCCATTTGCCCACAATGATTCTTAGTCTAGGCAGACATAGGCATAATAAAAGTGTTTACAGGAAAAGTAGTTTATGGACACAATTTATTGTAATAATATCATTATTGATGGCATTTTCTTGTTATTTTTGAAGCTATTGTTGTAAGTATGGATTAAGGTTGAGTGTTATGACGTTGTTACAAGAATATATCACTATATATGACGGAAAAGAGTAGGACAAAGTCTTCTGCACGTAGAAAAACTAGCGTAACCTAAATATAGGCTTGAAAGCCGGATTTTCTTTGCGGATGGAAGGTAGCAAATAAGCCGACGAGAAAGATAGCTGTATATGCGCTAATGGATTTTCAGGTATGTTTTTTGTGGGAAAATTTGTTACAGAGATTACTTATGTGAGGTAAACTAGGTGGAATGTCAATTACCTAAGTGATAAAAATAGCGGAAAGGTGCAACCAATATAAGACCAAGTCATTCCTAGAAGCTATAATGAAAATATGATATATATGTGTATTTTTATAAGAAGGTGTCTTTTCCACATAATACACATAACAATCCAAGCCAAGTATCAATAATGTTGTAAAAAGAAAAAAAATCCCTTTGATAAACGCAGTCGAAGTTGCGTAAGTTATCTAATATTAATATAGAAAAACAAAATCTATTATCTTTTTTTTTAAAGACAACTCCCGCATTACGAATATACATTCCTGTGTCACGGTGATCTTTACAAACATACATGAAACGGACACAAAGTACACCCAGACTTAGAACAACAATTTATGAATCACACAAAATGTTGCCCCATTTAGGATTTGAACCCACAACACTTGGCGCAGTAGGAAGCGGTGTGGTGACCACTGAAACCACTAGGCCAACCGTGTAGTCAAAGATTAAATAAGAACTGTACTAAAAACTTGGAAAAATAACAGTGAAATTGTCGTACGCAACAGCGATTTAAGAGAGGTTCAAGAACAAATAAAACATTATATAGAACACGCATAGAAGATATAATCTTTCCATAGTTTCTGGACCACGGACAATAAAGATTATTTTCTATATGTGAATGTGTAAAAGTAATTCATATTCTAAAATCAAACTGAAGTAATCTATTTTACATTAATTTGCTACGCTTTTTACTTTATTAGCGATGAATGAAGAATACCACCCCTATTCACCCCTTGGGTGTAGTTAAAGCTTACTAATATAGCAAACACTAATATAGTAATGCGTGACGATTATTAAGGTAATTTAATTAGTAGTGATTTTCATCAGTATCTCGACTATGGTTTGTCATTCTCACTAAAATATCATTGCTTGCGGTGTCGTTGTGGGACGGGTCGTTTCTTTCCCTCTGATATGGCGAGAGAGACGATGGCTGGTCCATGCGTCATAGTCGTGAACGGGTGCTGCTTGAGGTGACTGGTTGGTTGAGTCACGAATTATTTTTAACAGTAGATTTTGTAACTGAATGTACGTAGATTGCATCTTGATTGATTAAATGATATCACTGACTATAAACTGAATAAATACTTAGCAACAGTGCTACAAAAAGAGAAGGAAAACTTAAAACAAACCCTATCCATCCCTAGCTATCTGTTTAGCCAGCGTCATCATCATCAACCTATATAAATATAAAATCTTAATCATTTATAACGTAAATGAAATCAGGTATACAGATTATCGCAAACATTATTAGTAAAATAAAATACCTTAGTAGCTCACATCTAACAATCCCAATGATTATAAAATATTTTGGCTCGAAGGACCATGTAGCATAAAAGTATCGTAACATTTACGACCGTCCACGATTTGCACAATAAAACCGACGCATACGCCTCCCGAATTAATTCGAGTTCCGTACTAAATCGAAATTTTACTAACCGTAAACGGCCGACGAATTTATAGCACTTATTGGTACTACAATTGTACTGTATCGGATTTTCTGGACGCTTTAATACATATGTTCACACGATTTAGAAATTATTTTTTAAAGTACCTCCACTATCTAGAGAAATTATAAGATATCACAGCTACGACAACCTTTTTAAAGCTTCGTACCCAAAGGGTAAAACGAGCCCCTATTACTAAGACTCTGCTGTTCGTCTGTCACTAGGCTGTGTCTCAAGAACCTTGATAGTTAGTTGGAATTTTCTGAGATAATGCATATCTGTTGCCGCTATAATAATAAACACTAAAAAATAGAATAAAATGAATAGAACCAAATAAATAAAATAAAATATTAAAATACTACAAACGAGATTTTTGCTCGTTTTTGCTCGATATTGATAACGGCAACAGCTAGATACTTGAAATGTATAGATAATGGTACGTAACACTTACTGCGCGAGTCCAACTCGAACCTGGCCGATTTTTTTAAATACGTTCTATAAGTTATTGAGACGCAACTAATATTTAAAAAATTACATCTCATTTAATGTACGGACAAAACATTTTTGTTTGTACTTTGGATTAGACTTTATTCATATATACATACATAATACATTAATTAGCAACCTTGTTTATTTACTTTTTGGACCTTCTGTAGTCTACTTACCATATCATATTGGTTGACCAGTGATTATTTGGTCTAAGAGAAATTGATTTGGCTAAAACTGATCATTGAATCTACAATTTTCTTAAATTCAGGCTTTTTCGAGCTTAAGAGCGATACCAATAAACAGCCTGAAACTCAAATGGGTCCTTACAAGTTCACTATAGTACTTATTCTTCTACTGGATTCTAGAAGCATTAAATGGAACTGTCACATAATATTTCCAGAATAATTCTGGTATTAAGGATTCCTTATATTAGATTGGTGCTTGGTCACATGATAATAAATAGGTCAGGAAAGGAACAACTACTGAAGCGGCATAATAATCGGCCTCGTTATTGTAAACAAGTATTGATTACCAAATAACCTTTGGAGGGCACCGTTTATTGACATGGGCCAATAGTAATAGCCCGGAAAGAAACTCTATTGTAAAGCAACACTTCATTCCTTGGTCTTAGAATTCAAAATTGCTATTGACTTCTTTGACACTAATGCGTTTTACAATCACAAAAATAAACAAGTATTAAAAATAGTAGCCAGAAATCTTTTGGCCACTTTATTTTTCATTTTTTTATTTGAGAAACTAGTGTACCTATCGCCTGTCATTGACATCTCAATATAAATATTTGGTGGTTAAATTGGTACTTAGTAGGTAATGACTGTAACACTTTTACGAGATATGGACGGTACGAGGTATATTATTGCCCATGTTTATTTTATAATAATATAGTAATTGCGTGGTTCAAAATAAATTACATAATTTATTTCATTGAGATGGTGATGAGCATGGACAAAGTCTACAACGAGTACCTATATCCGTGGAACTTTTAAGGTGGCTCCAATACAGAGCAAGTAACGCAAAGGAGATTAAGGTGATACGGGCATATTATTAGAAAGCTGTTAGGACGGCTCTAAGATTACCAGAAGGCAAATGGTGGACCAGTATGGCCAAACTCTTGAAGAATGAGAATTTGTCGGACCCGACATTGACGTAATGTTTTGGAGCTGTGAAACGAGAACAGCCGACTCCACCTATAGTGGGAAAAGGCTAGGAAGGAAAAGAAGAAGATTCCATTATGACTGATAAACATGTCAATAATTTATTTATTTAATTAAGTCCTTATGCACAAATATGAAGAATTAATGCCATAGGCATTTTCTACCACTTGACCTTAGGGTGATATAGAGTCAAACATGGTGGATGCACACTAAATAAAATTTTGTGTACTAATACGTATACGGAATATCATATATATACCCACAGCACTTATAGATTTAAGGTACATAATAATAATTTTAGTTATGAATAATGTTTCCGACGATCTGGTGAACAAGTTATGCGGCAGGACAAGACCGATCATTGATGTGAATCTTGGGGAAAGCCTATATCCGGTAGTGCGTGTCTTTCGGCTGTGTGGGTTCTTTACAATTAAGTGCTAAGGAAAATAATTAAGACATGGATGTTGAAGATGTAGACGATTTCAGAAACATTGAGATTTAGACAAATTCACTCTTTGCAAAAATGAAATTCAAATTATTCATTCCAACTACACATGAATGCTCGAACATCGCAATAATTGAAGTGGTTGGTGGCTGTCAGAGTGAGTAAGGAATAAAAAATACACCGTGTATTCGGTGTGTATGTTCACACAAGACAAGTAGTTATCCTAAATCAAGATGTTCTTTGTTTCCATTATTCCTGTGTCGTGAAGAATTGAATATCCAAATAAACCAGCTTGTAAGGTTCTCCGCAGCGCAGAAATTATTTATAGAGCGTTTTCTTTCCGTTTTTAAGTTATATCATTAATTTATTTCGAGAGTAGGATGGTTTAGTTACAATTATTAATACTAATACGTAAAAAATGCAAAATCAAACGGCATAAAGAACTTTGAGGAACCCCTTTTCAAAATGTTTTAATTACGTGGGTATGTATGTAATATAATCCTTGCTCGATTTTTCTCCATCTTAAAAAGCGACATTCTTGTTCTTCTTTTGATGGAATGGCATCCAACTAATCAGCTATTTCTGCTAATGTCGAGTGTTTAAAGTCTTCGAGTCTTTAAATCTTCGTCGTGATGAAAGTAATTATAAAAATGTGGATGAGATTAAATGGGGACCGTGTTTCGAAAAAACAAAGAACGATCTTAAAAAGCGACATTAATTTTAAATTCCCCAACCCGCACTTCGCCAGCGTGGGGACGTATGGCCTTAACCCTCTGCTGAGAGGAGACCCGAGCCCAGCAGTGAGATATTATGGGTTGTTGATTGATGATGAATTTGAAATGTTACACACTTGTCAAAGAGCGATAAAAATACAATAACTTAATAAGTTTTTCAAGTTATCCTGATCTTCAGGTTTATCAGGTTTTTCTAAACCTTAACTAAAGACATACCTGGTGGTGATCGCTTTTTTAATTCTCATCAAATTCTAGTAAGAATATTAGAAATATATCTCTCCTACTGCTTCATAAATCGATTGAACATAGAAAAAGTAATACACCGGTTAGCTTCGACTTTAAAGAAACTAAATCAACAAGTATTACTGGAAAACAATTTAAAGTTCCCGTAGGCAGTTAAGCTCATGAAACTGTAAAACATTAATGTGACGAGAAACGACTTTATTGAGCATAAATATTTTAATACCTCTGTTAATGGCCTCTCTTTCAAATATATGCTACATTTTGGTCGTTTTCTCACAGTAAGCGTAGGATATTTACAAAATTCAGAACGTTGAAAAGAACTGTACCTTTTTTTATAGAATCTACATAAATTACAGATTGGGAATCCAAACATTGGTTTTAATATGAAAGATTAACAGGGAGGTTGAAAATTCTTAAATTTTAGTTAACTTTGAAAAGCAATTTGTGAATATATTCTGTATTGGCAGATATAGAGAGACGTGGCTTAAAATTGTGTAGCTACTATAATAACGTGTAATATTAGTCTGCGAGTGTAGTACCGCCCCGGCCCGGCCAGTTCGTGTTAAAATTACCGTGGCTCTACTATCTTAAACGTTACCTTCAGCTTAATTGCCATCTACTGCTAATCAAAGGCTCAAACCATCACAGACTTGAGAAGTCCCCATCCATCTGCTGCCGACTATTTTCCCCCAGCACTCGGTTCATCTTGAAGTTTCTTACACTATGTTTGCCAATAGCAGACTCTGCTGTAACACTAGTCAGCTCAGCAACCATACGTCCTCATTCGTCAAGCGTCAGATTCGCAGTGACTCCTTTGACGAAGGGAATCGTCGATACCAGTCGGGCCATACCGCCTACGCATACGAAAGTCTTCTTCCCGGACGCGAGAGATGCGTACTGCTTGGTGCAGAAGATCCGCCCCCAAGGCGCTGTCACGCATACGTCCTCCAGAAGACATGACTGGCTCACTTCCACTTCAGCGTGCTGATTCTCCGCGCGATATCTGTTACTATACAACTAGTTGTCTAACAAATTGTAAAACAGTAGTCCTTTACACCCGATATACATCCACTGCATACGTTTAACACCCATCTGCTCGTTTTGACATAGCAGATTCCATAATGACATAGGTAACATAACACATTTTTTTAAATCTTTATTTACGGAGCTTACTGTGACTAAAAACTTGTATCTTTTAAGATCCAGGTGTTTATGTGCGACAGTATTTACAAGAGCCATACCAAGACGTAAGTGTTTCTCTCGATTCTCTTTCTACAATCGTCACAGCCTCAATTCTCCTGATTTGCTGGCTGATATTTTGTTATGACAATTTCTATAAAAAGATCAGCTTTTATCCTCACAATTAGTTAAACAGAAACTGAAGAGTATGATATGAAAATTGATATTACACTAAGTGTCGTCGTCATAAGCCTTTAACTGTCGATTGATGAACTTACAACTGTCGTTAAAAGAAGGCTTTGTCCTGCTTTGTGTTATTTACTATAGTGCAAATTAATATTGGAATCACATTATTATGTTACTACATAAAAAACATTATATTACATGTTAAAACAGCAACGTAAACATGAGCATATAGTCCATAATTACTCGATAAAATTGATACGCCACTAATGGTTTAGTATCGTAATGTAAGCAATCTTCTTACTCTTTTTATTTACCACTCAAGGTAACCTTAATCAAGGTTTATGTTAATAGCGACCTCCATATACTGATTCCTTAAACCTTCTACAGGTTATCTATACAAATAAATAAAATTAGATTGTCGATTTGTTATATTAAAATAACCGCTTTTTACTATGCATATGTATTTGTACACGGTACTTATATCAAAATGTATTGTATATTTTTATTTTTGTCTTTTTGCCTGCCTGTTTGTTCCGGATAATCTCTGGAACGGCTGGACCGCTTTTGATGGAACTTTCACTGGCAGATAGCTAACGATGTAAGGAATTACATAGGCCATTTAGCTTCGCCCTGCGGCATTACTTGTGGTTACAACAATAACCACGTGAAACTCCGCGGGGCTCAGCTAGTTCTCAATATAATTTATAACAGAGTTATTAACAGAGTGATACACTATCACTATATACCCAGAAGGTCGGTCTTAAATCAATTGTAATATCTTTTGCTATCGTATTGGAATGTTTTTTTAATTCACAATTCATCAATCATTGAAAATCTTAAACAATCATTTGCTTCTCATTAGTAACAAGTTTTTGGCTTACTATACTGTACTGGACAGACAAGTCGATAAACTATATCTCAAGTATTGCTTCTCCTTGTAATACTGTTGTCCTGCTCTCTTCTTACGAGACCCACGGAATGAGTAAGCGTGGTGACACTTATTATTCCTAATCCGTCACCACTTAACGACTGAAACCTCATAACCACGATATCAAATCCGCTAACACCAGTACCAATTCCTAATGCAACGGTGGGCTATAAACCACAATAAACACAAATGTCAAATAGTACGCTGTAATAGTGTTTTATGTTTAATTCTTTTGTTAAATACCTTCTATTTTCAGCTCCTTACTGTAAGTATTGATTGTTAAACCCTCAATAAAACGGTTTCAGCAATAAACCTGTATTCAACCGATTACATCTGTAATGGTTGTTATTAGAATAGGCTGGTAGTAGCATTTGGTGCTATAGAAGTGAATTCTTAGGAGGAAATCAAAATTACGGCTAAACGACCACGGTGATTTCTATTTTAAAGATAATCCGGTTTACCCGTTTAGGTTATGGTTCTTCGGCAAATGTGGCCAGCCCACTGCTACTTCAGCTTGTTAATCCTGTTGACTATGTCGATGACCCTGGTTATTTGTCGGATCATCTTTGCGATGATTTGCGCAAGACGGCTGGCATGAGCTGGATGCGAGAAGCCATAGATCGAACTAAGTGGCGTGAAATTGGAGAGGCCTATGGCTGATGGTTATGATGATGATGATGATGATGATCCGGTACTAAGAATATATTAACCTATGTCGCGGGGACTTTACAAACATTTATGAATCGGACACAAAAACTGAATCAAAACAAAACAATTGGATCACACAAAGTATCGTGAATTGATTACCTCATATCAAAAGACACATACTGCAGGAATATATTCAACATATTTGAAAACTTTTTTGTAGATAATACTTATATTATTTTAGTAAAAGAGAGAATAAAAATCGCAATACATTGTTTGTTTGAAAGACGCAAAAATAAATAAACCGTAGGTCTATTTTAACTTAAAATTTGGCTCAAACTCAGTTTTATTTCGAATATTGAATTCAATACTATTTTTGCAAATCTTCTTACAACTTATAATCTGCACATTAACACGCGAAGTAGAAACTTTGCCCCTCTTTTTTACACAAAATATGCTAACGGAGGAGTAGAAAATCGGGTTAAAAAGTTAGATTATAGGAGGAAAAGTGCACAAAGTCAATAAAAAATAAAATGGCTACCACCCGTTATTTTAGGTTTTACTTAAAAAAAACTGTTTTTTGGATAATGAAACAAGATATTATTTTATCTGTCGTTTTGTAATATGTAGCTATTTATTATTTTACTTAAAAATTACATCGATACGATATGCATAAAAAATTCATGAATAATCAGAAATTTTAACAAGATATACTGACTTCAAGAACTTGGACAAAATTGAAATGGAATCACACAGAAATCACGAGCTTTAAAATTAAAATCATAAGAATCAGTTCGAAAGTGATGAGGTAACATAAAAAAATATAGATTTACAATTTTTTTGAAGTCGGTCAAAAAAGCAATTAGCACACAATCTTTTTAGAACATTAATGCTGAAACGGTTAATAAGTAATTGTAATTAATGCAAACCTTAATGAAAAGGAAATTACAAGTTATTTCTGTTGTTTCCTATTAGTTTACTGTATGTTTACATAATATATTTCCACATACAGGTGTTCCTTCGACATATTATTGGGAGTTTCGTTGAAACTCCAATTAGTAAACATCTGGTTTATTTCTGACGGTCACATTTTATAATTGAAGACCGACAGTTCGGGGAATTGGAAAGATTTGAACAAAATTTTGTAATACAGTTGAATTTGTACATTTACTGTTGCTAAAGGCTTTGCAAGAGCTCACGTCGCTAGAATCATGCATAGATATACTATAGCTCTATCCTAGATGTTTTTGGTCTTAACTGTTCTAGTTAAGCCCAAAATCATTAATCTTCATTTGAAAATGATCACGTTCTTTTAATTCAGTAGCTCGCTACGGGTATTTTTTTTTAGTTTTTGTTTTCACTTAAAAAATAGGTGCTGCAGAACTATGTGCATTGGCGTTTTCAATTACCTATCTCCGGTTTTCACTAGACATTTGGATAGGATTGAAAACTCCCTGAATTTACTTTAAAAAGAGTATTGTCATTTTTTTGTCAATAAAAACTTGTCAAAGAAATAAATATTAAACATCATATCAATGAAACTAATAAATTAGTCATACATAAAAAATGGAAATTGTGTCGGACCAAATGTTTGTATGATGTACATATATTTATTTCGAAGTTTGGGTGTTTTCTATGTATAATATGAATGTATTTACAAAAAAAACCATAAATGTATTTATATCAGTTGTCTAGTACCCATAACATAAGCTCTGCTTCGCTTGGAACTAGATGGTGTTGTGTATAAGATGTCCAAAATATTAATTTAATTAAAAAATATATATAGACTGTTTCCAATTTTAAGTAGAGATAAGTAATTGAAATTGGCCATTATCCACCGGTATCTATAACTAACAACTAAATGTCACATATAATAAGCCCTATATCTATTAAAGAACATCGATGTAACTAATCTTCTAATCACCTGTTTAGACCGTCGCAGAGAAATCGATTGTGAGACTCGCAAAAAAAAAGATGTAAAAACAAGAGCGTAAATCATTAATTTTCCTTCAGCAATCAGGTAAAATGGATCTGTAGAACGAATCGTTGTTAAACAACCTTGACCTGGCCGTGAAAGGTTGTACACAGAGCAATATTTTAGGTTCTATCTCCACACTTTGTTTGTTTCATACCATTCTTGCTGTCTCACTGGAAGCTGTGATGTCAATTATTGTGAAATAGTGTTTATGTAACTATCTGAACACGCATTACTGGGTTTTGTTTTGAAGAAAACTTGGATTATGAAGATTTAGTAGAGAACTGATAGTTGTAATAAAAATTACTGTTTGTTTCTATTGTTGAACATGTAAAAACAAGTTAATATAGTCGCAAAACCAGTAAAAATATAGGGAACATAAATTTAGTAACTACTTTACTATGGTTTACAGTAAAAGAACTGCGACTTCTTACAATCTATACATTAATACAAATTAATAAAACGGGAGTGTATGTTCGGAGTTGTCTTTTTAACAAAAGATAGAAAGATCTATACACAAGAACAGGTTAAATATTAATATGTATCCTATATAGTGTTATAATCTTTGTTCGCATATGAAGGTGGAATTTACTAATAACGGCTTGGCCACATAAAGCTACTAATTAATGAACTATTCCCTTTAAGATCCGGCTTCAAAACACCTTCACAGACCATTAAAACTTAAAACTCTTGGCGCTATTTGTCCGAAGAATTGATTGTTTGAACAAAGATTAAAATTTTAAGTGGCAGGGTTTATACAGAGTCCGAAATTGAAAAGTAATAAATTACTTTATAGGTTCTATATATTTCTAAATGAATGAATTTAGATTATTTTAGCAGGGCTGTCAACTAAAAGATAATTTATATTTTTTGTTGACTTTCATGATAATAAGTGTTTTGAAATATAAAAATGGAAGCTAAAATTAACAAATTGTTGACTTCAAACATCAACAAACTGAATTCACGAAACTCGAAGAAAGTTTGTCTTACAAAAGGGAAATGTTTCTTTTTTTATACATTCATTTTATTCATTATAGCTTCTGCATTCTCTCGTATTTCTGCCATCGGATTATGTACTACTTCTAAAATTATAATGAATTTCCTTTTTTACCAACTTTTTCAACATCTTATTCAGCGTAATATACAAAACACTGTTTATACTTATACTCATCATCATCATCATTTCAGCCGTAAGACGTCCACTGCCAGATATAGGCCTCTCCCATGGCTCTCCATAACAATCGGTTCTGTGCTGCCTGCATTCAGCGGTTTCCTGCGACCTTCACCAGGTCGTCAGACCACCTTTTAGGAGGACCACGCAACGTGGTCTAGTACGCGGCCGCTACTCCAGAACTATTTGAACCCATCTTGTCTGCGTGCAATATGCCCCGCCCACTTAAGGCTGTCAATTTTATGGGCAATATCGGTGACTTTGATCCTTCACCAGATCTCTTCATTCTTGATTTGATCACGCAGTGGAACGCTCCATTGCTCTTTGAGCGATTTTGAGCCTTCTTATAATGCCTATTGTAAGTGACCACGTCTCTGTAACATAGGTCATTACTGGCAATACACACTGGTCAAAAACTTTTGTCTTGAGACATTTTACTAGACTATAAATGAATAAACTGTCTTTAATTACTATGGAAATTTATCTTAGAATAGCAACTCGAACGGGCTTTGGTCGAAAGTCTTTGAAATTCTCGGATATCCTCCACTATAATAGGCATTTATTGCACATATAAATCTTCCTCTTCAATCACTCTATTTCTTGAAATTCCATTAAAATCTGTTGAGTAGATTAAAAGACCTAAGCGAATAGATAGCGGAAACTATCTCGTTTTATACTATGTAAAGATATTCCACTGTATACAAGACAAAATACTGACAACCCTAGACAAAATAAGTAACGGTTTCGGGTCGAAGATAATAAAGTACAAAGTTGCCTAAAGGCCTCGGACTTTTGATATTTCACAGGCCATTAAAATTTATTGGCATCCGCTAAAAAAGAAATATGTTTATTGTGAACTTGGCCTCGGTGTGGAGACGGCGATATTTGAGAACATTTATCTTTGTTCAGCGTTCCGTCGTGTTTTGTACAGTAAATAATACTGTTTGCTTATTCAGATAAAAAACGCTTCATGATGTATAAGCTTTTTTGACCCAGACTTCTTCTTAAAACTTTTGTAATCTAAGCCTCATTCAGTCGGCACGTTAGGTTCAAAACGGTTTCTAGTTTTAGACTTTTATACTTTGGTGATGTTGATAAAAATACCATAAAGCCATAACTAGGCCGTAAATATGCTTTTACACACATAGTTGTCAAATTTATAGACTTGACCTATCTAACTCTATCTGTTCTCTTTTCAGTTATACTGGGCTAATAAGCCTTATGCTTAGATCAATAGGAGCCCAGTTTATTCAATCAGGAGAATCAGTTAAATTAAATAAATATTGTCAGACATTATAACACACAACGCCATGTAGTCTCAAACTAAGCAGAGCTTGTACTATGGGTACTAAACAACTGATATAAATACATATAAATACCTTTTTTTATAAATACATACATATTATACATAGAAAACACCCAAACTCCGAAACAAATATTTGCAGATCATACAAATATTTGGTCCGACTCAGGAATCGAACCCGAGACCTCTAGCATAGCAGTCGCATACGCTACTACTGCGCCACCGAGGCAGTCAATTTGATTTTAAGGCACGCCAAGTTTTTTTTTAGTGTAGTAGGTATTTTCAGACTTCATCGTGAATTACAATGTGACACTAGAATTTTATAATAGATTAGGTATTTCAGCAGGTTCGCTTCACCGTTTATTGGTTTAGTGTTCACTCCTGGTCCTAGTGAATACTTTTGAATGCTGAAGAAATTAAATATTTGAGCACTTTATCTAAAAATTTCTCATTTATCACACACACGACACATACACACACATAGATACACGTTATGGTATTTTATGTTTTTATAATGTATAGCTTACCATTAATTTCTAATCTACCACATTGAATGTAGAACGCTTATGTCTGTACTTTGCCGGAGGTGGGCGATAATAGCGACGACATAGTTTACAACTAATGTGGTTATTTTTGTACGCAAATGAATTAGTATACTGGTTTTTTTTTTGGAATAAAGCTTATTATCATTATTTTATTATTATTTCATTAATACTTAGTAGGAGAAAGGACCTGTCACATTGTTTATATATATATGATGCAAACCTGATTTCTACTGTAGCCGTTTCAGCCACAAAAAAAGTTGAATGTTACCCAACATCACTTGAATTCCACTAATAACTTACCAAAAGTTGTAGATTGCTCACACTGTTTTGTATATAAACATCCCGATTGTGTGTTTTGCCAACTTTTTTGTTAATAATAAATCTATACCTCTTGAACTTCAGAAATTTTATTCAAAATAGAGGCCAAGTCACCTTGTGATTTTTTTGATTAGATTTCATGTCAGTTCATTTCAGCGGTTCTATAAAATTATTTGTCGTACGAGAAGTTTCTAAGACCGGGATAGTTGACGCTCCTTGGGAGAGACCTTCGTTCATCATTGGACGGCGATTTGTTGGTTTGTTTGTACAAGGAGTTTTTAAGACAATCGCTGTCAAATTTTTTTAACAATATTTTTCATCGTAGACTTCATGTTGACATTGTTTTTTAACTCTACCACATGATCAATTACATAATTAAATATTCGTGATATGATTTTGAAACACGTTTTAGCAACAATTTTTGAATGGTGAACAATAAATACGCCTTAAAATTTCAATTTAAATCTTTATTCTTATTTCCAAATTTGAGTGACAAGAATATTATAACCTAAACTAACAAATACCCGCTAAAGTTTGGGTTAGAAATAACTTTTTACATAGGACTTTCGTCTAGAAGCATACATGTATATTGATCAGCGCGCGCATAAATATGTACCTTGATCAGTGCTAGATCGAAATAAGACGTTAGATCTACCTATCTGTAGATTCAAATTAGTTTGAACATCCAACAAAACCAAATTTTGCAAATCATGAATGTCCTTCGCTCCATGTTCGGCGTTTGCAGTAGTTCTGGCGAAAAGGGAGAAGTACATGACACCATCCGAAAAGTGTTCGGTAGTGACATGGTGATGAAAGATAATACAGACCGATTGAATCAGTGAGTATCTAAGTATGTTTATCCAAGTTTTACAACCTTCAGTCTAGTTGCGGTGATTGTTACCACATTCCTCTGAAAAAGCTGTAACGATTTTTCTGAAAATTTATGTGTATATCAGGTAGATCTGAAAATCGGCCAACAGCGTTTTTTTCTTACCCCTCAATGATACGAGTGAACCATTTTTTTTTGACACAAAAAAATCTATCTGGCAAAACAACGTTTGCTAGTTCAGCTAGTTATAATATATTTTTTTAAGACCTGATTTCATGTCATTGTTGCCATGAGAAAATTAGTTATAGACTACGAGCCCGTGTCGAAAGTTGATGAGTCATGTGAACCACCAGGAGACCTTATTAGAAAGATACAGGGGCATAAAACAATAATATTCAGAACCATGCCATCACTTGTAAGCTCTCCAACTGAGTATAGGTGAAGAGGAGGGGGTAGTAACCCTCGATTTTTCTCCCTTGTCACACGATTTTTGTACGGAGTTGCGGAAAAATGGATTAAAAGAGGTTTTGAAATAGTATGGAACCGATGGTACCCTTTCTAAAAAGGTGTCCTGGTGTTTCTCATGACCTATCAATTTTCGACACGGGCCCATTAGTCTATTATTCTCATATTATTTTTATTTGTTATTTTGTTTCTCTAAAATAACGCATTTTCACAATTTTTATGTTTTATTGTATATTATAATATTATAATGTCGGAGAATTTATTTTAATGCTCCAAATATAATCCTCGTTTTTGTTTTCATTGACTAGAAGGAGTAAATACGTTAGTTATGTTACCGAACACTTACCTAAAGTGCTGGACACCAAAGTGTTGAACTACAAAGGCAAATCCTCAAAGAAAAACCCTCCTCTACCGGAGGTAAGAAAGATATTAAATTTAAAACAATCAACCTACGCTTAGTCTGCATATGCAACCTAGAATTAAGTTACTTCGCAAATTGTAAAGATTTTTTAATTATAAAAAAATTTTCACGATAAACACAACTGCGAAACTTCAGATCAAGAAGAAAAGATCTAGCAATCTTATCACACATTTAAGTCACTTACATACTTATCTAAATGTGATTATGTATATTTATACTCTCAATTAATCCCACATTGTTGAAACTCCCCAAATTAACTAATTCACAGAAGTTCCTATCTAGATAGGTAGTGATATTACAACTAAATGAATGAAACTCCGAACCAGTACCGAAAGTATTACACAATATTATTAAAATCTCGCAAGAATAGAAGAAAAAGAAACAAACCTAACATTTGGTACATTATATATTCTCAAATAGCATTCTATTTAGAAATCTGTTTAATATTTACAGATAATAACAGAAACGGCCGATAATCGACCTGGCAGAATTGGACCTAAAATTGTGGTGTTCGACGCTTCTACTGGTAAGTTGGTGTTACTTGTTTCAATAGTCAAATATATAATAAAATCCTTCGTCAAGCAGAAATATTTAATTCATTTTCTTTCTGGAAAATTATGTACCTAACTTTTTCCAATCAGTTCAGTTCAGCTTCAGTATACTTTTCGCATATCATATTAAACAACCCTAGACCTATTGCCCTTGACTGTCTCTTAATCTAAAACTGTGGAATGAACTGTCGCCTGCGGTATACCCGGACCATTGCGACCTTCAAACCTTCAAGAGCGTACTCCTTCTTAAAAGGCCGGCAACGCACTTTTGACGCCTCTGGTGTTGCGGGTGTCCATAGGTGGCTGTAATCGCGCACCATCAGACGATACGACTGCTCGTTTACTACCTATTTTATTTACTACATTATAAAAAAATATATAAACAACATTTTTGATAAGTCACGTTTAACTTGCACGGTCATTCTTAAACTGACGGTATAAAGTTTTATGTTCTTAGGTACTGGCCGGTTGGTGTTAGTGGGAGATGAAAGAGTGAGTGTTCAAGGACTCTCGAGTTTTGCCACCATCAGAGGAACAGCCTGTGTGTTTGCTGGCAAATGGATGTACGAAGTTCAACTTGGCACTAAGGGGATCATGCAAGTATGAATAATGTAATTTAATAGGTGGTCTGGAAAGTTTCAAAGTTCAATGTGAAGTTAATAGCACTTGCTGATAAAAGCTAATGAATGTAGTTGGAAGTATGTAGTTTACCTTTGCATTTGTATTGTAGATAGCTGAAGAAAGTATAAGACTATTTCGCAAAAAAAATGTCTTGTATCATCGTTATGTTGGAAATATTTGAGGCTACCCACATGAGTAAGTAGGTCTTGGTGTGAAACTTGTTTGCTACTGCACTAGTGCGTTTGACTTGAATATAAAATTTTTCCAGGCTTTTTCACATTTTCGTTTATCGTAGCGTGATTTTACAAAAGCTTAAACCTATACTAAAAGAATTACAAATTCAACCAACTGTTCCTAAGATTATATTATTCAACTGAACAGACAAACAAGGAATGAATGAACTCTTCAGCTATAGCTATAGTACTTAGCATTAATTTATGGGTCATAGAGTATTGGGAAATACACACGATTATTAAACTTTGACAAAGATGCAAAATCATCTCAATAGACCCCCATAGTGAGGATAACCGCGATGCTCGTCTGCATTCGCAATGAGTATGGTGACCTTTGCTCTTGGATTTTGCTCATACTTTTCATCAGGCTGAGAAGAAGCACTTTGGCAAGCTCATATAAAAAACAAAACCTGAAATGGTTCAGTGATTCTGTAAATCCATAAATTTTTGTTAATAAAATTCTGTTTGGTGCCTTGTAGGTCGGCTGGTGTACAGCTTCTTGCGTATTTTCGATGGACACTGGTGTGGGAGACACAGCTCACTCATACGCCTATGATGGAGGCAGAATTCGAAAATGGAATGTTGCTACTTCAACTTACGGCCAGGCTTGGTTACCTGGTGACGTCATTGGCACATGTATTGACTTGGATAGGGGTACTCTGGAATTTTTCAGGTACGGTTTTCATCGTTTCTAGTGATGAATTGTTGTAAAATTCATTAAAAATTAATATCCATGATAATATAAATTCGAAAGTAACTCTGTTCCTCTATCACGGCTTAACTGCTGAACCAATTTCAGTGAAATTTGGCATAGAGATCCTTTGATCTTTAAGGAAGGACATAGGCTACTATTTACATGGTATACTACGGGCAGGGCTGCTGGCAAAAGCTATTAATAAATTTCGCTCGTGAAATTGGCTGTAACTTGTAGTTGATACATAAAACAAAGTTTTTTTTGTCGCTTCCTAAAACGAGTGCGCATAAATAGTACACAGAACCTGTTTGTTCAAGACAAACTCTGGCACTCTGCTCGTATTTCACAAAGTAAAGTTTAAGACTAACAGTAGTTTTTATTCATTACTAGACCATAGCTTAAATTCATTTCTTTGAAAGTTACATATGATGATGATGCAGTATTTACAAACCAATACAATATTTTTAAAGAAACTCGTAATAATGATAATCATCTTCTTTCTCTAGGAACGGTTCATCTCTGGGCGTCGCATTTGACAACGTAACACACGGAGCTGGTCTAGCGTATTTCCCGGCTGTGTCACTGGCTATGCAAGAACATCTGTATGCCAACTTCGGACATGTCCCGTTTGTGTCAGTATATATGCCGTACTAAACAATTAGATAGAGAATTAATACGAAATAATAAAAATATAATATTATATTATTAAGAAGTATTTTAGAATAATGCATATAATTAAACAACGATACATTTAACATTCAATTGAAATAATCAATCAATCAATCAACAACCCATAATATCCCACTGCTAGGCTCGGGTCTCCTCACCAGGAGAGGGTTAAGGCCATATGGGACATAGTCCCCATGCTGGCCAAGTGCGGGTTAGGGACAGGCAAGACAACGTTGTGGCTACGTTATCTTACCATTGGATGTTTTTAAGCCGCCAAAACGCCTCCAACTAAGCTTCACGACTGTTATCTTACGATAACAACCGGGACCGACTGCTCAACTTGACCTCCGAATCACGGAGACGCTCATGGTAACATGCCATCGGCGGTCAACCATCTAGGTACTGACCGCGCCGTCGTTGCTTACCCTCGGTGATTGTTTCTAATCACCGAGTGCAACTGGGCTATAATAGCATCAATTGAATTGAAATAATATTCGGTTGATTTAATATGCAATACAGTAGTAAAAAACATATTTTTATTCTTCACTACTTGTACAACTTTAAATCCATGCCTTTTCATATATTATGACAAGCTTACGAAATATTCAAGATATTTTGCGTTCAAACTACTTTCAACAGAATGATAGCTTGATAAATGTTTTATAGTATACCGTAGATGCCGTCATATACTTGGCACAATACGTAAAAAGTTTAATCAAAACAGTGGCGTTGTAGTGAACGCCAGGAATACATTCAGGATCTATGCATCAGAACCAGACGCACATGACGCGAATTGTTTACAAACTGTGATCTATGAATCAGTATTTATTCTTAGCGTATATCACTCACTGGTCGTTTACGAATACAAATAAATGTTCGTACTTGCTGTTTTTCTTTTAAAAAAAACTTAAATTCTAATTTTAAAGAATTTTACAAAGATACAAAGAAAATTAAACCTAGATGCGTAATCCTCATAAAAACTTTCTTAAAAAATACGCATTACATTTTTTTTTTGGTACTTGTGCTTTTTTGTTTCTTGCCCAAAAAACTGATTTGGTAACCAATGTGAGTATAGCCAAACTGGAATCCTGCACCTACCAATAAACAACAATTGTTTTTTTCTTTTCCATCCCTATTTTGCACATTAGCACATAGCAAATATTACTTTGTAAATTCCAACACAAGATTAAACCTAATGGAATAATAGAGTATTTCCTTTATGTAGAATTTTTCAGATTTAATCAATCTAATCAACTTAACATTATAATAATAAAGTTAATATCGATTTAATGTTATACTATTAAAGTCGATTGATATGATTATAATATTTTGTGACTCCAGTTTCCCTGTAGACAACTTCATGCCACTACAGGCAGCACCAACTCCTGAATGTACCCGCGCCATGCTTCTCTTCAAATCTTTAGACGCGTTGCTGGATGAGCTAGCAAGACCTACAGAATTAAAGACTGCGTTGACTGCCAAGAGTAGCAAGGTAAGGTTCAGTTGAATAAGCTATTAATAATAATTCCTATTAGAGTTGCAATTATCCGCTGCGAGATATAATTCATGTAGTGAATCAGGTCTTGGTTGAACAAACTTATTGTAAGGTGTACAGGTGTCTGTACTTGAACTTGTTGTTGTTGTACTTTTTATGTATATAAGTTCCTCTTTTAGGAGCATTCACCGCATTGTATATTTAGTAGAATGGAGGACTTTGGAAATACCCTAACACACTGCTTTAAAGACATGGTACTTTTTTTCAATGTGTGTTTTCCTGTCTAAAGGCGAAATCAGATACATCAAAAGGAATAGAAGAGGAGGTAGCACTGCGTATCCACAGTTCGGATTCTGTGTACAGTCCTCGCTCTTCTCCGCATGCTGACTTGGACATACAGAATGCAGAGAGTAAAAAGATGTCTAGAAAAGTATATGTCATTACTATTTTATTTACTGAAAACTCAGATCAAATAAAAACGGTAGATAACCCACGTAGAATAAGAAAGTGAAGCTATTTTTTTTAATATGTGTGAGTGACATAAGTGTTGCCACTTTTTAAAGAAATCTCCCTGGAAATTGTATTAAAAAAGGTAATATGCTCAAAATAATTCTGTTTGTTACTTATCAATTACAACTACATTATATATATTTATGCAAATGAAGGAGGCATGTATGTGTTAGCAAAAAAATACTGGAAGGTTAATTGAAGATTGTTTAGCTGTGTTTTTAAGATTTTGACCCGTATGTATATACGTTTGTCGGTTAGTTTAGAAGTCATGAGAACTTCCAAACTACTTATTATAACAAGAAATGAGGTGTCGTGAATTCAATATGGCGCCCTGTAGATGATATAAAATTGTAATTGAAAAATATTTAAAAAAAGAACAGTGTCGACATGGGTATAACTAGTCTTACGTTATAAACCTTTAACGCATTACGCATAATGAAATAACAACCACATTGTAATATAAAAAAGGTTAGATCATCTTTTCATCTTAGACCACTTACTTACATGTATACTTCTTATACTGTCGTTTACGATATATCTAGGTAGTTATAATCCTCCCTGATAATCCACTGTAATAATACATATCGGAAGATATCCCAAAACTGGCAGTATAATTTTTATTATAAAGATTAAATCTTTGTTTTTTTTATTAACGGTTACTTTATTAACACCGTAAAAGTACGTGATATAAAAAAACTTATGTCTCACTCTCTACTTCATTATTTGACTATGAATTTCCTTACCCACACTTTAATTACTTATCCACATTTCTTGGTCATTAGGAATACGAACTCCTGGCAACACTCTTCCAATACGTCTTTTGTGTATATTACGTGTGAAATTTATTTCCGATTCAGACTTTTCGCTTGCTTTTGTGAAGTTTTTACACCATTTAATTGCACAAGACGGGCATTTTGTAGGTAAACTTACTGCATGACAGCTTGTACCATACTAACAACAAGTAGCATGGTTTGTTGCATGTGTGTGCGTTACGCGTGTACTACTTGGAAATCGCTGAGTTTTTTTACCTCAGCAAGTACAAAGGCCGTGCGTCATCTTCCTTTTTTATTTGATCTGAGACTGAAAGTGACTGATAATAACCATTTATTTATATTGCTTTAAATATGTTCCTTTAAAATAGGGACCATTATGAGATCGCTTCCTTTTGTCTGTTTGAAGGTGTATTAAAACTAGGTTTGCAACATCAACAAGAGAAAATTCCAAAAATAATAAATTTTGTTACACTCTAAACGTTGTTATCTAAAAATACGTTGCGAACGGGAAATTGGATGCCATTTATCAATACAAATAGTATTTTTAAAATGACAAAGTTGATTATATTCCTAAGAGAAATGGTCAAAAATAGATAGATAAAATAGACAAAAGATTTTTTAAGTGCTGTGAACCGACAAAAATTGGTTTAGCTTGCATTTTGCCTAAAAGCACGTATCTGTAGAGTTTTAAAACTTAACAGAAATGTGGGATTTAACGATAAATTCATATAGGTCCTTACAAAGACTCAATGTATTATAGAGTAAGGCAAACTTAGAAAAGAAAATAATTCCACTCTTTTACGTAAAACAGTTTTTGCACATTTTCAATAGAGTTAGTTACCAATTGCTAGAATTCTTTCCAGGCTTTCCTGATGTCTCTATCTCGGCTAGTAGTGGTGGAATTGGGAGGAGTTCTCCGGCTCTCTTACGTGGTCGTATCTGAGTTACTACCGCGCATGCGAGGACAGCTTGGTCTTAAATCCAGAAGCATAAACCCTGATCAATATGCCATAGACTTCCACACTAGAGCAAAAGATGAGAATTTTGTAAGTAACTAAAAATAGCTTTTGCAGCAGCTCCGACCGCATACATGTTGAATTTCGCAGTAACCATTTTTCGAGTTTAAATTTAATCTATGACACTCACAAACTATGTGGCTTTCTATCGGTAAAAAGCAGTTCAAAATCGGATCAGTAGATCCAGAGATTACCCCCTACGAACTTACAAAGGTTACTTATATATCAATACAAAGCCCTTATGCTTCCTCTAGGTAACTAAGGTATAAGGATCCAAAAAGCCTCGAATGGAAAAACTGAGAAGGTAGTAGCTTGAAAAGTTTGAAGTCGCCTGTAGGATTGTCTTCTGATTTTGAACGCATATACTTAGTCGTGCCACAATATTTTTGCAAAGAAAAACAACTTTTTTTACTGTACGTAACATTTACTACTATCACGGTGTGTAAGTTTAATATATTAATATGAAACCATTAAAAAAGTATAAAGCTTCTTTGAAGTGATCTCCTCCGGCTGCAATACAGTCCTTTACACGTTGAGGCTAGTTATCAATAGCAGCACGCATTCTTTCTATGGGAAAAATCTTCATTGCCAATCGTATAGATTGTTTCAGGGACTCCAAATTATCTTGGCGTTTAGAACAAGCCTTACTCTCCAAAACTGACCATATATCATAATCCAGTGAATTAGAAGATGACGGTCACTCTTCAGCTCTGATGAAGTCCGGAACGTTCGTTTCTTATCAAGATTAGGTGGATCGAGGTTCATGACCCGGCACCGAGTCTTGCTGAAAGGAGCAATCTTGACTATTGAACATGATGTTGTTAAGTGGCTTAACTACCTTCTCAAGAATAGTATCTTGATACACTTGTGACGATGTTTGATACCTTTTTCACAAAAATATGGCTCAGTCACTCCTGTATAGCTAACACCCCACTAAATCATCGCTGTAATCGAATAGTGCCTACGTTGTACTCTGTTGACTAATTGGGAAGGTTCTTAGAGCTTTCAGCATAAATACGGTCATTTAATTTGATGAAATCTGCACGATTGTAAAAAAATCTCATCCGTAAACTACTTTTTTCTGTGACTTCCTTTTGCCTACCGCTTAAGTACCTAGTTGTTTTGAGTTAATTTTTTTTTTTAATTATCAGTTAAGAAATGACTACTAAGCCTCTTATAGACTGCAAGTCCTAAGTCATCTTTTAAAATACGCGACATGGTTCTGAGTGCTATCTTCATCTTCCGAGATAAAATCTTTTGCTTTCCGATAGAATTTCTTCGAACTATGCCCCTCTCTGCTTTTATAGTCTGTGTCGTACGAACACTGCGTCGATGGCGTGATCTTTTTGTATCACAAACACAGTAGATTTCCTTATATATATATTAATAGCCCGATACACAAACATTAAATTAAACATTTGACTAATACCAAGCTTATGGAGGATTTTAATAATTATATTTGGCTTCAACCTACTTTATGTAATGCAGTCACAGCGATTTGGTTCTTTTTATCACCCCATTCCATTTTAATATCACAAAATATAGTAAAACAAACAGTGATTAGTCTTTTGTAATTCTATAGAACAACATTTTACCTAGTGACGCGCGGTGCCCTAAAAAATTATATTACCATTTTCCATTTTTTCACTGTAATAACAACAGAATTTATGAACAGAACTAAAGTAACAATTATCCTCTTAAAAGCTCGCTAATGATTTTATTCTGAGAGGGGTGTAGCCTTTCAATCTTTTGACCTTTAACCGTAAAATGACCTTTCGTGTTCCAACGCGATTGAGGTTAGCTCAAATACAATTTAAAAAGTATTTTTTGTAGTTGAGAGAAACTTATTATGATTCTAATTTAATTAGCGAGTACCTGTAAATTATTTTATTGTTACTTAACAATAATATTTACGATACTTATGCTATTGGTATTCTAAACTAAATAAAATAAATAAATGGTATATAAAATCCTAAGGTCTTACACTGATGTTATCAAAAATTAAAAGATTTAAAAAAATGTGTGAAGACTTTGCGGCCTCTTGTTTTGATTTACATATGGTATCATGGTATCGGGGGTATCATAGCAGATCGTTTGATGACCATCAAGCTGATAGTGTAACGGTGATCTAGTCCCATTCCTTGATGAATAATCAGACCCAATGCACCAATTTACTCAGCGAGATCACGTAAAAAAAATACTTAAAGCCGATGTTAATTATAATAGGTTTATTAAGAAATGCTATATCACCAGGTTGACCTCGCCACTAAGCTTCTTGCTCAGCCACAGCCTCGTCTTTGCACCATGCTGGACTTGTTATGGACGTTTCTGGACGAATCAGCACTCTGTGATATTCTTGAACACTGCATCGTTAGAGAGTGCTTGCTCTACGATTTAGTCACTCAGGTATGTCAAAGACTATACTTATATTCGTAACACTGATAACCAGTGGAGTAGAATTGTCTAAAAGTAACTACGAGTAAAAAATAGCAGTAGCAGTGACATACTTTCTCACGGATGGATGAGCTCGACCTTTTTTGGCTTTTTTTTATATAAATAGGTAGTAAACAAGGAGATGTATCACCTGATGGTAAGCGATTATCGCCACCCATGGACACCCACAACAATAAAGGGGTCACAAGGGCGTTGCCGGGCGATATAAGGGACGAAAAGGGAGCTAAGGGGTAGCAGTTAGGGTATGCTATTCCGATATCGTCACTCACGCCGTGAAACACAGTGCAAACCCTATTTCACACCAGTTTTCTGTGAGGCCGTGGTATCACTAAGGTCGAGCCAGCCCATGCATGCCGAAGAGTGGCTTTCTCACGGTGGCTAATGCCAGTAACTGTAAAATTAAAGCTATATTCACACTTTTCTTATTAAAAGTGTGTGGGCTTATGCCCAATATGCGAATAACATCCTTGATGTAGGGTGCAGAGCTTATAGTTTCTGCATTAGTATAAGACCTAATTTAGTTAAGTTTTAGCTTTTTTAATTTGTATTTATATTATAATTGCCAGGATATTTACTTCCACCAGCAAATGGACGGGGTATATGTACTATGCGGACTGATGCAGCACCGAGAAACAAGGCATCATCTTGTCAAATACGTCTTCTTCAATAAAATCACGTTAGCATTTATCAGTGCCTAAAGACGAGTGAGGGCCGGGTGGGGTGATGATTTGCACAAGACGGCTGGCAGGAGCTGGTTGCGAGAAGCCGAGGATCGAACTAAGTGGAGAGGCCTATGTCCACCAGTGGACTGCGATAGGCTGTTAATTTATCATGTAACATTAGAAGCCCACATTTTGCCAACTATAAGTTTATTCTTTAGGACAGGCAATTAAGAACGGGACCTTTCTGATATATGAGATTGATAAATTAAAAGTACAGTGAAAGGCAATATGTGTTAGAAGGAAAGGTGACTATAACTGCACGCTTGGCCTAGTAGTTTAAGTGATCACCGCTTCTTACTTTGCCAAGTGTTGTGGGTTCAAATCCCACATGGGACAATACTGTGTGTGATCCACAAATTGGTGTTTTGAGTCTAAATGCTTCTTGTGTCCGCTTCATAAGTTTGTAAAGTTCCTGCGACACAGGATTTATTACTGATGGTTTTTTAATATTAAAAAGGAAATATTATGTATAAAAATAATATGTCTTATACAAGCTATTGCGCTAGCTATTGTATGAGCTATCTGTAATCCTCTGAATTATTTGTAAAAATTAAAGCTTTACTTAAAAACTTGTCATGAAGTCGTCTTCCTAGAGTTGATCTCTCCGTCTAAAGATTGCTTGTAAGAAATTACTTTTTAACAATAATGTCACCATTCGTACATGGTCAGCAAACTGAGATGATCCTGTATTAACCTGTGTACTATAAAATTTATTCTATTCTATTCCATTCCATTCCACTCTATTCTGACTCAAACTATTGCTGAACGGTCCTATCCTCCTAATTTTAAAATTAGAAGTATATTTTATATAAAAAGAAACAAACAACAACCCATAATGTCCCACTGCTGGGCTCGGGTCTCCTCTCAGGAGAGGGTTAAGACCATACGTCCCTACGCTGGCCAAGTGCGGGTTGGGGACTGGCAAGAATACGTTGTGGCTACGTAAATCTTGCCGTTGGAATAAATTTTATATAATTAGTTGTTGAAAATTGTGTGGATACGACTAATTTGATTTGAGGTGTGATGATTTGATATCAGTGATGAAAGCCTGCTGTATTAACTTTACTATCACCAAACAGGTTCGACAATTTCTTAAACGTGAAATGCCCTGATGATAGTGTCTTGCGAACGGTAATTCGGAAACCTTGGTGGCAGAAACCAACGCCTGTTCAAGGGGAGACTGATCCTAGAATAGCAGGTACACACCTATTTCCTTACTGTATATTGATTATTTCGTTGATATTTTAATTGAAACAATTTTGCTGTTCATAGAAATGACTGAGAAGGGAACACTAAAGAGTTCAGCTTTCGCGCCTTCTGGATCAGGTATATCTATTTATTTATAAACTTTATGCACTACATTGTACATCGGCGGACTTAATGCCCAGGGCATTCTCTTCCAGTCAACCTTCGGGTGATGTAGATAGTTTGTAAGGTAAGTGCACAGAGGTTACATACTTATAAGACATATACAATTTCACAATTTATTTAAACGTATACATACATACATAGACTTAAATATAACGTACATATATAAATATATGCAAATATATAATAGGTTAACATATACATAAATACTATATTTGTTTATATACTATAAAACCCTGTAACGTGAGGTATGTTATGGATTAGATTGTTCTGCCATTTCAGTTAGAAGAAGCTCGTGTACCTTCTTTTTAAAGGTAAATCGGTTGGTGGACATCCTGACCTCGAGCGGGAGCGCATTCCAGAGCAGCACTGCTTGAACAAAGTACGAAAAAAAAGTTCACGAAATCAGAATTGTGAGAGGGACATGAGAGAAGCAGATTATTAACTGAACGAAGATTTCTGTCGTGATTAGAGCACAGGTATCGAAAATATGGAGCAAGGTAGGCAGGTAACGATGATGAGTTAAGAAATGAAAATAGGAAAGTAAGTGCTCGTTGATTGCGCCGTAGGCGTATAGGCAACCACTTTAACTGGGAACGCAAAGCAGATACGTGATCATACTTACGAAGATTAAAAATGTATCGAATGCAGTTATTGAGAAGACGGTCAAGCTTATTAAGAAGGTCTGCATTCAAGTCAAAGTAACACACATCACCATAGTCGATTATAGGAATGATTAAGGACTGCATGAGTGTGATTTTAGTTTTAGGAGGCAGGAAGTTCTTGAGACGATACAATATACGAAGATTTCCAGTTACTTTCTGGCTAACACACGTAACTTGAGCTCGCCAATCGAGAGTTGAGTCAATAAGTAATCCAAGATCTTTTACTACCGGGCTATATGGAATGACTAATCCATTGAAAATAATTGGTGGGATCGAGGCGGTATCCAATCTGCTCATTAAACGTTTGCTGCCTACTATTATTGCCTGGCATTTAGTCGGATTAACAGACAATCCAAATCTCATTGACCAGGATTTTAAGAACTCAAGGTCCCTGTTGATCTCGTCGATAGCCCGCGTTACATCCTCTACCCCTGCCTGTGAATATAGCTGCAGATCGTCGGCATACAAGTGATACGCACATCGAAGATGTTGAGTTAAAAGATTGATAAATATAGAAAATAAGAGAGGAGATAAAATTCCGCCTTGTGGGACGCCGGCGATGAGCTCGCTCCAACTAGATGACAAGTTATCAACACGAACACATTGCAGTCGCCCCCGAAGATAAGTCGAGAACCATTCCAGCGTCTCAGAAGAAACCATAAGATATGAGAGGATAGATAACAGGATTTCGTGACTGACGGTATTAAAGGCGTTAGAAAAGTCGACCAATACTAAAACAGTTACCTTGGTATCTTCCATGCCTTTCCTAATATCGCCAGTCACTTTAAGGAGAGCAGTAACTGTACTGTGACCAGGCCTGAAGCCTGATTGTAGAGGGCTTAAAAGTTTGTTTCTGTATACAAACTGTGAGAGTTGTTTATATACACAGGCCTCGAGAACTTTTGAGAGGAAGGGAAGAATAGAAATTGGTCGAAAGTGTTCAGGATGTGAAGGGCTGTTATTTTTTGGAAGAGGAATGATGTAAGCCTTACGCCATAAAGAGGGGAAGGTACCGGAATCCAGAGAGAAGTTAATGATATGAGTAATCACAGGAAGAATACAGTCAAGGATGGTGGTAATCATGCGACGGCTGACGCCATCACATCCCACAGCATTTGAACGGATAGATAAAATTATCTTCTTGATATCATCGGGAGACACTGGAGAAAATTCAAAAGAGTCAATAGAGGGACTGGTAAGACCAGATACATAACATAGCGTTTGATGCTTAGTTTGGAGATCCAGTTCCGTTGTGGATGAGAAATGACGGTTGATATCATTGAAACCAATTTTATGATTACATATTTTTACATATTTTTATAATTCTATTTAATTATTTATTCATCTTTGTATTCTTGGATAATACTCCTAATCGTCTCAATGAGTCACAGTCTGCTAATGTATTTATTTATAAATCTTTATTTTATACATGCAAAATTACAAAGTTTAGACAGAGGATGAGACAGAAATATGGAAATAATACAATAGGCTGTCTTATCGCTCACGGCTATCTCTTCCAGATAAGCACAATAATATAATATATAAAATTTTTGTGTCGCGGTGTTTGTAATTATACTCCTCCGAAACGGCTTCACCGGTTCTCAAGAAATTTTGTGTGCATATCAGATAGGTCTAAGAATTGGACAACATCTATTTTTCATCCTCCTAAATTTTAAGGACCCACCCCAGACTTTTCCTTTTTACAATTTTTTATAGGGCAATAAAAAGTTTGCTGGGTAAGCTAGAATTAAAATAAAATAATATTTTGGTGTTCAACTGTATGTAACACCTAGGTATATTACATACAATATGTATATGCTAATAATGATTACAGACAAAATATCAAAACTGCTACCCCCTTCTTCTAATGACACGATGATCGAAGCTCAGTATAAAGAAGACTGCGAAAGAATATCGAAAGCAGTTGCACCTCTGGAACAAATTCAGGTAGTATTCATCATCAGTATCTCACTGACCGACTTCTTAACGAAAGTCTCCTTTTTTATGAAATAGGGGCAAACGAACAGACGTATCATCTGATGGTAAGCGATTACCGCTGCCCATGGACACCCGCATCACGAGAAGCGTCACAAGTTGGCCTTTAGGGGATAAGGGGAGAGACGAGGAGAGGGATTGGCAAATGGGCCTACGGTATCCTCACTCACTCGGCAAAGCACAAGCACTGTTTCACACCGGTTTTCTGTGAGGCCGTGGTGTCACTCCGGTCGAGCCAGCCCATTCATGCCCTCTCTTTCGAAACGAGTCAAAAATTCCGGACTTGGACAGTCTGCATCAATCCGCTGTCAGACATTTCCTTAAAGTTGTCGACCCACTATACTGTAAGGTGTAAAGCAACTGTATAATATAAACAAAATATATCACAGATAATTTCTAAGGTTCAGATAATAGGGATGTTGACTTATTTTTGGAACTGTTTTCATTTTACATATAGGAACGTAAATATTTCGAAAAGTTACATTGAAATTTCTTATTCATTATCTTTATATAGAAAAATAACTTTAATTAGTTTAGTGTTTAAATTTCGCGCCTAAACGCTCCATGCTGTCACGTGGTCTTGATGACGAAACAATGTATTAAAAAATAAACAAACTGCTGTCAAACTGCCTGTCAAAGGTGTTAGATCAAAAGCTGTAGTATTTAAAGGCTATTCGTTTTCTAAAATTTTAATTACATACATTATATAAGCAAAATAATGAATAGCAAGTTTTATAAGTATTGTGTTTATTTGTTGATTATTTAGCTTTTTTTTAATATAAATGGTACTTGCAAAGATATTTTCGCTTTTCTGAACTCTGCTGCACAAAAATCCTTGTTCTTAGTAAAGAAACTTGCCACTGTCAAAGTCCTTTGATAAATCCAGGCTCGACATCACTCATAATTAATTTAAAGTAATTTTGCACTTTTAGTAGGTAAGCCCCAAAACCGCCGAAAAAGATTGCCAACAAAAATGTCAGTTTTACTTTGACAACTATTTTTTATGGCTTTGCAAGGTATGCGTTTAAATAGGTTAGAAAACTTATCTATGGTTCTTCGTTTTATTATTTTTTTATTTTTTTATCTACTGGAATAAAAACAGATACATGATAACTAGATACAATGTATGACAAAATTTATGTACATGTAATCAACATTAGGTTCACAGATTACCAAAAAAAAGGTCATGTTACCCAGTAAACATTACATCTATATTTATTACATACATTGTGATGTAACGTGCTCCCATTGGCGTTTACAGTTACGTGATATTCCGGATTATTTTAAACATTTTTGATTATTTTTATTTAAATTAATGAAAAGTAATCAAAAATATTTGACAACAAAAAATTAAGCTTATTTTATTCGACAAAATATGATTTTCAGCATTCTAATATTCCCTGCCTTTTTAAATATTCGCTATGTATGTCAACATTCCTATTACTTAGCAAAGAGAAATGATTCAAAGGACCAAAATTCTTATTTTGGTCCTTTGAAAATATCTTTATTTTCAAACATTTCACATTATGTAATAAGTAGGGTGACCCTATTAACTCAAAACTGCTTAATGGCTAAATTGATTTACATTTTTTTTGTAGGGTTTGTTGTTATTGTGACCTCGTGAATGACCATAGATATTACACACAAGTTAAAAATGGTAACACCAAACACTAATTGACCAACTCTTATTGAAACAATTCTGAATGGTATTCGCAAAACAGACTTTAGCTACAATTACATTCGCATACTCTAGAATAACTTAAATACCTCTCACATGACTGTACTCACATTCAAAGCTAGAAGTGCTTACAAAAACTATTCAGATAATTCCAGAGACCATTTGTCACAGACAATGCAGTGTTTGGACTTCGTTTTAATTGAGTCAGCATCTGGACTCGTTCCAACAGAACTTTGCTGTTGTTATTATAACTATTTCCTTTACGTGACCTTTGTGGTCTTAAAACCGAATTTGTAGCTATTTAATAACTTTTAGTCTATCGGTCAAGTAGACCGAGATAGAGATACTTAGATGCAATATATTTGGAAAATTTAAGTAAAAAAGCACAACGTAGTGTAGGACGTCCACAGGCTAGGTGGAGTGATGGTTTGCGCAAGACGATTAGCAGGAACTGGATGCGAGAAGCCATGGATCGAACTAAGTGGCGTGCAATTGGAGAGGCCTATGTCCAGCAGTGGACCGCGATAGGCTAATGATGATGATGTAGTAAAACTGTTATTTAAGCTTGACTCTGAATATTTTTATTTACTAAATCATATTGTATTCTACTAAAATAGTATACCATTTTTGCACCTACCTCATCATATTTTTGCAACACCTAAGGATTAACTAATGGAAAGTGATATATCATTAAGTCCATTTATTTTCAACATGTGTATTAATTTTAATTAAATAAATATCATATGGTACAAAATTGTTAAGGAAGAAAGATTCCCTGTTAGAAATCTACACAAGAATCCATTGCGTTGCACAATGATACGTAACTTTATTTAAGATTATCATGCAAAAGACAACGAGTTATTTTTTTAAATACACAGTTCTAATAAGAAGTGGGATATTGATATCATCATCTTCCTAGCCTTTATTGTTCCCAAAATTATTAGGGGTCGGTTACTAAGTAGGATAGTGATATTATGATGAAACTCTTTTAATGACTGTGTAAATTGCTTAGAAACTGACAAGACTACTAATTATAGGTAAAGCTTTTGTTGAACCATACTATGATTAAAGGTTCTGCTGCTATTGGTCTAAATACTTAATTACAGCACCTGAGAACATCTGCTCCTCAACAGATGCTTAAACATTTATTTCTTATCATTTCTCTGTTTTGACTTTACGGGATCAACCTCAGAAATTCATCTGCATCTTCTAGAAAAAATACATGCAGATTCTAATAAACAACCAACAATAACAGCACTGAAAATTTATATACATACATGCATTCTACACTAATAAGATACGCTTATAAACTCACATGTACTTGTTCACTACTTAATTCAAATTGACCTGACCAATTTCGGTTTATGGCTTTATCGATAAAGATAGTTAGAAAGATAATCTTTCGAAAATGAATGAAAAAAGGTCACTTTCACGATCCTGCTTAGTAACCCATTCCTAATAAATTTAGGGAATAGTAAAGGCTAGGAAAATGATGACATCTGTGGCGACTTCTACATACAGCGCAACAACATAAAATATATAACAGCGCCATCTACCGAAGAAACATCGAACTACGGAGCAACGAAGAAAACTAAGAAACTACCAATCCTAAATCGCGCAATAGAAGTTTTTGCGCCGATTAACATATATACAACTTCCCAACATCAACCGTTGGACAGTGGCCCGCCAGGCATGATCACCTCGCCTGGTCGGAGGATCCTCCCTTTATGTTGGAGGAACATGTTACCCGTTTCTCCACAACATCATTCGATTTATTTTTAATCTTCGTAAGTATGACCACATTTCCAGTTTTCGTTCCCAATTACGTTGGTTACCAATTCGTCAACGCAAACAAATGCGCGCACTCACTTTCCTGCATACAGTACTCAATTCCCTATCCTCTCCTTCTTATTTAACAACACATTTCCAACTATTATGCAATAACCATAACCAAAACCTTCGCTCGTCTAATCTCCTCCTCCTTTGTCCTTCTCACACTACTAGCTTTATGGACTCTACATTCTTTGTCCGGTCTGTTCTCTTGTGGAATGCGCTTCCTCTTGAGGTCAGAATGAGAAGAAATTGGTTCGCTTTTAAGTTGAAGGTAAAGGAGCTCTTATTGGGTGAATTAGCGAATTCGACGGCGAGTTAGTTCATAAATAAGTATGTATATATCACTTTATATATTTGTCTCTTCTAACGTATATAGTAGTATATGTATATTCAGGCTAATTGTATTATTTGTTAAAATCACCCCTACCATATCCTCATATTATATGCACCTACCTCATCTTTCTCTGTATTGCCTAATCGGTCGACTAGCAGAGAATGCCTTAGGCATTAAGTACGCCGATGCATGTATTTGTGCATAAAGTAATAAAATAAAATAAAATAAAGACACCACTATCCCACTTCTTATTAGAGCTATGTTTAAAAAAATAAAGTGAAACCACTCAGGTGAATTTGAACTAAATAGTAGATATAGGTCATGGTCATGGACAGTACCACCGAGTGCCGACAGTGAGAATATAAATTACTAACTAATAATAATGTTTACTAACATACAAGCATATAAATCTTACAAAACCCTAAATCTCCAACTGTTCCACAAACATTACAAAAGTTCACGGTTTTACCCCTAGGTCAAGGCAAACTGCTTGCAAAATTGGCATCAAATTCCCGGCCATGGTTATTATGCAGAATAACTGCCAACTGCATTGGTAATTGCTTTCGCCTTCAAAACAGACTGTTGCTTTGAAAATAAATCCCGATGGGCCCTTCCGTTGTTTATTTATTTATTTATTTATTCAGATAGGGAACACAAACAGTAGTATATAAAATGTACATACGGTTGTTATTTAAAACTAAACTTAATAAATATACTACCCACTATATTTTCAACAGATTACTTAAGGGGTTCAAGTTAATATGTAAAGTTAGTCATTAATCAAAAACATGAAACTTTTACAGTCTATAAAATGATAAGTAAAAAATAATATGCTAGTAGCGACATATTAACTGGAACTTCTCAAGACTGTGAGAAATACCAGTAATAATAGTTCTACAAATATCAATAACATCTCGATACATTCATGCATGATATAAAAGTGTTGAAAGAAAAAATAAAGAAAATCTTTGTTATCACGCAATTTAGCATTCACATTATATGAATTCTAACTAAATAGTGATTTATGTAGTATATAGTACAACATGTACCCGTACTCGGCTCAGTTTAGTTTAATATGTGTTATTATGAGTATAAACTTAAAATAGTGATAAAAAGAATTCCTGACATTAAATCTCCACGACATCATTATTCTTATAGCTTAAAGGTGTTCCACCGATGTACCTATAAATCATAATACATAATAAATATTTCGGACATTTAACACACAACGCCATCTAGTCCCAAACTCCGAAACATATATTTGCTGATCACACATACATTAGGTCCGACCCGATAATCGAACTCGAGGCCTCAAGCACAGCAGTGGCACTATACTATTATTGTATAAAATTAAAATGAGTTAGAGGTTTTTTTATTATTATAAGTCTTTTAACGAATAGAATAGATTTTCTTTTAAACACTCTTAAAAGCACAGGATAACACACCACATCGTCACTTTTATCACACAGATATTTGTCGCACTGTTGTTCAAAGTGAACTGCATAATATGTATTATTATAATTTATATTTACACGTTCTTTCAGAAATAATGATAGGCAAATACATTACTAACAAATCCATACTTATAATATAAATGCGAAAATAACTTTGTCTGTCTGTTCTGCTTTCACGGCCAAACCGCTGCATCGATTTCTATGAAATTTGGCATGGGTATACTTTGATTCTTGAGGAAAGATATAGGCGTATACGTTAACTGCTGCGATAACTGACAAAAACGAGGGCAGAGCTGTGCGCAAAAGCTAGTAAAAAAAAACTGAATAAAATTTAAAAAAAAATTTTAGATATCTTTTGCATTGTAATTTGTTACACACATCTGAATGATATTTTTTTTTAATTCACTTTTTTTTCTCAAAGCTGGAGTTCCTTCTCATGCTATTGGACAACACGGACGGCACTAACATGGTGCCTTCTACCCGGAAAATCTTCCTTGACAAGTTCCGACGTTACATCATGGACAATTGCATTCTTGACATGGTATTTATTTACTTTATTTAAATATACAAAAATCAATCGCCTAAATGTACGTACGCGCATAATTTTCGATGGACTGCACTAAATTGGATAATTATTTTTTATGCGCTCGTTATTCTCAAAAAATTAAAGGAAGCAAAAATAAAATGGTGGTACGAAGTTCGTAAGGTCAGCTAGTTTTTCATAATTTTGACATTGAAGACATAGTCCTTTTTATTATTACATATTATAGCTAGGAGTCATTTTCATTCTATTATATTGTTATATTACTGTAACGAAATTATCGCATAGGAGCTTAAACCTTCAGTTAATACATTATAATGTAAGGCGCTCATAGCCCAATTGCACTCGGTGATTAGAAACAATCATGAAGGGTAAGAAACGACGGCGCGGCCGGTACCTGGATGGGTGACCGCTGGTGGCATGTTACCAGGAGCGTCTCCGTGATTCGGAGGTTACTTTAAGCAGTCGGTCCCGGTTGTTATAATAGGATAACAGTCGTGAAGCTTAGCTGAAGGCCTTTGGGTGGCTTAAAAACATCCAACGGTAAGATTACGTAGCCACATGTTGTCTTGCCAGTTCCCAACCCGCACTTGGCCAGCGTGGGGACGTATGGCCTTAACCCTCTCCTGAGAGGAGACCCGAGCCCAGCAGTGGGACATTGTGGGTTGTTGATTGATTGATTGGTTGAATGTAGTATCCCATAAATCTGATAGAATGTACACATATCTATGTGGAACACACTGTTAATGTCATTTGGTACTTTTGAAATAAGTCTAAATAGTTTAATGTTTGTCATTAGCAGTTTAGTATAAATTTTGCCACATATATTTATAGTTCCAAATTAGGGCAATATGAACAAAAATACATTTATGCATATGTATAGGAATTTAAGATTTCTGCAATATGTTTTTACAATATTTATACACAGTAAACTTTATATAACATATAAAACGAAGACTTTTATGAAAGTATTTTCACAAAACTCTGTTATCCATGTAAGACTCCATAACTGTTCTTAAATAGATCTCAGTCAACATCAATTTTGGCAAAAAATTAAACATTATAAAGTCGATTACTTTATTTAAAATGTATTTTGTATTATCTTTAGTATATCCATTAGAAGTAGAACTATAATGGAATGGAATATATTGTCATAAAAAGAATCAGGAGGGATTTTTTCAGAGACTCTTTAACATTTCCCGCAACTCTCCTGCCATCTCTTGGTGCTGCCATTCGAGGTTGCTGACTGCCGTTCTGAAGCTGTGGGGCGAGAACCCTATTGGGAACCAGTTTGGTTTTTGCACAAATACCTTATATTTTCATATTGTCTCATTTTCAAAGTTCATTAAAATAACAATAAGGTTTTCTCTTAACATGAAAAAATATTTTTCATTTTTATATTTTGTTATTACCATAGAAAAAAAATATTATTTCAATAAATTGACCAGATAATTTTAAGATGCGAAAAGTTTAAAGCACTTTATCTAAAGATTGCCTCAGACAACGGGCGAGGCGGGTCGACAATGCAGCGTGTTTCGACCATGAATTAGGTAAAAAATCTGTTCCTTATCTGTGTAATACGATTTTTTCGCCTAATCTCTTCTTGGTTGTGTCGGTTAACCATCCGATCGGATTATGAGAGAGATGGAACAGAGAGAGCACTTGTGTTTGCGCACACACTTGTGCATCATAATATCTTCTCCGTAGTTGGCTGGTTTCCGTTGAGACTAGCTGACGCACCGTGGCCGTAATCGGCGAGGAGAACATTATCATAATCAGTACGATTTATAATATCTGTATAAATATTGTATGTATGAGTTTTTCCCTGACGTAGAAGATTTGTTTGATATATTTGACTGCCTTGGTGGTGCAGTGGTAGCGTATGCAACTACTGTGCTAGAGGTCTCGGGTTCGATTCCTGAGTCGGACCAAATGATTGTATGATTTGCAAATATTTTTTTGGAGTTTAGGTGTTTACTATGTATGATATCCACAGTACAAGCTCTGCTTAGTTTGGGACTAGGTGGCGTTGTGTGTTAAAATGTCCAAAAATATTTATTTATTTATTTTTAAGTATTTCTTTTTGAAGTGAGAAATTTATATTTCAGACATTTGCCACCTCACGTACCAGCCAGGACTTTTATTGACGGTGAATTAGACTTCTACAATGTTGATCGTCTGGGAGGTGTTTTACCCTTTCTCGTAAGAACTCTTAGGTAAAATGACCCTTAAAGTAATCTAAAGTAGTCTATACTCTCGAGTGTCGGCACTTTATGGAACTTGTATATTGCCATTAGCCTAAAGGCAAAACCGGTCAGGTGTAAAAAAATAATAATTGAATAGTGGAATAAGTGCAAGTGAGTTTAATTCCAGAAGTCTTAAGTAAGTTTGAGATATAAGTGAAATTACTAATTATAAGAATCAGAAAAATTTGTCGTACTCTTTTTAACAGATAAAGCTGAGTACAGCAAATAATATCTTATTTTATCACAATTTTTGGATTCTGAACAGCAAAGGACAAACTCGACGGCAATTTTTTTTGTTAATTGATAGTTCATAAGAATTACAAACCCTTTATTCCTTTTTATACCTAATTTCTTATATAGTAGAGTAATGATAAACTACATTGAGGAGCGGGCAAAGACTATTACAGTTTTTCAGAAAATTCAAAAATATTCAAAGGTTTATTCTCGGGCGGGACCAAATGTTTTAATAATCTGCAAAAAATTCTTTCCGAGCTTGAGTGTTTTCTATGCATAATATGTATGTAGTTACGAAAGAAAGTATATATGTACTTATAACAGTTTTTAGTACCCATAATACAAGTGCTGCTTAGTTTGGAATAAGATGCCGTTGTGTTTTAGATGTCCGAAAATATTTAATTATTTAAGTAAAACTGTACACAGACAAGACCTGATCAACGTGTTGGGAGAGGACAACCCGTTCATTCAAAGTTTTGAGCCAAATTACAACCGCGCTGGAGGTATCGATACCGGTCAGTACCTTAGATTGCTTATGTATTGTCGCTTTATTTATATATGTAGTTAACTAGAATACAAAAAGCATTATTTAATTTTTAAATAACCAATTTATTAAAAATATATTTTAAAACCAAATTGGTCTTAGATGATATTGAGAAAATAGTGCAATATTTAACTATGACAAAGAAAGCCAGGCATTAATAACATAATATTTCTGAATTACTTTCTAAAGTTTATCACATCTTGATAAACTTAGTAGCACACTTTTTGCCAAGGTGATCGCTCAAATGTTTCAGTTTGGAAAATTTATTTTATACCAAATATTAAAATAAAGAAATTAGTACTAGGCAGTGTTTGACAATGCGTGAACAGGTATTTTTCTTCAATTGTTAGGTGTAAGCGACATGGCGGCGGGGTCCCCTGGCCTGGCGACTCTGCCGCAGGTCATATCATCAATGGCCAGATTCATGCACGCACCAATGCCACCTTTGCCCAACAGGTATTTTATGGGTTTATTTTGTAACATTATTGCGTCTAAACAAATAGTTTCCAAAAACGTCTTTTTAATTAATGTTCTTTTTTAACCAAAATTGTATATGGACGTTTTTTCTTAGCGTTTACTTAAGTTATTTAAGGCAGCCTTTAATGTCATTACTTTTATTTTTTAACTTAGTACTGAATAATGAACTTACATTTTCATTATCAGAAAATATGTAATTTTTTAACGAAAGGAACTTTCTACTTGTTCCTCTAATTTTGTCCCGTAAAATTGACTGTTGTTATTAAAATTTTGATATTAACAAATTATCCGAGACTTATTTTCTTACTGTCATGCATTACTGTTACTCATTAATGGGAATTGCGCCTGTATGCCTAAGCCGTTGTAACAGGGATACAGCAATACAACCTCTTTAAAAATGTTTAATAACCTGTTAATGGCAATGATTCTCGTTCGTTAGTTCTTCAAAACTAATACAAATTTGTCTACGTATTAAAATTTTCAATAAAAAATCATTATGAAACCTACAACCAGTTTATATTTGTTCTTATTACAATCTCTTTCTACTTAATATTTTTCCTATCTCTTATAGAATCCATGTATTCAGAGCTCTGCTTAGGTACACTTTGTAAGTTAAATCATTAATTTGGCACTTAATCAATATTTTAGCCAAATATATAATGCCAACAGACCTACAGGTGAAACTGCTCTAGCTTTGAAGGGCACCAGATCGATGATGCCAGGAGCTGGTGCTATTGACATCAGAATAGCGTACCTGAGACTGATGGATGGGCTGCTGGCTTTGTATCATGGAGCTGCTATCAAACATGCTGAGAAGGTTAAGTGTTTATCTCTAATCTTCATTATGTGAAAATAACTACTGCACTTGAGACGATTCTTGTGATTAAAAATATTATACAAAGATTTTAAAAGAACACAATCACAATTACAACTATTCATTGGTTTATCTTCTGGGAGCATTGAATCTAAAGATTACGAATAAAATTCGGAACTGGATTTGTTTATTTACAAAATAAACTTTATATAAAAATCTTCCTCACAAATATTTTTTTTCACCGGTACAGTTGAGGGAGTTAAGAAATTATTGAAAAACTGAAGTGCTTGTACACATCGTACTGAACCTTTTTTGTACAGTAGGCTCATATAAAAAAGTGCTTCTGTTATTGCTAAATTGAGAAAGGAAAAGGAAATAAATAAGGTTTTGGATCGCAGAAATGCGCTATGCTATTCAATTCGCAAGGTCTTGCGATGCGTTGTGGATATTTGTAGGTTTTTACGATGCAAATTCGCATCGCAGTTTTGTATATAAGAACTCTACTATTACAGACGTATTAAATGTTTTGAAGTTCTAATTAAGTTTCTTACAGATGTGTGAACTAAGAGATAATCAACTGGACATGGCAGATTGTTTACACGACATTGAACAACGAATTTACACTGTCTCCAATGAGTTGCGGGCAAAAGGTATGAATGATACATCAAATAATTTGAGTTATAAGCTCGGAAATTAATTGTTCAAGCATTATTACCCACTATCCTAAAGAATTCCGTTACTAGAAATGTATATTGTTTGCGGTTGAGTGTTTATTGTATTGCATAAAAAACAATTATATTGGACGGCAAAAGAATTGACAGAATTAAAAAAGATTTTGTACTGGGTATGTCTCTTAAGAAACTTTGGAACTTTAAGCGTTAGTATGATAAAACTGAACCGCTTGTCGGTAAGATAATAAAGATTAAAATCCTTTTTTATTAACACAGAAAATACTGTAACTAGTGATGAAGAAAAAATGAAAATGGAACTTATGAAGAAAATGCTAAAGGAACTTGAACGGTCAAAGAGTGTTTATGAGGTTAGTGTATGTGAGTGGCTCTGATGCTCGAAGGAGAGACCATTCTGCAGTGGACGGTGATAAGTTGGTATACAGTTTTGTATGACTAAATACAAATTACTATAAACCTATACTTTTTTCTCCACTGACACGCACTGATATCTTTAAACTTAGCCTCATAGGGAACTGCTTTACAAATCATGTTATGATGAATATATACAAATAAATAAATTGAAGTGTCTATTTCTAATTTCAAATTAACAGCTTTTCACTTTTTAATGCATATGAAAGTATATACAGTACTTAACTGCATCAAAAAATCTTTTTTTTTTATTTTTGTCTCTCTGTTTGCCCTGCTGGTATCTGGGACGGTTGAACCGAATATGACGAAGTGAACAATATCAGATTCAAAAGCAACAAAAACCGCGTGAAGCAGCTAGTTATTACTAAAAGTTAAGAGCACGCATTATATCATTTTAATTTGATAATGAATAACCGAATACCACCAATTTATTTTTCATTCCAACTCCAGCAACGACAAAACAAAACATTAATCAGTCAGAAAACCGGTGTGAAACAGCGCCTACGCTGTGTTTCACCGAGAGAAAGAAGATTCTGGAGGCCCATAATCCAACCCTGCCCCTTATCTCCCCTCCCTATCCCTCAAGGACGGCAACGCACTTGTGACGCCTAAGTATTGCGGCTATCCATGGGCGGCGGTAATCGCTTACCATCAGGCGATACGTCTGCTCGTTTGACCGCTATTACATAAAAAAACTGATTAATAACAAAACACTTTATGTAGGAAAAATTAGAAGCGGGATCCTTACAAATGGCGTGGGTGATTGGCGCGATTTGGACAAAGCAGCGACAGGCGGAACTTGCCAGGCATTTTTCTGGTACACTACACTCTTTGAGGTTATCATCGGACCCTGATTATTCTGCACATGTTCAGGTATATAATTTCCATTTCATATTAGTTTGTAAAAAATATTTTATATTAATCTTAAATCTATTGACTCCCGTTCTGGTTTCTTCGTGGAGTAGAGGATGTCCATTGCTATCCAGCGGGGCAACGCTGCTAGTGTCATAGGCACTTTTTCGCCGGGAGCTATCCGGGGTTGGTTATTATAATGACATGAATTGTTTGATTGCGTTTGGTTGATTTTAAATATTTGTATTAAGTAATTAAAAAATATAATTGTAAATGTAAAAATATTTTATTTGTAGTTATTTATTTAAACTGATATACGCACGTTAACTGGAATTCATATTCCATACTTAATATTATAAATTCAAAAGTAAATATGTCTGTCTGTTAAGCTTTCACGGCTGAACCACTGCACTGATTTCAATTAAATATATACATGGAGATATTCCTGAGGAAGGATATGGGCTACTTTATACCGTGATAAAAAATACACACGCAGTCTTAGCCGCGGGCAAGGTCTTGTATATAATAAATATCCAATGTTTATTTTATATCTATTATATACTAGACCTCTCGAAAAAGATCAAAAACACAAGCTGTCGAATGTTTATATGCGGTAGCTTACTTATACCTCAAACCCAACGTTTTCGTTTCGAAAAATCAATTATGACGTCACTAACTTATTATATTAACAATTAACATAGCTGTTCCGAACCAATTACAACAATCTTGGAACGCTTTCAAAGTAAAATCACTTTTGATAAGTACATACATTTAAAAAAAAGATTTTTCGCATACCATACTTAATTAGGGATGTCAACAATTAATTTTAACTACATGAAATAATTCCACTCTCAGGTTGCCAGTAAAGAAATCTTGCCCGGCAAGAGTTCTATTTTGGGAAGTACTAGCTATGCGTCTCTACAGCTAGAGTACACCTCGAGTTCTGATCAAAGGTTTGTGATTCACATTATATATCAATCAATCGCCATCAACTACTTAACAAAGGTCTCCTTCAAAGAGCGTCAATTATCATTTTTTACTTAATGTTAATCTTAAAAATGTAAATTTCTTACATAAAAAAGTCATTATTAAAAAGATTCGACTTTAAAAGTTCAAAGGCAATCAGAAATGCTATTTATCTTCTTAACTTGTTTCAATATAGTTTCAACTTCAATTTTAGCTTGGCTCGTTGTAATGCGAATCATCTACATATAAATTGCTAACTTTAGTGACTTAATCATTTGTTGTACAGTCCCCAAAGCCCTACTTCAAGAGCGACCACACCACGAAACGGATCGAATTTACAGATTGGTCCATCAAACCGTAAGTTAGTAGGTTTATAAAGAAAGTTTTAACTTGTAGCAAAGATGGCAGTCACAATTTCAATCATGTTTTTTTTATATATTGTATCATAACATGCCAGATATAATAAAATAAAGAGGAACTGATTACAAATATTAATCAAGTTCTACCTGTTTAGTACTTTTACATGATAATGGATTGGATATGGAGAAATGCTGCATATGTCGGCAGGAACATCTTAGGTCGAAATCTTAGAAAGCCAACTATTTTGATGTAACGTTGACATCAGAGACAGGTGCTCAAGAATTTGCAGAGTCCCTCTTCGCGTTCGTGCCTGAGTACCATGTGGACGCCATGTTGGAGTTGTGCAACACGCTAAGGCTCTACATGCATCCTACAATACCTGTGCAGCAAATACCAGGTAAAGATTTTTAGGATATAAGCTTCAGACTGAAATAGAGAAAAAGACGAATCCAAAATGTACGATCTTCAACAATTTGGCTTAAATAAGGAGATATGTCCAAATATTTTAAATCAATTTACACATGTACATAACGTACTTGATAAAATATTAGGTGATACGAATATTTAAAAATGAATATGTAATAACTAAGTATCAGAGACGGTATACATGTGACCAACCATCTGAGATAATACATGACCTTGCTCAGATCCACTATCGACTACCCTATTGTCTTAAAAACCAATTTTTCTCAAAAATCTAGATTATTTCATGTTTTAGAATGGGACGAACTGGTAGTATCATGTGCTGCTTTCCTGTGTGCGGAGTTTGCAGATCAGCGTATTGTATTGGCTAGCACTCGAGAATCTCTTGTACAAACACTAGCTTCATTTGCTACACAATCGGCCACTATGCGAGCAATTGAACGAGTGCCTTTGAAACAGTTAGTACCAATACTCTGAACATAAAATTTGTGGAAACTAGTTCTGTAATATAAATGTCCTTACCTCATTTCTTTGGACACGTGTACATTCCTGATAGGAGTTATGCTGCTCAGCTCCTGTACTAAATATTTCGGCAGAAATTAAGACAATTCTATTTGCAGAACTACAAAAATCCATTTTTGCTCATATTATCTCTTTTTTGCTGCCGAATCTGTTTTTAGTGGCATTTTATCCTCTCGCCAGACTGTAGACCAATGCTGAATGGAAATTCCTTTCAAAAATGAAGTTCCAAAACGCAGATTTCATATAAAAAACACCTTACTGAGAAAAAGCTGCATAACTTTTCATTCGATAGACAGATGAGTATGGTAGAAGAGCTCGTTCGACCATACCAAAATCGTGCATGGGCGCAGTCCAACTGGGTGCTGGTGCGTTTCTGGCACGGATCAGGATTTGGTTTCCGACACAGGCAGTGGCCTCACTTGGCTGCCAGGTAATAAGATATTTGCATAATTTTCTTATAGCTGTCAATTGCTTTTACATTTAATTTAAACACACACAGACAACTTTTTGTATATATATGTTTATTTCGTAATTGTTGCTTAAATTAATTTGAGCTTCAGGTAGCAGAATTTGCGTCCATTTTTTGTCTAATTAGAACATTCAAACTCTGCCCTATTTTTGGCTAGTATTTTTTATATATTCTTTTATATATGTATTATTCTATATTCTTTCATTTTCGACTATTATGTCATTTTTCAACTGTTTCGAAAGTTGTAATCTTTCTAAATAAATTTCACTTTTTTAAGACTGTGATTCTCAGTCGAGCTAAGCGAAGGTAGTAACTTACATAAAACAACAAAGTAAACAACCTACCTTTAAAAGGACAAGTTGAAACATTTGAACTTGTTTCGCCGAGAGACTGTTTGAACAAGAAACAAAGAACACTTGAAACTTTAGTTTAAAAAAAAAACAAGACAGTAACAAAAAGGGTAGCGCTTTATATCTGGAGGCGATAAATTAAAAGTGAAGATATTTTATGCGGGTCGGTTTTGTTAAGTATATTAAAGAACTTTTAAACGAAATTTCTGATTTTCGAGAACATGCTGATAAAAGTGTTTATATCTATAAGCACATCCACAATTGTATAGGTTATATATCCATCGTAAAAGATACCCTATAAAGTAACAAATAAATGTGGTTAGTGGTTTAAAAGATACCGTCATATTGTAAAGAATTGTAGGCCTAGTTATTATCTTCAATAGAATTGGTAATATGACGCAATAAACTAAAACTATATTTATTATAAGATCTAAATTGACATAGGACTTGAAATCAAGTTGTCTACCGAAAAAAGGTTGGCTTACATACCTTTTCATCTTAAAGTTCACAAACCCTACGCAGAATCGATGCCGGAGTCATCTGTGTAATATTTTAAGAATGTCCAGTGAGACAGTTTGAGACAATATATCTTGTTAATAGTTTAACAGTTATATCAGCCCATTCTAAAGTCAGTCAAATTGACTTGAATAATATTGTTGTAGCACGATTCTTTAACTTTGGTTTCACTTTTAGATAGATTATGATTATCTAATATTTTAAGGTTCCGTACCTCAAAAAGAAAAAACGTAACTCTTAAAGGATCACTTTGTAGTCCATCTGTATGTCAAGAACGCGTAGAGATACAAGCTGAAATTCATATCAAATACTCAAGTCTATTATCCCTTGAAGCTTTGAAAAAATAAAACTTCTAACCCAATGCAATCAAAAGATCTGCTGCAAATTTTCGAAACTCCCAAGGGAATCCAAACTTACAGGGCACAATCCGTGAACGCAGAATATTAAAATGTGGTGCGAAGCAACGTCTTATGGTAAAGATAAAGGAAAAATTTCCAAAAGCTTAATGCTTTTGGAATTTTTTAGTTACATCAGATAATATACCTACAGGATTGTACGGAACCCTCAGTGCGCGAGTCCGACTCGCACTTAGCTGTTTTTTTTTTCAATTACATTCTCTCATACTACCACTTACTAAGAAAATTACAATATAAAAGTAAATTATAGTGAAGTTGACAGAACAGGTTTTACGAAAAACTGTCAGTAAATATGTCCAGTACATCTCATTAAAGATTCTCTCGTAAATTCAGCCCCTATGTCGAACAAATTTCTTTATCGTCAATTTCTAAATGGACGCACCGGTCTGAGACAATTTGACGGATATTTTCCGTTTAATCAATATTGGACTTGAGAAAAATAGAGATAAACAGGTGGATATGAAATTCATGCGGCTATAATGTTACCGGCTATTTCATAGACTTGATATATAATTTATATTCGCTACTTTCCTTTGTACAAACATTTATAACTAGAGTAGTAACTGTCATCTGAGTGTTTGGATATGTTTGAATATATTATACAAACCGCTATACATGCTGAAGAATATTAAAAATGTTTAAAAAAAAATAGAGACAAATAAAGCGCAAAGGGGTCTTGCCTTGCAATGCAGCACCTTCTTTCTGCAATACCCAAATGTTTTTTCTTTCTTAAAAAGTTGTTGAATATATTTTACATTTAAATGTGCGTTTAAAATGTAGAAGAACCACGCTTATTTCAGCACGAAAAGGCCGGCTCGACCGGGGCGGTACTATCCTCGCACAGAAGAATAACCTAAAATGACAGCATTCGTTTGAGACAGGAGGCCCAATGATACAGAAGCATCACTAGGCCGCCATGGTGTGGGTCACCATGCTGCATTGTTGCATTGCCTGCATTATTAATATTAAAAATATAAAAGCATACATATAATAGAATAAGTAGAAAATTTATTTTAACAAATATCCAATATTCCTCTTCTACAAAAATGTATACTTTAGCTGTTTAAGTATGTAACCTATTTGCACCTACCTCACAAACACTATCCAAAGGTTGATTGCTAGAGAATGCCCTAGGCTATTAATTCCGCCAAGGGTCCGGATGGTGTAAGAAAGAGGTTCCCGGATCCTGCCCGTCTCAGGCGCAGAGTGGCACACCGTGTGGTTTTAGTCGGTTCGATTCCGACACACCGCCCCGCTGCAAACCCCGGAGAGGTAAAGGCCCGAGGTCCACGCGTAAAAAAAGGCTATTAATTCCGCCGTTGTACACAAGTTCATAAAGTTATAAATAAATACTAAGCGATTCAGGGTACATAGCGCTCTTTACCTGCATTATCATTCACCAAAATAGTGTTTCTTTGTTCATCTTGTAAATTAGTATGTATTGTTACATTCTATTTTGGATGACGGTTTATAAATGAAATTAGATGGTCGATATAGATATGAACTTGACATGATAAATGTTCTACACAGGTACGGCGACAGAGAACCCACTGTGAATAACTTAGGGGCCAAGGTAGATGCCGGACTGATGAGCCAGTGTTTTGGTAAGTCACTTTTGATTAACATTCTATATCTGTGCTAAAATAATATTATCTACACAAGAATATATCTCACTTTTGAGCAGTAGAAATTGCTAATATGATATGATATTGACCTATGTCCTGTTATATATGGATATTACTGACTGCTTTTTCTATCGAGGCAATCTTTGTGGTGGCTTCATAACATTTACTATTTCTAAATCTATGTTAAATGAAGATCCATGACTGTCTTCGAACTACGAATAAAGTGATTCGTGTTCAACAATTTCCATACGAGGTATAAAGAGTATCCGTAATTTACTTAAATTTAAACGCTGTTCAAAAATAAAATTGACAATATAAAGATAGAATATATGATATTTGATAAGGTATTTGCAAAAGCTTTAAAAGAGTCTGTTACATAATGTCGATTTTTTTCTTATCATAGGTCCTTGCCCGTCTGAAGTAATTCAAAATCGAATAAAAGATTACCTCACAGCACATCCCGTAAAAGCGGCAGCTTTTCTTAACTCGCTACTCAGTCAACTGAACTGGGCCTTCTCAGAATTTATCACTATGATGCAAGAGGTATATTCGTATTTATAGTTTCGCTATCCTATGATCAACAACAAAGTAGAACTCACGATCACGAACGATTGTAAAGCCAAACGATTGTTGGCAAGAAACAATTTGTCACAATTGTATTAATCGACCCTTATTAATTTTCTGGAGTCCAAAAATGATTGTTGGACAGCGAGATTTTGAAATTATTTGTTTAGATATAGGTGCTTTCATATAATATTTCTAAATATATCTTAAAGTTCCAAATTACGTTTAATATTAACGTTTGGCTCTTTTATGAGTAAGTATTAATAACTATTAGTTTGTAATCAAATAATTCATATGTTTTCTTAAAAATTGAACTATCGTATGTCCAAAAAAACACACATTTACAACAAGTTATGGGTATTTATTTATAAATTTTCATTAATACAGATTTTATAGATTACAAGAGCAATATTATTTTTGTCACATTTACAGTTGAAACTTGCCCACTCAGTAATCCACCGAACAAGCCCAATGTCGATAAAGAATACTACCTCGGGATGGGTGTGTTGAGTACAATGCTACAACTTTGGATAGCTCTGCCTCTCTCTTCTACCTTTCATCCACTTTTGCAGCGTGGTTATAATCTGAGAGTACCAAATACTTTCAACTGATTTACCTTAATATGGAGAATAAAATTGTTCAATGTTTTCTTGATCACCCCAGATGGACAGAATTAACATAGACTCCCACTTGGAACCACGTCAGATCAAGTTATGCGCCACCTGCTTTGACTTGTACCATGGACTGGGTAGAGCCCTTGAGATGACACTACATCTAGCACCATTGTTGCTCACCAAAGCTGAAGCATCTGATAAACAGAATGATCTGTTGCTAGGCAGAACTTGCCAGGTTAAAACTGTTTATATTTTGACTTGTTTCTTACTATTTTTCAACACACTCTTCTGGAGAAAGTAATATTATGTAAAATATTTTACATACGCACGTAATTTTAAATTAGAATGAGTGACTTTTACACTTTCAATTTCTTTTTTATTTTTATGTAATATCTATTTAGCCCTCTAGATTAGCAAGCTAAAATGGCAGTGGACTGGCTACCTTAGACGCAAAACTGGCACCATTAGGGTAGCATATTTTTGGAGTGAAGACAGCATCACGGCAAATGTAGTGTAGGACGCCCACTCGCCAGTTGGAGTAACGACTTGCGTAAGATGACTAGCAGGAACTGGATGCGGGAAGGCCAAAATTCACAAGAGTAACGTGCAATGGCAGAGCCCTATGTACTATAGTAGACAGCAATAGATTGATAGTGATGAATATTAATTCGTTCCAGCATTATTAACTTAAGAGAAATTGATCAATTTCAAGATCTTGGTCATAATGGAATTCAATTTTCCATGAGATTTCGACCTTTACCAGTAATCTTTGAATAATAAATTACAGATCCTAATGGCTGTAGTATCAAGAGTATGCATCCGTGGAGGGGGTGGCGCCAGCTTCGCTCGTCTCGTTGCTCGAGGTCTGCCAGACACTGATAGAGTTCACTATTACGTGGCTTTAGCACCAGTAGCTGGCTGTATGATCAGGATGTTAAATCCAAAACTTCCACCTGACGTTAGTTGTTTATTAATTGTAATTTTTCAAAGCTTTTGAAATTGCTTTTTCTACAAATTTCAGAAAGTCATAAATAAAAGGAATACGATTCACCATCTCTACCTATGAATATATTGTAAGACCATAAGAAAATCAGTTCTTCCTTAGTAGTCTTGAAGCACTGCGATATTTTTTAAATAATTTTGACTTCAACAGATACTGGAATTTTGCACCTAATACCATACTGGAATTTTGGTAAGCAACGATGGCGCGGTTAGTACCTGGATGAGTGTCCGCTGGTGGCATGTTACCATGAGCGTCTTCGTGATACGAAGGTCACGTCAAGCTGTCGGTACCGGTTGTTATCGTACTATAACAGTCGTGAAGCTTAGTTGGAGGCCTTCGGGCGGCTTAAAAACATCCAACGGCAAGATACGTAGCCACAACGTATTGTTGCCAGTCCCTAACCCGCAATTGCCCAGCGTGGGTGGGGACGTATGGCTTTAACCCACTTCTGAGAGGAGACCCGAGCCCAGCAGTGGGACATTATGCTACAAGTTTTCTAGATTACGACATATGGCTTTTCATTATTTATTTCAGCATTTGGATAAAGTAACCAAAGCGTTGGTAACTGAACCTCTGTTCAAGATGGATGGATTTGACATGATGTTGGGCAAGACGAAAGACAGAGCCAATTTTTCATTCTACAAATGTTAGTTTCATTTACATTTAAAATCATTAATAGTACTAATTTATCTATTTATTTATCTATTTATATTATTTTAATATAATCAATAATACGTTTTGTATCAAATTGCATCTGAATCAAATAAATTCTTTTACATTATTTAACATTAGAACTTGTTTAAATACGTTTGTCTACAGTTGGTTTGTTCTTGCAAAGGTTATCTGTAAGAAACTGATGTTTAGTGATAAGGTAGCTAAAGTACGGTACTGTTACGGGGTGGGTCTAGAAGTCCTTTTTAAAAAACAAATTTAATTAACCCTGAGATATTATTTATTAAAAATCAATGAAATTACAAAGATATTAACCTAGTGCCCTCAACGAAATCGGAAATAAGTCTGATGTCATATATTAAAATATTGTTTAGTATGAATCGCGTCGCTTACGTCAATGCAAGCGATGCAGTTTTATTTTATATTGAAATCCGGGGTTGCGACATCGTAACAACCCCCCCGTTAAGATTGATCTTTACAGGATAAGTAAAGATCAATGTATTTACTTAGAACAGAGATCGCCGTGGGCTACAGAAATCGATAAATAATCACCACAACATACTTTTACATTAATCTACTTAACTCTAAAGTGCTTAAGAGATATAAAAAAAAA
>PKRV01000150.1:202465-288731 GCA_003709505.1 Hyphantria cunea
TGTCGGTGATGTTCGGAATAGGGTAGGCGTCGCCGATCGTTATTTCGTTAAGTTTACGATAATCGATGACGATACGCCACTTAGGTTTTCCTGACGCATCCTGTTTTTTCGGCACTACCCATATTGGAGCTGACCAAGGAGACACAGAGGGACTAATAATACCCTGATCCAGCATACTTTTAACTTGTTTACCGACCTCATTTTTATGACATTCAGGGAAGCGGTAGGTTTTAGCATGGATAGGTGTTTGGGAAGTGGTTCGGATTTCATGTTGAAGGGTCTTAGTTGCTGTCAGAATGTCACCTTCTAGATAGAATATGTCACTAAACTCCGAACACAAGCTACGTAGAGATGACTCTTCTTCTTGAGTCAAATGATCACATCTTAAAGCTTTTTGGACTCTTTTATCGCGGTCAAAGTCAGACAAAGTGGTCTGGAAGCACGAGACAGCTTCCAGGGAAGAAGAAGAGGTGTGCTTTAGAGTACTTGGCTCGAGAACACAGGATACGGGTTCAAGGGTGAACTTTATAGGATTAAGGAGAACTTGGTTTTCAGACGTGTTTAATACGGAGATAATGATTTTACCGTTTGGCCTAACGCAAGTTAAACATCTTGAAAACGTAAGCTTCGGGTATTCCTTCAATTTTGTGCACAAGATTAAACCTTCTCTTACTTCGGGATTTGTAACAGGACATTCGATTAACATTTCGCTACGAGCAGGAATCACGTACGTTTGGTCATATGTTTTTAATTCAAAATGTACTGTTGTGCCAGTAGGAACTTCGCACTTAAGTTTCGAGTCTGAGTATAATATAGATGCTTTATGAATTGACAGGAAATTCGTACCTATGATGCCGTCATAGTCAAGATTAACATTAGATACTACATGGAAATAGAATGGGATCGAGACCTCTTCTGTTTGAGGTGAGTTGAATATGGACAAAATAAATCTACCTTTTGTCTCGGCGTGTGATCCAAGGTCATTTATGCCCTTGAATTTGACAGTATGAGAATCACACATTGGTTCTTTTGACAAACTAGAACCTTTCACGAGGCATATGGAACTGCCTGTATCTACTAAAAACTTCAGTGGACTTTGAGAATGAGACGTATGGACTTCAATATATGGTAATGAGGTTTTCTTGTTTTGTGAAATATCATATACCATAGGGCATTCTTCAGGTTCATTCATGAATTTATCAATTAGATCTTGATAGCCTAGTGAGTCCTTGGAAATATTATTTTGTTGTTTGGGTGATGAATCAATGTTAAAATTATTTTTTGATTTTGATGTAGAAGGAATAGAACGTTCGTTGCCAATGGGATTTTTATCCGAAACAGAAGACAATGTCACGTTGTCACCGTTAACAATGGGTATTTTAACCGAAATAGAAGATAACGGTAACTTAGATTCAGTGGAAATAGAATTAGATTTAGCATTTTGTAGACAGGACTTAGAAATTGGCTTACTTGATTTAGAAACAGTGGATTTAGTAGTAGGGCTGGTACCTAAAGTTTGGGATTTGCGTTGGTACCGATGCGCAAACCCAGCACTTAGTTTAAACAATCACCGTTTTCTATTTCCTGTACTTGTGGGGGCGATGATGTTTCGGAAGCCGATTCTATACAATTTTGTTGATACGCTCTTGAACCACTAGGGTGGTTATTATTGAAGAGTCGTGAATTATTATACTGTCTTTTCCGGCATTGTGAAATATCATGGCCTACGTTTTTGCAATATCTACACGTAACTGTTGTGTTAGCATTTTGAAGCTTGTAATTATAATTATTATTCTGTGGCCGTGAATGAACTTGAAATTGCGAGCGTTGCATATCACGTTTCAATTTGCCGTAGCATTCTGACTCTACCTGACCTATTTTATTACAATTTTTACAATATTTAGATTTGACAGAGGTATTTTTCGCTAAATTTAGGATCTTCTCCTCCTCGATTGCAATATTAATGGCTGCATTCAGGGTTTTTGGATCTCTACACCGTACGATNTTTTAAAAAAAAACAAATTTAATTAACCCTGAGATATTATTTATTAAAAATCAATGAGATTACAAAGATATTAACCTAGTGCCCTCAACGAAATCGGAAATAAGTCTGATGTCATATATTAAAATATTGTTTAGTATGAATCGCGTCGCTTACGTCAATGCAAGCGATGCAGTTTTATTTTATATTGAAATCCGGGGTTGCGACATCGTAACAGCACCCCAGGTGTGTCTGTGTGTGAATCGATATCGATAATTTGACAATTAATATTGAATATTTTATATGAGAAAAACATAAATATGTAAATATAGGTTTATTCGAATGATGTAGTGTGTATATATATATATATATATGTGTATGTGTGTAAATATATAAATAGTTATAAGATTTAGATTTAAGTTAATTTTAAGATTATTAAATATTAATACAGTGTAATATGGTGAGTGTATAAAATATATATAGTAGGTAGCCTACAATACAACATCAAAAAGCTAAACAGCTAACACAAAAAAAAAACAATGACGCTCTTTTTCCTAACAAAGGTAGAGTAACAATCTTATCTCTTTTCGCTTACTAATTCCATTGACAATAGGCTTTGGAAACATTAGCAGAACAATTAGATAGTCACTCACAAAAACCTCTACCTGGATTACCCGAACTCCCCAGAGTTAATGAGGTTAGCTGGCATAGGACGAGTGGATAGTTTGAATTTGACATTCAATACAGCAACACCTCTGCAGTGACCACTAACATTTTTAACATAAATCTAAGATCGACAGTGAGTGCTATTGAAATGGAGGAAGTTAATTTCATAAGTTTTGTGTCAGTTGCGCGCCAACAAACTTCAAGCAAAAATTACGTTACAGCGTTCAACATCTACATACATATAGTTGATATGTACCCAAAACTCAAGAAAGAAATCGAGAACGAGTTTAGGTCATTCTTATTAAAAATGAACGAAGAACTCGAATTTGAACACAGTCTGGAGGATATTTTTAACAATTTCAAGAAAGTTCTCAATATATACTCAGGTAACGTGGATCTTTTCAACGATATCGGCAAATATCTATACAAATATGGCTATTACACCGAAGCGCTTTACCCTTTTTGAGAAAGCATTAGACATGGACAAAAGTCACGTAAAAGTTGAAAAGAACTCGAACGAAGCGGAAAGTTTCTTGTTTCCTGGACCTATATTTAGAAGCCTCAATGACAAAACACGTAATAACGCGTACAGAGCTGCCATCAAAAGTTCCATAAATCCCGGTAACGATAGTGTCATAAACATTGACGCGGGGACGGGACTTTTAACTGCTTGTGAATCTTCAAACGTGCTTATATATATAATTTAATACAACTGGCGGATCTCGTAAAGCAATAAAACGAAGCCAAACAAGTAGTTCTATTGAACCAACCCTTAGTATTTTTAAAACAAGCTGATGTTTGCGGTTTAAAATCCATATTAATGACCGATAGGATTGACTCGGGACTTTTTGGCAATCGACTCCTACAATCTCTGCCACGCTTGGGATAATTTTTTACACAAACAAAGTAAAAAAAATCCCTGGAAAAGCGGAATTCTTTGTAGCCGGTGTCAACTGCGTACAGCTCAACAGTAAATACAAGTTGTGTCAAGAAACAAAGAACATTTTCAACGTTTCAAATCAGAACGTGCACACGACCTTCTTTCCAGAAGAGTACGGCAACGAAGAAGTCAACTCGTACGAGAACCTTAAATATATAACTGAGCCGTACTCCTTGTTCACTATCGACTTCAATAGTTGCGATGAAGTTATGGGAATGCTTAACAGACAGAGGCCACACAACTCCATATTCAATCCTACGGTGGACGATGAAACGAATATGCTTGTCGGTTAGTTTAACCAATATTCGACCGACGACATAATGTTAACTCGAGATCGGTAAACTAGACAAGGGTGAGGCAGCAATCTGTATTCTTTAACGTTGTTCCACGAAGACTGCGACGGCACGAAGCCTCCAGTATACCTTTTGTATCCCACGGCAGTAGGCTGGCGACCGTTACCAAAATCAGGACAGGTCATCTCAAAAGTTCCACATGAAAGCTTAGTGCCCTTGAACGATACGATATACATGAACATGATAACATAATCAGTTGGTTTGGTGTGTTTGCCCATAGCACAAACAATGCGAGTCGAAGATGTCAATATCGTAGACATCAGTCAGTTTCCTATTTTCGGAGTGCTTATGATGAAACAAACGGGGTGCCAATTCGCTCGTTTCAATTCTCGGTGCAAGAGACCGAGGACATGGTTTTCCTCGATTCAGTATTGGAGGCAAACGGGATTGCAGCAACCAAGTTCACTATTTTGGTTTACGACTATTGCTCTAGTAAATTGTACAAAAACAAAAAGTTCCATGTAATATTCACAAACATAGTTAATAGTAGTGGGGAAATCGACGTGATACAACGGACAATGTTACACCATCTACAGAAGTCGCATTTAATTTCTATTGGCATATGTTTACCCGCATTCGTAACTGTCATGGGACAATAATATAACTTCCTCGGTGGCGCTGTGGTAGCGTACGCGACTGCTGTCCATGAGGTCTCGGGTTCGAATCCTGGGTCGGACCAAATGTTTGTATGATCTGCAAATATTTGTTTCGGAGTTTGGGTGTTTTCTATATATATAATATGTATTTACAAAAAAAAATGCGTATATATGTAATAATATCAGTTGTCTAGTACCCATAGTACAAGCTCTGCTTAGTTTGGGACTAGATGGCGTTGTGTGTTAAAATGTCCGAAAATATTTATTATTATTTATTATAATTGATATACAGTGATGAACTGGAAATCAGCAATCGTTTAATCGACGACAATGTGGTATACCGCAAAATATGTAAACCGGTATCAGGTCTCACAGATCAGCTGTCTTGCACCATTCGAAGTTACTTCGTGTGATTGTGGGGATATGTGTTCTATCTTGGTGCGAGTGTCAACACTAAGAGTACATAAACTTTTGTGATTAGTACAGATCACATGACTCACTGTAACAATCGTTATCTATTCTTATTGTGTGTATATTATTGTTATTTTTGGTGTTCTTACCTTGTTATTGTATGTATTACCATTCTATTAAATAGCTTTATGAATGGTGTCACCAGGACCCAATTGAAAACCAGCGACACAACGCTGAATTGGATTCATTTTTTGCTTTGCAAAATTGTTATAATTATATTACCTTTTTTAATATTATAACTTTCTTTAGTTGCCAAAATAAATATTTTTCTTTCTTTCTTATAAAATATAATAAAGCTATCTCATTATAAAATCACAAATTATTTTATTGAGACAACCCTAAAATACTTAATTAACTATATATAATTACAAGTTGAGTAGCGGTGTCACCTATGGTTATTGTTTTAGGTTAACAACCGTGGGTGACACCGCTGGGCAAAGCTAGTCTGTAAAAGTAGCCTAAGTTACTACTTATTACATCACCAACCTGCCACTGAAAGTCCCGTCAAAATCGTTTCACAGTTCCAGAGATTAGCCAGAACAAACAGCAGACAGACTTACCGACACAAATTTTAAAATAATAATGGTTATTTTGGTACAAACAGACACTCGATTACAATTTACAATTTTATTTCTTTGTATAGATATTTAAAATATGATGTGTATTAAATTACTATTAAATGTTCAAATATATCAATAAAAGTCTATGAAAATTTTTGGTATATCTTCTTTCGCCAATGATGAATGGGCTGCGCAACGTTTACTATGGACCCATGGCATAATTTATTTTTTCTTTGCCAGTAACGAAAGTTAAGTAGTAATGAGATGACTATCTTAAGAGTCCATAGAAACCTGCACCTGTTTCTCCGGCTTCTAGTACACAAAAAAGCTCTTCGGTCAGTTCGGATCCGACAGCTACTAGTGAGTGATATCCGGGGGAAGCCACAGAAAGAAAAGATTTGCCAATAAACAAAAAATGGGAAACAAGTTATAAAGATAAAGGAAGTGTTCTTAAAACTGCAAACATTTTATTTCATTAATTTTATTCGCTGTGTAACTTATATTAGTGCCCTACAAAGGTGAGACGACTCTACTGATTTGTTTCAAGTAAAATATTATAAGGTACAATTAACTTATTTTTAACTTTACATAAAGGTGTTTATGAGGTGCTCTGAAAAAAACAACTTCTGGTCTCTATACTTTAAAATTTCTAATACAATGTGGTATTTATTGTATCCCATGCACGAATAAAAACACATAAAGAATTAGTTTTAAATGGAATATCAACTTAAGCAATACAACGATACACAAAGTACTATTTTTTATAGAGTTGTCACTAAGGAGCATTTAGAGAACTTGGTATGTAATATCTCCGCGATAGGAATCACTGCGACAAGTTGCTGTTGTTTTTTTTTTTATTTAGATAAAAATATAAACCTTTCGTATATTTTTAATCGACAATTCTCGATAAACACTGGTTTTATATATATATATATATATTGGATTATTTAAATCGTACAATCTGCTCCTGCTTCGTATTTGTCATATTAACAACTTACATTTCGGTTACAGCATCACAAATCTGAGATCCCTGTACGTAAAACATTATATGAATACCTACATGTCTTTTAGACTCGTGGCTTCTTTTGCCATTACTTTAAAACTATGTCATATTAATTAAACCTATCGTAAAAACACGCCATAAAATAAAACAACTATTATTGTGTTGCATGTGGTTCCTATTTCAACATTCCTTTTGTTAAATATATATGAAAATAGTCACGAATCTAGGCATTTTCCAACATTCCTTCTGATGCGAGTCTCAACGAATTATATGTGCCGAAATGAACACTGTGATTGGCTAGTAAAGTGCGTAAACAAAACGTTGAACGAAACGGCTTCGCACGGAAGCCTTTGAAATTCATGGATTTCCTCCACTATAATATGAGTGTATTACACATGTAAACCTTCCTTTTGAATCACTTTATTGCTGAAAACTGTATTAAAATCTGTCAGTGGTCCAAAAGTTCAAAGCAAACAAACGGAGGAAACAACTTCATTTTGTATTATATATAGGGGGCAAACAAGCATTCAGTTTTCCTGATGGTATGATTACCGCTCTCTTGAGGCTCATCAATAAATACAAGAGCTTTGCCAAATTACATAACTAATACATTATGTTTTATTATTATTATTGTATGTATTTTTATTGTACACCTTTTTTGGTCTCTCTTTTATTTTAAAGGGGAAGCTAAATCTAACACACGGGCCTTAGCCAAGTGTGCCAGAGGGGTATAATGTAAGATTAGGATGAGTAGTCTTTGAAACCACACATATATTTTATATGCATTTTCAAGAACTGTGCTGGGTTTACATTTATAATAGGGCCGTTTTATGTGAAACGAATGAATATTTGTGAGCCAGATTTTGGTGGATAATTGCGGCAACTTGGTCATGCCTGTGTTTGTAATCGGTTTGTACAATAGATTTCCAAGCGCCGGTGATGTGTTGGATGGTTGCAGGACTATTGTGGCATCGTCTACATAAGTCGGTAGAAGGATTGGGGAGACGGATTATGTGTTTTTGATAGTTTCTATAACCTGATCCTGTATAGCAACCACAAAAGCCTCGGTTTCTGGAAACAGTTCTCCACGCAACAGCCCTTTGTTCGACGCTTTTCTGTCGACATGTGTTGGGCTGAGATCAGCGAGGTGTCTTCCATGTAGAGACTTTTGTGCCCATAAATCTATTTTCTGCTGTTTATTTGTTAATTTTGGGTGAATGTTTCTGTCATATAAGTTGAGTAAAATAATTTTTTTGTCTATATCGGTTAAGAATTTGTGAAGTTGGCTTTGGTATAAAAATAATTGCGTAGCTTGTCTATTTCAGTGTAATAAGTTGCATAAATTTTAATATCGTCGTTATAATCGTCAATGTAAAGTAGGTGTGAGAGTAAGTGGAAAGAATTATTGTATCTTAATTTAAAACCTATATTTGTTTTATCTAGTAGTTTGGATGAGGGGTTGAGCGCCATGCTAAACCAAAGTGGGCTGAGTGCGTCTCCTTGAAATATGCCCCTTTCTATTTTAATCAGCTGAGTAGTTGATAAAGTGGTGTTTAATAATTTTAATTGTTTTCCAATGAACCATGGCTGCTCCTAGAAATAATATAATAAGACTGGGGTGAATTTTATAATGTTCTAATATATATAATAACCAACTATGGGGGACAGAATCAAAAGCCTTTTTGTAATCAATATACATCATCTGAATATTCCGGTTTCTAGTTTGGGATTGCCTCATTACTATTGAGTCTACGATTAATTGTTCTTCACAACCCTGACTATTTTTTTACAGCCTTTCTGCTGCTCTGCTAAAATGTTATATTGATTAAGGTGATTGTAAATAATTTCACTGATGCATCCTATAATGATTTTGTATATAGTTTGCAAGCATGTGATAGGTCTGTAATTTGCAGGATTTTTGGGGTTTGAACCTGTTGGTAGCATGTATGTGATTCCTTATGTTATAAATGTTGGCATATTGTGTGGTGATTGTATGAATTTGCAAATATGACTGTGGATGAATGGATGTGTGAAGGTAAATTTTTTGTACCAGTAATTGTATATATTGTCGGGGCCTGGTGCCTTCCAGTTATGTGTGAGATTAATAACCTGAGTGAATGTGTCAGCTGGGATATTTTCAAACTCCATTTGGTTGACGTTTGATGTGTCCGATGTTTTTTGTAACCAGTCAGCATGTGTGTTATGTTGCACAGGGTTTTCCCAAATACCTGCCCAAAATTGGTGAAGGTCTTGAAGTGAAGGTAATTCTGTGGATTTTAATGTTATTTGATTATTGCGTCTTAAGGTTCTGTAAAACTGTTTTTCGTTATTAATAAAGTTTGTATTTTGTTGTTTGCGTTTGGTACAATTTAAGTATCTCTTAAGCCTATTTGAAATCGCGCTTAGTTTCTGTTTTAGTGTGTCAAGAAAATGTTGTGGGTCAGTGTTAGGTTCTTCGTGATGTGAATGTGTTTTGTATTTATTCTCTATTTCCTTTACAGTTTTTAATAGTTTTTGACTTCTGTTTCCAAACATGTATTGGGTTAATTTTCCTATTTCTAATCGATATTGTTCTATTCTACTTTCGATTCTTAGTTGCCACGCAGGTTTCCTGTGTCGTTTATTAGCTATCGTATTATATTCAGTGTTGAATCTAGTGCCATTCAAAAGAGCAGCCGTGTAAGATGCTGAATAAATTAAAGTGTGTAGTGAATTAAAATCTAATTATAGGTTTAAGTGTTTCGGTAGGATAGTGTAATTTAAATATTACTATTATTATTATTTCATTTATATTGGCCGCATTAAGCTTACTGCTCATATTTTACAAAAAATATTTTTACATGTTTATTAATTTTAGAGTATTTTATATACTACTAGCTGAACCTCGAGGTTTTACTCGCGTCTATTGTTGTTACCTTTACAACCAAGGGTAACACCGTGGGATAAAGATGATCTAAAAAATGGCGTAAGTTTCTCTTTATTACATCACTTATCTGCAAGTGAAAAAAGGCTCGTCAAAACCGGTGGAGCCGTTCCAGAGATTAGCCGGTACACACCGACAGACGGAAAATTGTAGAAAAAAACTTAATTTCGTTTATGTACCGTATATACATATGCATTTAGTAAAAAGCGGTTATTTTATTATTACAAACAGACACTCCAATTTTTATGGATATTTAAATATAACTTTAAGTATAATTTGTCAGATATTTTTCGTGAACAAATTTCACACTGTTTTATTCAATTTCATAGTTCTTACTGTTTTATGACATTTAAAGTATTATTTAACAAGAGATTATCTGTGTAAGATATTAATAGAGTATTCGGGCTCTTTTCAATCTTCTCGAAAGTTCATTCAGCAGCTTTAGCCGCGGCGATCACTCCTCTTGCTTGCTCCAATCCTTTTCTGTAATATAATGTTCATCATTAGTAAGAAAGGCAGCCATTCATTATAGGTATGTTACAAGATCTGATTTAGATCAAATTAACACACCAAAACTTTACTTCTTCCTAGCCTATATTATTCCTAGATTAATTGAATTCGGCTACTAATTCCATTTTGACTTGAATATCAATTTTACCATGGGCGACAGGCACCCTTGAGGGTGACCTGAATTCTAAGATTGAACTAGTTGTCATATTTGTGGGCACTGACGGCTTAACGTGCTCTCCGAGGCACGACAACACACCAATACTATATAGTATTGGAGATCGTTTTTTATTTTTTCGAATCACGATTCCCATTTCATGTCATCCACATTTTTTTATATTTTTTTTGATTATTTTCATTACGACGAAGACTCGACTTAAGATTTGAAGACTTTAAACACTTGACATATCAGAACTAGCTGACTAGGTGGTTACCATTTCATCAAAAGAAGAAGAAGTACTTAAAATATAGCTTAATCTCTATGATGTCACTTCTGTTAATTTAGAATTTGCGAGGTATATGTTAGGTGGGTAGATCTATCTGAATATTATAAAGAGGAAAGCCTTGATCGTTTGTTTGTTTACATTGAATAGGCTCCTAAACTACTGGACCGATTTGAAAAAATATTTCACCATTCGAAAGCTAAATCATCCCCGAGTAACGGCTATATTACATTTGCAAAAAGTTAGGGAACCGTATGAAAACTTCGAGACTTGGTCAAGTGTTTTAAGTTTTGAAAGTTCGCTAAGAGCATGTTAAAATTTATAGAATTTAAAGCGAAGCGGGACGTGCTGCTAGTTTATAATATATTGCACGGAGGAGAAAACTAGCATGTAAAGAATGAACATATACTCCATCGGTTTCATAGCCATTTGTCACAAATATCAAGCTTTAGAGCCCTGCATATGCATATATTCTGAATTTTTTTTCTTGTGATATAGATGGCTAACGAGCAGACGTATCGCCTGATGATAAGCGATTAACGTCGCCCATGGACACCCGCAACACCAGAGGGGTCACAAGTGCAATGCCGGCCTTTTAAGAAGGAGTACGCTCTTTTCTTGAAGGTTTGAAGGTCTTATTATTTATTTATATATTATATATATTAGCGCTAGCTGTGTGTAAGGAGAAGGTTCCTTTTGAAAGACAAGAACAAAAGTTACAATTTGTTAAATAGTAGGCACAACATCTTTAAGTTTGTTTAATTAGATGTGTGGGTGTGTGGCAAAAATGAGAGTGTGTGTGTGAAACTATTCAAGTTTTTATTTTCACACTATTCATGTGTGTATTTGGCTTTTATTTGTGTTGTTTTATACATGCTAAATGGTGCAAAAACTTCTAGTAGTCCGTAGTTCAATGTGTGTTCGGTAGAGGGCGTTATATATGGAAGTTGCCACACCAGTTTGCTAAACAGTTAGGCCCTGTTTCATCAATTACAGATATGTTTCGGATAGCTTATCTGACAGGTAATTTGATGTATCTTTCATATAAATTGTGTCAAACCATTCGCCAGATGAGCTATCCCGAAGTAGAAGTGTAACCGATGAGACAGGGTCTTAATCTAGTAACGTAGATGAACTCACAGATGCAGCGGGTTGTCGGTGTCGAGTCGTTGCAGCGCTAACGTGGCGAGCGCTGCCAGCCGCTGCAGGGCTTTCACGCGCAGTTCGCCGTAGCGCGGCAGCGTGGCGCTCAGCGCTGCAGCCGCTGCCGCCGCGTTAACACCCGGCGCCGCACCCGCACCCATACACAGTGTGTCTGCGCAACGAATTCGAATTGAGAACCTCCTCCTTTTTTTAACTCGGTAAAGAAAAAAACAATGATGATAAAGTTGGACATCACTTCACGTAACCGACCACAACAGGATCGATTCTTATGTATATATTTTTTCTTTTTTTACACACAATGCCATCTAGTCCCAAACTAAGCAGAGCTTGTACTATTACTATGGGTATTAGACAACTGATATAATAGATTTATAAATATATATTTTACATAATATACAAAGAAAATACTCAAACGCCGAAACAAATATTTGCAGATCATACAAACATTTGCAACACCCGGGAATCAAACTCGAAACCTCGAGAACAGCAGTCGCATTTGCTATCAGTGCGCCACCGAGGCAGCCAATCGAAGTATGTCGCCACTTACCTATGAGCTTGAGCACAAGCGGGTCAGCTCGCAGCAAGGGCGGAGGCCCGACTAGCGCCAGCGACGCCCGCAGTAAGCGCACACCTGCGCCCACGCAGCGTCTCCAGAACAACCCGCCCGCACCCTCCATCGCCCTGCAAACACGTAAACACTATGTAAATATTATCTTTGTTATACTAGTTGTACTCAAAACTATCAAACTTACTACTATTGTACTTTTTAAAATGACAATTTGCTAGGAACTATGCTCATTAACTATTTTTACCGTGAGAGAGTCACGTTTCGGCACGAATGGACCGTGGTAATATTGCGGCCTCACAGAATACCGGTGTGAAATAGCGCTTGTGCTGTGTTTCACCGAGTGAGTGAGGATACCGGAGGCAATTCTTTTTTTTCTCTTTTGGAACCCCCTTCGGACCTTCACTTCACCGGAGTTTGCGGCGGGGCGGTGTGTCTGAATCGAACCAACTAAAACCACATAGTGTGCCACTCTGCGCCTGAGACGGGAGGGATCCGGGAATCGCTTTCTTACGCCATCCGGGCCTCTCCCACCGCCTGCCCGCACTGAAGCGGGCACCGTCTCTTGATGTTTTACCCTCAATTTAGGCGATAGGCGCTGATAGGCGCGCCTCCGCCGCTAGGTTCGCCGATGGCGGATCGGTTCCGAGTGGAGGTCGTCCTCCAGGGCCTTCTCCGCCGCCTCCTTCTGCGAGATGACTTGATCCTCACAGAAGGTCGCAACTGCGGTAAAACTGCTCTCGGTACTGGCCATGGATGGATAGATATCGCGTATGACGGCTGGTAGCGAGAGATCTCCTCCGATGACTGCAGTGAGGGCCCGACGCTGCAGCGCCCAAGCGGGGCACACCGCCAGCGTGTGCTGGGCCGAGTCCTCACTTCAGTCTCAGTGGTGGCAGACGGGACTCAATTCCCACCTGACGACCGAGTGCAGGTACTTCCCGAAGCAGCCGTGCCCGAAAAGCACCTGCGTAAGTCTGAAGGAAAGGGACTCGAGGATGACCGGCTGGAGAGCCTGCACTGTGTCAAAGCTATCGCGTGGAGCCTCCAGCCGGGACGATCAACACGAGCCATCGTGGATCGACGGGTGGCTTCACTTGGCTTCGAGCACTTCCGCCTCCAATTTCCACGGGGGTGTACCGCGTATAGCTCTGACCGGCAATCCCCTTTGAGGCCGCTAGAGGCGCGCCTTATTCTGGACGGTCAGAGCATACCCACACCAGAGCGCCGTACAGCGCCATCACCAGACCAGACACCCCTGGTGGCCAGGCATGCCGCTCAGTGGAAGTTCGCCCCCCGGGCTGTGGCCAATGTATCATCGGCGTAACAAATTACGCCCAGCCCGGGGGAGACGCTCTCGAAGGACCCAGTTGTACCCCAAGTTCCACAGGAGTGGTCTTAGGTCAGACCCCTGCGGAACGCCGTACGACATGGGTCGCCCTCTCGGTCCTCGTATACGACGACGGCGACGCTCCTCTAAATAGTCTGCCACCAGCCGCCTCAGGTACTCTGCCACCCCGTGGTACTGGAGAGCTTCCCTGATGCAGCTGAATGCCAGGCTATTTAAGGCGTTGGCGATATCCAGCGACACCGCCAACACCACGCCGCCACAGCTCACCGCTTCTTCGGTCACGGCCCTCAGGCGCATAATGGCATCGACCGTCGAACGCCGCTCTCGGAATCAGAATTGGGCGTCCGACAGGTTGGGTCCACCTCGCTGAGGCGCCGGACAATACGGGCAGAGAGCACCCTCTCGAATAACTTGCCCGCCTCGTCCAGCAACACGATGGGCCTGTAGGTCGCGACCGAATCGGCAGGACGTCCCGGCTTCTTCAGTAGGACCAGCTTCCCGCTCTTCCAGCACTCGGGAAGCGTCCGGACGCCAAACTAGCGTCCAACACCTCCCTGATGCGGTCCGACATATGAGGCCCATACCCCAATCCCTCCCTCCATCCCCAAAAGGCCGGCAACGCATTTGTGATGCCACTGGTGTTGTTGGCCATGGACGGCGATAATCGCTTACCATCAGGCGATACGTTTGCCCCTTTTTCATTAAAAGAAATATAATATTGTAAATTTTATAAATAAAAACCAGAAAAATTAAGTTCTATCTGTTTGTCAGTCTTTAACTTTTATGATTACAATTTTTTTATTTTTTAACTCTGAAATTCAGCTTCCTGAGTGACTACCGTGTCTGATGGATAAGCTAAATCCAATGACAGTGGTCACCATACCGATCGGTAGGATCGGTCGACGATACAACAATGCAGCATGGCGGCGCACAGTATGTGTAGGGCGTGTGTGTGTGTGTGTATATATACCGTGGGAGAGCCACGCTTCGGCATGAATGGGCCGGCTCGACCGGAGTGATACCACGGCCTCACAGAAAACCGGTGTGAAACAGCGCTTACGCTGTGTTTCATCGAGTGAGTGAGGATACCGGAGGCCCACCCTCACCATCCCCCTTCCCCCCGGGCCGCCATAGTGTGGGTCACCACGCTGCATTGTTCTTTTTCGCATTGAGGATGGTGACCACCACTCTTGGATTCTGCTCATGCTTTAAAAAAATAGGGGTAGGCAGACGTGCGATACTGACTGCGGGCTGAGCGCGGGCAGGAAGACGTCGGCGGCGAGCGCGGCGGCCAGGCGCGCGCGCGCGGCGGCGCCCAGGCGGCGCAGCGCGGTGCGCGCGGCCGGCAGCTCCGCCGCGCGCACCGCGCACTGGCGCAGGCGCACGCACGCGCGCACGCACAGCGGGTCCCACGCGCACTCCACCAGCTCTGCGGACCGACACGACGACTCACTCAACACACGCAAACTAAGGCACCTCATAAAGCGACGACCTTCCCGGTCTCGGGCGACACGCGTACGTCCGCCACCGACGGCTTTCTCCGAATCGTCGGTCTGTCGCGTTATAAGGCGCCCTGGATGAGACCATGCCGAATTTGGAATCAAAATTGTAATATCCCGCTTTTTTCCCGCCAGACCCGAAAGCTTAGATAATGAAAATGCTTCATCGTCAACAAAATTGACAAGCAATAAAAACATAAAAATTTAAAAACACTACTACTACCACCCCACAGAAATGGCTCCAACTCTTTCAGTACCAGCAATTGGGGACGATAGGTAGCAGAAAAACAAAATTGAGAACGACCCTTTTTTAAGTTACTCATTCCTTTACGACATATGAGTTATGTCGTAAAGGTTATATACGTTTTTTTTTATTTTACAGTCTCGCATTCGATGAAGGAAACCCGCTTTTTATTTAATTTTTAACATGAAATTTAAACATTTAAAAACCCGATTTAACATGAAAAATTGGCAACGCTACTACATTACGTTTGCCTTATCGCGGTCTCCACTCCAGCGAACATCGGTTCGTCTGAAGTTATGACCGGTCCACTTCCACTTCAGGATACCGATTCTCCTTTAGCCTTATAGCAATTATTCGTATTTTGGACAAATGAGAAACGAGATTTAACAAAATATTAAAATCACCTTAAGTTTCAGTACTTTGCAAGTCCAAATCGGGAGTCTAAACTCGATGAGTTATTAAAGTAGAACTATAAATCATAAAACCAAAATGAATTATGCACGCTTGGACTGTAACGTTATGCGATATAACTGTTTTGAACATCAATACTGCTCACACCATATAAACATACAGTCAAAAGATTTTTTTAATTGTAAGTCTATTTGGTGTACAACAAATATCGATAACGAGAGCGATGGTCTTTTACCTATAATCTTTTTCGTTCGTAAGACCATATTCATAAATACCTGTTAACTTAGGTAGCACAACTTTGCTCATTAAAGTGGGTACGAGGAGTAAGTCAGGGTCTTCCCTGACGGCCTCCTCGGTGACAGCCGTGGGTTCAGGCTCGCCCTCCGACCCAGACTCCGACGAGTCGCCCGACCTCTCACTACGAACTCCATACATCAGCAGAGATCTGAAATGTTTCTCGCATCAGTTATATTATCCATACTTCCATACAAATATTATTAATTGGAAAGTGAATCTGACTATTACGCTTCTACGGCTAAGCTACTATATTGAATCCAATTAAATTTGGCATGGAGGTAGTTCGATTTTTGCATTTTCGCGGGGGCAGACGCTGACAAAGCTAGTGTTAGTAGTTTAGACGCCTTTGTTACGTAGTATAGTTTCTAAAATGTTCATTTAACCTTATGAAAGGAACTAAATGTCAATGGTCTGAGCTTTAGAAGATTTCTTGGACTTTTTCTAGTTTTATCATAATTTAAATATTTTTATGTTTTTTTTTTTATGATATTGATTATTTGAAATATGTTAATTAAGTTTAAAAATAGCTCACTTGTACCAATCCATTTTCTCGTAGTCTTCGTTGTTCTCGTCTGCCAGTGGATTCCATAGTATCAACTGTAACAAGTTTTTTTTTCAATTTATCCAAAAGATGGTTGCACTGCAATGCATTTAATTGAAAATTTTTGTTTAATTTGTTTCTGTTGAAAAGAATACAATAATGTGTACATTTCTTTGAATTTTATTGTACAGCGCATGAAAGGTGTGAACGTATATTGTTCAATGTGCTAGTTTGCTCGTGTTTCATTTCACTAAATTGGCGACTTGATAAATTTTTCGTACATCGAAACATTTACTGTGGTTATTTTTTACGTCTCATGAGACCTGTGTCTAGTTTCCAGTGTGAGTGTCATGTGGCGTTTGCTATGTTTCATTTGTAATGTTGGTTGTGGTGTGCGTGTGTCAAGTTTCTAATGTGAAGGGTCGAGTATAATGTCGTGTATAATCACGTGTCGCGTGTCGCGTGTCGCGTGTCGCGTGACGCACCTGGTGGCGCACGTAGGGCGCGAGCAGGCGCGGCAGGCAGTCGGGCACGTAGGCGTCGGCGTAGAGCTGCGGCGCGCTCGCCCGCCAGCGCGCCAGGCGCCCGCACACGCCCGCCACCGAGCGCCACGCCGGCAGCGCGTCCGAGAACAGCCGCCCCGCCGCCGAGCGGATCGTCTCTGTGCACATATTATGCGGCGTTATTCTCTCAACTTAGACGTGATCGACGGCGAGAAAGACTATTCTGTTCACTCGTAAATAAATCGACTAAAAACATTGAGACTCTCATGTAACGTATGCTCATCGGAATCGAAGAGGAACAACATGAACATATTTTTGAGAGGAAACTAAAACATTTCTTAGATTCATCGTAATATATGTTAATTTTATCCGTGATGGTATTAATCTATTTTCGTTTCGTCGGCTGGAAGAGAATTTCGTGGCGTCGAGTCCGGTTTAGTGCAATAAGCTTGAAATGAAATAAACGTACCTCTCTCGTGCGCGTAGTGGTGCAGCTCGGCGGGCGGCAGCTCGTCGTCGGAGGAGTCCCCGTCGCGGTGCGGCAGCGCGGCGCCGGCGGCGGAGGCGGCCGCCTCGCGCTGCAGGCGCCGCGCTCGCCGCCGGCCCTCGCGCTCCGCCGCCCGCCGCGTCTTCTCCTCGCTCTCCGCCGCGCGAGCGGGCCCGCCCCGACCTGACCGCACGTATCCTATTAAAGCTGTACACGGTACTGTGAACCTGACAGGTTTACCTGCGCGCTTATACCCGTCAGGTGCACATGATCTGAGTCGAGGACATACTTGGACATTTGTGCGACATACCCGCTCCGGTTTACCTGTAAAGTTCCCCTATACGGGCAAATCTGTTAGGTATTCTCCCCAACGTATATGGCTACCTTTACAGACTCGAGTTCCACCTGAGTGACTTAAACGTTCACATAGGTGATGCACAGGAATTATATAGTACACCCTCTGGGAGTTGTCACGAGTTGTTAACTTAAAAACTGATACCGACTTACTTTAAAAAAGAGACACAAATAAAATAATTATAGTTTTACTGTTCACCATAATATCCAATGATATTTATATATTAACACATTGTATACATACAACAGACCGAAAGATACACCATACGGCCCAAGTCTTACTTAAAAGGAGACCTCAATTATTTTTTTCTTTAATAATTCAAACTTCTGTCACACCACATCATCAACGACAGCTTCAAATTAAGCAAATTTTGTATTATGAGATCTAGATATACTGATAGAATACTTATTTACTTTTGGTTTTGTAAATAAATTTATATTTTACATAGATAACACCCAAATTTCATAACAAATATTTGCAAATGGTTCGACCCAGGCATTTAACTCGGAACCTCAGAACAGTAACGGCACATACTACCACTGCGTCACCGTGGACTAGTGAGATACCTACCACCAGTAGAGAGTACATCCTGAGCCTGGTCTCGCAGGTCCGCCCTCCGCCGCTCGACGAGGAACTCGCAGCGGCGCTTGTGCAGCGCAAGCGCACGCGCTTCGAGCGCCTCTAGCTGTGGCATCTGCGAACATAAGTATCCAATATAAAACGATCATTAAGCATCTACCATTGCCGTCGCTGTAAAAGTCATCGGTTGATCTGACAGATTATTAGGGAAATAGAAGCACAAAAATCTCCGTTTGTTCCAGTCAATCTCTAGAACAGCTGAACCGATTTTGACAGGGCTTTCGCAGGTAAATAGCTGATATTGTTGGGAGTAACTTAGGCTTACTTATTTTAGAAAATAAAACAAACCAATGGAAGGAAGCTAGCTTTATTTTGTAAAAATATAACTAATTATTACACGCGATTTCGTACGCGTGGAATTCAATAAAAAAAAGTCCCATCAAAGTCGATCCATTTCAGAGATTTACCGAAAGCAGATAAATATTTTGAGTGTTTTTTTATGATTTTTGCGTACATATCTTTATTTTATTTATTTATTTATCTTTATTGTACACACTGAACAGATAGAAAAAAAAATTGATATGCATTTAGTGAAACTCTCTTAATTTAACTTAACAAACAGACACTTGAATTTTATTGGGCTATAGCCCTGTACCATTACAAATTTATAATCTTAAAAAAAACACTTAGGAGAAAAAATTGAAGTACCCTACTGACTACCCAAAACAAAATTTTTTATCATCCGTACAAGTTTGTTTGGAAGGGATCACCGTGAGCGATAAGACCGCCTATTGTAATACCTCATGTTGATCTCCGTATATGTATACAATTTTTTTTACTGTAGTAATGTGAAATGGGGTTGTATAAATAAAAAGGTAAGTTTACCTTCTCGTCCAGACACTCGATGAGGTCGGTGAGGTACCCGCGAATGGCCTGGGCGCGCTTGTAGGCCCCGTCCAGCTCCGCACAGCGCGCAGACCGGCTCTCGCGCATCCGACCCGCCTTCACAAGCCGGTCTCGCAGATCGCTGTGGGTCTGTTCCGTTGTCTGGTGCTGCAAGCGCAGCTCCTCCAGCCTACAACACAATATTGCATTAAAATCACTTATAGAAAGAATATAAATCACTTAATCAGAATCTCAATAGGGAGCATAGTGTGGTTCACCTGCATCTGCTGCATCTGACCACTATCTTAAATTCTGCTCATGTTTTCTATCAGGCAAAACATAAATGAAAAGGACACATTGAATGTCTAGACTCAAAACAATAATATGTGGATCACAATGTTATATTATGTGGGGTTTGACCCCATAAATTAGCGTAGTAGGCAGCGGTATAGCAATCGCTTAAACCAATAGGTCAATCGTGAAGCCAATCTACTATAATATGCATGTAAGTGTAAAAAAATATCCAAATCGATTCAGCAGTTTAGCTGTGAAAGCGTAAAAGATAGATAGGCAGAGTTAGTTTGGATGTATATTACTGCCTAATGAATGTTTACTATATAATGAATGTTTCGTTGGGGAGTGTGAGACCGGAAGACCAATGATGCAAAAACATCTCAATAGGACACCTGTGTGGGCCACCATGCTGCATTGTAACATTGTCTGCACGCGCGACGAATATGATGACCACAACTCTTGAATTCTGCTTATGCTTTCCATCAGGCAGAGTAGAAGCACTTCTGCAGGCCCAAAAACAAAAAAAAACCCAAATATACCGTTTGTGAAGTGCCGTGACGAGTTCGTTGGCGGAGCTGGGCGGGGCGGCGTTGTCTGCCGAGAGTGGCCGCAGGTGCGCGGCCTCGAGCGAGGCCGGCTGCGGGCCGGCCGCGGGCAGGGAGAACGGGTTCACTTCTATAGCGCCCTCACCTGCAACATACCACGTTCATTAGTAATCTCAACATACCTTTACTACTAAATCCATTTGTTTAATATGGTTATGTAATAGTTAAATTGTTTTTAATTAAATTAACATGTCAATTTAGACGAAATTTTTATATGTGTTTTAATGTTATACATATGGTCAGGCACACAGAAAACTGTATAAAAATATATGTTTATCTCTGATCAATCATTGAAAAGTTTTGAACCGGCGATTTTATTACGGCGGTGTCATTCTCACAATTAAGATGAATATAAAGACATCGTGAAGTCAATATTCATCAAACTATTTAGGCTTCATACATATAACACTGTTTTTCAATTTATTTGAAAGTATGGGCCGAATAGTTTTAAAATGAATAAAATTTATTAAAGTTACATGTAAAATGAGGAATTAGAAAAAAACTCATTTATTTTCTTACAAGACAAAGTTTGTGATACCATTGGTATTTAATAAAAAATTCAATGTGAGTAAAAGCTAGATCTTCTATTAACAAATGTATTTACATAAATATTCGTATATAAATCCAACATTAAGAAGACGGCATGGTGAACTCGTCCAATCAAACCAAAAGTAGAAGCATTCATTTAGAAGAAGCGAACCTATCAACGGCGCAAAGAGGCGCTCATAGCCCAGTTGCACTCGCTGATTAGAAACAATCACTGAGGGTAAGCAACGATGGCGCGGTCAGTACCTGGATGGGTGACCGCTAGTGGCATGTAACCATGAGCGTCTCCGTGATTCGGAGGTCACGTTAAGCAGTCGGTCCCGGTTGTTATCATACGATAACAGTCGTGAAGCTTAGTTGGAGGCCTTCGGGCGGCTTAAAAACATCCAACGGCAAGATTTACGTAGCCACAACGTATTCTTGCCAGTCCCCAACCCGCACTTGGGGATTTATGGCCTTAACCCTCTCCTGAGAGGAGACCCGAGCCCAGCAGTGGGACATTATGGGTTGTTGTTGAACCTATCAACTTTAAATAATAGTACTTATATTGATATTATTATTGTTAAATACGAATGATTCAAAATCACACAAACAAGTAATGTATTCATCAGACCAGTGATGTCGATGATGGCGGGCCGAGCTTTCAGTAACTGCTGCGAGGCCCACTCATCGGTCTCGCTATCCAGTTCCTCTTCTGATACAGCCGCTGTACCACCTGCATCATACAAATTATTATTTTAATAATAATTTTATTACACAATCCTAAACAAAATAATACATTTTTAAAAAACAAAAACGCTAACATAAACGCTAAACAAAAAAGCAAAAACGCTTGGGGGTGGGTCCTTGTCATTTAGGGGTATGAAAAATAGATGTTGGCTGGTTCTCAGACCAACCCGATAAACACATAAAATTTCATAAAAATCGGTTCAGAGTTTGGTAACAAACACCGCAACATGAGAATTATATATATTAGATTTCATATAGTCATTTTATCCCAAAAATTAAAAACCAGAATTGAGGATTAGGCGGATTATACCCCCGGTAACACTACTTAGTCGATGCTAACATCACTGTCGATCCAACCTATATGAATCGAAATGAAACAAATCAAATCTTGCTGCCTTTACTTGCTGTACCTTTAGAGCCCCTGCAGACTACAAACTTTTTATTCGGCCGAAAGTTTTGGCTTGTTTGTTTGACTTTTGGTTTAATTTTCGACCGATACCGAATCGTTCGTACTGATTAAGAAAACTACCAAATTATCCGCCGATCGAAAGTCTGCAGTTTGCAGGGGCTCTTGAACTCTGCTATAAAATTATGTATTTTATTTACTATCAAGAATATATAAATAACTCACGTTTAGGCTTATCATCAGGCATCTCCAGCCCTCTGACCAGTATTCTGCCTTCATCCTCGTCATCATCACCGGAGCCATCGTCCCGAACCAGCCTGGAGCCGGGAGCGGGTTCCGACTTCAACGGTAAGAAATCACCCAGTTCGCGAGCCTACGAAAAATTTTATGCTATTGAAATTAACACGTAATTGACCTGCAGCGCTGTGAGTAAGGCTCATCACAAGCACAAGAACTTCATCTGAAGATAATTGCCAATATACACTTTGTAAGCATTTACTGTACATTTATTTGAATAATACAAAATTCATACTAATATTAATATATAGGGAATATGTATAAAAATTTTATATATCTCAAAAAAAATTTTCTAGATTCTTTATTTGCTTTGTAATATACTTAACAGGCATTTTTTTTATTAAGTGATTATTTAAATCAAGAAAATAGTAAATAAAAAGTAAAAATTAAGGGCGGGAGATTCAATCTTTCAAAATTGGTCGGAACGAAAGGTGACGTCGATAGTAACTTCATCGAAATTATCTAGTGTTAGTAGTGTTTGTAAGAAAAATTACATTCTTCCATGATTTTTATAGCAATTAAAACTGTAAATAAGTATAATGTAACTGAAACACTGAATAGTAGATACACGAAATGACATTAGCGTCATTGTCTGTGTCAAAAGCGCGCGCAAAATGGCGGCGTTTGAATAGCTCAAATCGTCGGGACTTTATTTCTTATGCAAACTCGTGTGTGCAGCCGACATTTGACGAGTTAATCAGTTTTAAATTTCACTTTAAAAATTAGTTTGGATATTTTCAAGCCTATTTATGTTTTTTCTATATTATTGAGATGTAAATGATCAGAGAAAGAAATAAAAAAAAACATGCATATTCCCTATTGCTATTTGCTTTCACGGCTAAACCGCTGCACCAATTTCAATGAAATTGAGCATGGAGATACGTGCATAGAGAACGTATGGCCTTAACACTCTCCTCAGACTTAACCCGAGCCCAACAATGGGACATTATGAACCCATAATGTCCCACTGTGGTGGATTCATTGATTGAGCATGGAGATATTGTGATTGTTGAGGAAGGACATAGACTACTTTTTACCGCGATACAAAGCAACAACTTGTAATAAATAGTGTATCGTTAAATTTTTGATCTAAGTGATTGCCTGTGACACATGCTCTGCAATATAAAATAATCAAAAAATTAGCATAACAAACCCGAACAAAACAAAATATTGTGGACTACAAGAAATATATTGTAGACCCAATATTTTAGTAACTCTTATGGTGATCCTGGGACGACGCACGGTGTGGACGAGACCTTACCTGCTTTCTTTTTTTTATTTATTGAATGAGGGCAAACGAGCAGATGTATCGCCTGATGGTAAGCGATTAATTACACTACTACACCAGCAACACCGTCGAGGCAGAGGCGTCACAAGTGCGTTGCCGGCCTTTTAAGGAGACGCTCTTTTCTTCGCTCTTTCTTAAGGGGTTCGAAGATCGTATTGGTCTGGGAATACCGCTGGCGACAGTTCATTCCACAGTTATGTAGTGCGAGACAAAGATTTTAGAAAAGCGCACAATTGTGGACTGCCAACCATCGAGATGAGGGGAACTTCTGTCACGTAGGACGATGGCGGAAAGAGGCGGCAGGGTTCAATCCGAACAATTCCTCGGAGCACTCCCCATAGTGATTGCGATAGAAGATGCACAGCGAAGCCTCATTTCTACGCAGCGCCAGAAAGTCTAGTCGAATCAAAAGTTCTTATTTTTCCCGCTTATTTAACAGACTGATTCAGACGCACTATTCATGTTTTTTCCCGACTAAGGCGAAGTCTAAAGGGAGGGCAATGGTTTTGGCAATCTAAGCATGTTTGTATGCACTATAGCAACAAAACTATTGAACTGATTTTAATGAATGAAGTATCAATAGATTCGTTATAATGGCCCAAGTGCCACAGGCTGTTTATTTTATAAAAAAAAAATAGTCAGGTCTAAGTTATTTTCCTTGTTAAGGGACATGACCAAATATGTAATGTGATGTGGCAAATTTCCAAATTGTGAAAATTAAATCCTAGAATATTTTCAGTCTTTTGCCAGGCAAATATATACAGTAACTAGCTGACCCTGCAAACGTTTTAGCAATAAAAAATAAAAATTTAGGGGTGCCTACTCGATATGCACCTCAAAATTTAATAAAAACCGGTCCAGCCGTTTCGGAAGAATTTGGTAATAAACACACCGTGACACGAGCTTTTTTTCGATAACATGTAAGAGAACAACAATTAATAAAAAGGTCGTGTTATAAAATCATTGTACATTGAAAAGACATAAGAATTTCCAAGAGTGAACAATCAAATAATAATTGCAACCATTTCTTCCACGACGAATGACTCAACCTGACCCAAGATCCAATCTGGAGACAACGACGCAGTCACGGCGACGGCCCTTAGTCCCTCACCTCTCATACCTGCTGTCTGGTCTTGCGAGCTGCGTGGATGAGTGCGGCGTCAGGTATTCCGGGCTTGGCAAGCGCGGCCCGGACAGTTTCCGCGCGGTACTTGTGGAATCCTCGTGAATCTTCCTCCTCCTCCACCTCCTCTTCCCCCCCACTGCTCACATCACCTCGGCCGTCAGCCGCTAGCGCCTCTCGACCAGAAAGTATAAGACCTTCCAAGGTAACTTTCTTCTTTGTCTTCCGCTGTGGTATCTCTGTGTTGTCGTTCTTTTCCTATATTTAGAGTTGCATTATAGTATAATTTACATAGTCAAGTATGTGAAGTAGTGATGTGCTGAATATCCAATTCGCTTCTATTTGCAGATATCCAAGAGAAAATTGTCAATAAGAAAAATGTGTTGTATTATACATAATGACTTCTAAAGTATAAACACGTAAGTAATGCAACAAAACATATAGTAATGTGAATTCTCAACGTCATCCAACATTTTTAAAATCTGTATTCACAGTTCTACACACTTTATTATTTATATCATATATTCGTGAAAATAGATTTTTAAATATTCAACACACCACTTTCTCATATTTATATGACTAGCACTAAACAACTTACCAAGGATTCCTGTCTTGAGTAACATTGTCTATCCTAAGACAATCAGTTTACTGATGTATAAAAAAATTGTCTACTTTGCGCTATTTCAATTGCCTAAGAAAACAATTACCAACTTTATAACAATAAAGACTCACTGTTTTTTTAGTAAGGTGTAACCTAACGACTAATGAAACATGGATAAAAATAGTATCGCCCTAGTTAAGCCAGCTTGTATGTGCCTAAGAGTAAGTCTTCTATTTGGAAGATACTCAATTTGTGATATAAAATTAACACCCAACTCCATTTAAACACAAAGACACTAATAGTATTGAATTGAATAATGCTGTTCAGATAGACAATGCACAATCCACCTTACCTCATATCCGTTATTGTCATAGTTTATATCATCACCATCAGATCTCTCATCACGCTTCTGTTTTTCTCTTTCCTTCTCACGTCGCTTTGCCAATCTTTTACTTTGAGAAGACTTCTTTACTTTGAAAACTTCACCTTCTTCCTCTGAAAGAGAAGACAACAGTCAGATTACACAGATTTTAATCATAAAACATTTATGATCTTGCAAAGGCTTAATTTCTAGAAGACATTAGATAGGAAAGACCAAAACTGTCTAAATTTATACAATAATTATTAGTGTATTTTGCACTGAAACAACACAAAGACTACAGATTAGACCACTAATTTCTGTATGATTATGGGTTGAGAATACAGAATGCCATCACTCTTATTCATCCCATGGGTATTATAAATTGCAACTAACACAAACTAAGCAGGAGAACACCATTGCAAAAAGAGGACACATTGGGTGTTTTCTACGTATACTATATTTTTATTTAATTGCCTAATACCATAACACAAGCCCTGCTTAGCTTGGGACTAGATGGCGTTTTATGTTAGATGTCCAAAATATTTATTTATTTATATAGTATATAAATGAATTTATAGACTGCATTACAATTGCTTTATTGCAACATAGTTTTGTTAACCTTGCAATAATAAACCTTAGAATATACCAATATAGTAAATAATTATATAAACTGGAATATGATATCAAAACTACATTAAAAAGTAGAATTCTTGCCTTCCATCCGGAAACATAAAATAAATTACCTTCGTCTGCGAAACTCAATGATGGGGTGCTTTTAGTAACCTTCGGTTCCCTCCTTTCATAGCTAATAACAGGGGGCGACGGAGGCTCTGGATCGCCATCTTCATCTTCATCAGCGCAAAACATACGGCGCTGTATCTTTTTGGGTTTTCGAAACATAGACATACTTACTAATACCGCTTTACGCAAGTCTTTAGAGCCAAATGTACAAACAGTTGTATACACCTCAATTACTTTATTTATTGAAAAAATAAACTTTTAAACTAGATTTTATCTTTGACTAAATGCCATTTGCACAGAAAACATAAAACTTGAAGGATTTTCAATATAATATTTAATGACATAAGCAAGGCCTCCAACTTCAATCCAAATTGACATTCATTCAGTTCTGAATGAACTACAATGACCTGTGACAATTACGTCTTAAGTTTGGAAATAATTTTAATCAATTGATTCATGATTATAATTTAAAGAACTTACTAAAAAAAATTAAAACATTATAGAAGAAACATAATATTAAAATTTTTATGTTTTGGAATTTATTGTTTGTTTTAAAAACAATCAATAATTATTATTGTTAATTATCACATGTCTATTACGATGCTCTGTTTTGATTATCAACTTATTCTCATTTATTTGAACTCGAGGTAAGGTATAAATAAAATGTCTACTAGTAGTAAATAATTTCGAAACCTTCGAATAAAGATACGTTAAATACCACAATAATTCATAATTTTCAATGTCAGATCGCCTCGGTGGCGTAGTGGCAGCGTATGCGCCTGCTGTGCTGCAGGTCTCAGGTTCGATTACTAGGTCGGACCAAATGTTTGTATGATCTGCATATATTTGTGTACGAGTTTGGGTTTTTCTGAGTATAATATGTATGTATTCACAAAAAAGTATGCATATATTTATATCAGTTGTAAAGTACCCATAACACAAGCTCTGCTTAGCATGGAACTAGATTGCGTTGTGTGTTATATGTACAAAAAAAATATATTATTCATTCATTATTATTCATTTACTGCAGATTAATGTAACTGTAATAATAGGCTAAATACTAGAGGAAAAGATGAAAGAATTTCGTACAAATATTTTTTTACTTTACATACAACGCAGCTAAGCTAAGCAAAATTTGCACCTCGCGAGCAAACAAACAAACTCAAAACTTCTGTGAATCTTCTGTGTTTATGTACGACAGGATTAGCATCTTTGTCACCGACAGGTGTCGCACAAGTTTGCAACAGAAGAGAAGAGACTGACAGAGGGGTGCGGGGCCCAGAACGATTACGTGGTGTGAGACCGACTGCTGGATCTGCGGCAACAAAGAGGGCTGAGGGTGATCTTTTGCTACAGGCCCTCATTAAAAAGGTCGAATCCGACAGGAATAGTCTACTGAGGCAAGGTGTGGTGACTTGAACCTAGAGAAGCTACGCCACAATTTGGGGAACCCAGTGGACCGCATGGAAGAGGCAATTAGATCAGGCGATAGCTTAATGCAGGCGTCCAAACAACCCCGTAGTCCTGAGCAAGAGGCTCTGTTGGCGATTGTACAGAGTATTGTTGAGGTGGGAAGACTTCTTGTGGCTGAAAATAAAGCCCACGAAAAGGAGGAAGCTCGTCCTGAAGCAAACCTCGCCGAAACGAGAAAGAGAGCGCTAGGCTCCACTTACGTTAACGCTGGTGCCTCTGTGGCATCATCGACACCAGAGGCATTGTCCCGATGGGTGGAACCGGACATGGTCCGAATCATGGTGGCAATGGAGGAGCGACTGATGAAGCGTATCGCTGCAATAGAGAGCGCTCATAGTCGTCCTCTAATTAATTCCACCAAAAACGACGTATGCGGCCGCTGCTAAGGCAGGTTCAACAGCCCAACCATCGGCTAGGATGGCCAGGCCTCTAGAGGTCCACATCAATGAAGGCCACCCAGAGGCATGGAAAGGGAAAGACGATTCCAACCTTAAACCAAACCGCAATCTAAGCCCCGACAAGCACAGCTCAGCGCCCGTTGGAAAATGTCTGGATGGCGGCCAGAGAGAAGAAAAGGCCCAAGACCACCAAAAAATCAGCTAAAAAGGCCGCCACCGCTGTGACTGGAACGCCGAGGAGGCTCCGCGCACCTCACTCTACGGATCATCGAAGCCGGGAGTCCTACCTTCTGTCGCAAACTCCTTATGGCACAGTGATCCATCAATATTGCCGCTGTCGTCGAGTCATATACCAACAAATTTCTCGGGGCTGCCTGGGAAACAGACGTGGATGGCTTGGCAGCATTAGTACACGTCACCGCTGCTGGCACCACTCCCTTTGCCGTGGTTGCAAGGGAATGGGGTCGCATAGCAGCGGTGGTTGGTGATATAGCGGTCGTGGCCGCTTATTTCACCCCGAACTGAGGGGTAGGGCACTGGTGAACTGGGCTGAAAGATTCAGCCTAGTTGTCTTGAATCGGGGGACCCACGCTTGTGACGGCGAGGGGCAGTTCAATCGTGGACATTTCATTCGCATGCCCCTTGCTAGCACAACGTGTTCAGGACTGGCGCGTCGTTGTGGGAGAGGAGACTAGCTCGAATCACCGATATATGCGGTTTGAGGTCTCCCCTCCCGTGGCGTTCAACTCAATACTGTGAGGCGCCGAGTCTGCTGGTGGTCGCCGGAGATCGCAAGGCTGCGACAAGCCTTCGTTACCTGCGCCGTCGGTAGTCCAGGCTCCGCAAGAGGCGTCGACGCCCCGAGGACGCGGGTGCCGAGAAGCGGATAATTGGAATACAGTGATACCAGACGATTCTTCAAGCAGCAATAAAGTGGGCCAAGGCGAATTGCTGCATGGTTAGACCCGGAGTCTTCAGCCAGAGCTGCTTGAAGGGATCGTTAGCGCCCTGTTTCCATCATGAGTTGTGAAACACACCCCACAACAGATAGCTCCGCTCGTGACGCCTGAGGCGCCTAACGTGGCTGATTCTAGGCCAAGAACACCGCCCCAGGACATGGCAATGTTGCGGAGCGAGAGCGCGTGGAACTCTGCCATCTCTTTCTGCGAGCAAGCTATGCTTACGAAGGAGATGGCGGAGCGAGACTGGGAGACATTTAAACCTGTCCCTGCCCGTCAAGCCCGAGAACGGGCCAGGTACAGCAGGCGCCGGAGATCGCTAAACGATCTCCGGCGACTGAGTCTGCGGTTTTTGTCGGTTCGAGTCGGACATGCCATAAGAGGTGGTATCCGAGAGATATCCGCAAGGGAAGAAAAAAGAAATAAAAAGGGGCCCGATCGAAGTTTTGAATTTGTTTGCTTTTCATGAGGTGCAAACTTAGTTTGGCTGCATTGTTGTAATTGACCACCCGTGAATATCTTAACACACTCGAGTTTTAAAGCTGTTCTTCTTAATCAGAAAAGCTATAATTAATTAGGATGTTTTTTTGTAATAATTGGTTGGTTTTGTACGGAGTGGTACCATGGCCTTACAGAAAGTCGATCAATGCAGAGTGGTAGTCCCCATACTCATTGCAAATGCAGACAATGTAGCATAGATCACGATTGCGTTGACGATCCTATAATTAGCATTCTCTCTTCCTGGAGGCTTAAAGGAATTATTTCATGTTTGTTTATTCCAAAGTTTTTTTGCGAGGCAGAAAGTTTTTAGAAAAGTACACAGTTGTGGACTAGACTCGAGTAGCACGATGGCGGAAAGGAGCAACACGGATCACTATTTAATTTACTTAGTTGAGTTTTTCTCTTAATTATTTAATTTATTGAGTTCAGAAAACATTTATGAATTCATGTTTATTTTTCTTTTAGGAAAGCTTTCGTGGTAGAAACTGGTAGAAATTAGTAGAAATTTTATTAAGACTACGTTACCACACTGTTATCGAAGATATGTTCATTTTAGTCCCGCACTGATTGTTGTGCGTTCGGTCTTGGTAAGTTAGATTTTAAAATCTATAAATTTATTTACAATCGTTTAATTTTCATATGATATTAAGTATAATAATTCACATTAGAATGAGTTAATTTTGTTTTCATTAATATTTCATTGAGATGTATAATATTGAACAAATGATTTATTGAATATGTGTCCGTTTCCCAGTCCTTAAATTTCAACGAAGTCCCTATTCCACACGTCAAGATGGGTAGGGAGGACAAGGCTTCATGGAAGACCAACTATTTTACCAAGATCATCGTGAGTATATTTACTAATTTGTTTACTTGTAACGTGTATAACCTCAAAAGTAGCAATGATCCATCTGTTGGCCATCCAAATCTGTTGTATACGTCGTTGTTTCTTCAATGTTATCAACATTTCTCAAACATTATATTGTCATTTAAACGCTGTGTAGGTAAGATGATACTATTAAAGAACCTTTCACAAATTTAGCGTTCATCTTGATTTTGTACGTATTAGTGTATAATGGATTTTTATTTCACAATATTAGCGATGTCAAACCAACCCCATAAAATAGCGCCCAGCTATCCTTCAACAACATGTTAGTGACCGAACTCACTTCGCACAAATGTCTTATGGGTGACGAACTCGTGGGTGTTTACAAGTGCGTGTGTGTATATCTATATAATGCAACTAATTAAAAAATATAGTTAACCGCTATTGCTCGACCAAAATTACGATTAAGTACGAAGCAGGTGCTACTACCGTCAAAGTTGCTCCTCTAACAGCTATTCAGTGCAAAGTATTGTACCTACACGAATTCTGATAAGATTAATGGTTACTTACTTCAGTTATAATGGTTGGATCGTTTTTTTTTCACAGCAATTGTTAGACGAGTACCCAAAATGTTTTATCGTGGGTGCAGACAATGTGGGCTCAACCCAGATGCAGCAGATCCGTATCTCCCTGCGAGGGCATTCTATTGTGCTCATGGGCAAGAACACCATGATGCGAAAGGCCATCAGAGACCACATGGACAATAACCCAGCACTTGAGAAACTCCTGCCTCACATTAAGGGGAATGTTGGTTTTGTTTTTACCCGTGGAGACCTAGTAGATGTAAGTATCAATGATATAGAAAACTAATTTAAATGAGATTATCTTTAGAATGATTAGTATCCTAATAATTTTTTTTTATTATTAGTTCTGTAAATAAGACATTGTTTAATTTCCACAGTAGCTTGTATAGAAAAAGTATGTGCATGATTATAATTGACTCACCAAGTCAGGTTGCACAACTTTAATGTGATGGAGATGTATGCCTGTGTGGAGGGTGGCTCTACACAAGAAGAATATGCAATGATTAAATGGTTTTATTATGTTAAAACCTAACAATAAAAAGGCTTTTTGAAAAGTGTTGATATTAATGTGATAGGGATTAATCCTGTCTGTTCTAATACCAAGGAGCCCTCTTCAAGCTCTTTGGCTTCGCTTTCAGACTAAATAAAATTCTTCAAATTTATCCTAGTGTGATTGTTTTTTTTAATAAATATTGCACTGGCATTTTGAAGATACAATCATAGTTGACAAAAAAATAATTATCTGCTTCTTAAATTGGCCAGATTAATTTGTTCAACAAGTATCTTGAAGCTAATTTCTGGTCCGACTTCAGGTCCGTGACAAACTGTTGGAGAACAAGGTCCGTGCCCCGGCTCGTCCTGGTGCCATTGCTCCTCTGTCGGTCGTTATCCCAGCCCACAACACTGGTCTGGGTCCTGAGAAAACCTCCTTCTTCCAGGCCCTCTCCATCCCTACCAAGATTTCCAAGGGTAAGAATTATTTAGTGTCTAACTGTATTCAAGAAGTTCATTTGATGATTATTCATGTTTTTTATGCAATTTTAGAAAATATATTTGATGATAGAATGACAACTTTCTTGAACAAACTTGATTATTAACAAAAAAGTATAAAATTAAACAGTAATATTTTCTTGGAAAAAATTCCAATGCTAGAATATTTCCAGTGTCATAAGTGTTAAAAGGCTTGGATGAAACACCATTGTTTCAATGATTGCTTCACGATTGCGTTTTATTGAGGACTTGGCTTACTTCATGAGTACACAACCAGTTCTACATTTTTGTTACAGTAAAAACAAAAACCAAACCAATCAATAATAGACCTGTAGTCATAGACTAGGCTCTAAAATACTTTATTGTCAAAAACAATCAGGAACACTAAAATTAAATACAAAATTGTCTGTTCTAATACCAATGAGCCATCTATAAGCTCTTTGGCTTCGCTTTCAGACAAAAGAAAACTCTTCAAATTTATCCTAGTGTTATCATTCAAACTATGAATATAGCACTGGCATTTTGAAGATACAAATATTTTATTTATGAAATGACCTCACTACCAAGGAATGACCAATATTATAGCATTTTTTCTCTCATTACAGGTACTATTGAAATCATCAACGATGTACACATCCTCAAACCTGGTGACAAGGTTGGAGCTTCCGAGGCAACCCTTCTCAACATGTTGAACATTTCTCCATTCTCATATGGATTAGTTGTCAAACAGGTTTGTTAACATTAATGGAATATTTTTAATTATATATTTGTTATTCACTTGACATGGAAATGACAGACAATTTATTGCAAGCCACCAATAATGTAATTGGTTTGAATGGAGAGTTAATCAGTATATTGGAACTAAGTTATCACGTATCCAAAGTGTTGAGTACAGTCTGCATACACAGTGCCTACTGATAATTTACCTTTGGTAAATTAAATGCTTTGTAAATTTGGTACCTTGAGACTTGTTGCATGGTACACAAGTACACTGCATACATTATAGTAGATAAACTACTTCAGATACTACATAATTAGTTATTGGATATGAATTTTAAGATATTTTATTTACTTTTCCTTCCTTCCTAAGGTGTATGACTCCGGCACCATCTTCGCCCCCGCTATCCTTGACATCAAACCTGAAGATCTTCGTGAGAAGTTCATGGCTGGTGTTGCCAATGTAGCAGCACTTTCTCTGGCTATCGGCTACCCCACTGTGGCTTCCGCTCCTCACTCTATCGCCAATGGATTCAAGAACTTGTTGGCTATTGCTGCTGTTACTGACATTGAGTTCAAGGAAGCTACGACCATCAAAGAGTTCATCAAGGTAATTACGATAAACACGATTATAGATGATACGCTTTATTAATATAGCTAGCTGTAGAACTATAGTTAAAGTACGAAGTTAGTGTATTGTTTATTTACATAATTGTTAAAATTGTACTTAGGACCCTAGCAAGTTCGCCGCGGTGGCCGCTACCGCAGCTCCCGCTGCTGCTGCCGCTCCTGCAGCAGCGGCTGAGGATAAGAAAGAAAAGAAGGAGGAATCGGAGAGTGACGACGACATGGGCTTCGGTCTCTTCGACTAAGCCTGTACTGGTTGAGCCCGACATAGGCCGGACGCGACCGATAGGCGTTTGACCTGCGTCGGACTTGAGCCCCGTGGCTCTGCATCTCGTTCATGTGGATAGGTCAGCACCGCCGGGATGGACACCCATATGGCGGCCGACTCGTCTCATGTTTGTGTTTGTAATAAAAGCTGCATATAGAAAACTTTTCTTTTAATTATTAACTGTAAATTACATGGAAACACCTATTTTAACTAGAAAAATAGAGACTGGACCGCAGGTACTGTCTGCGAGGTATGTAAACTTGACCAAGTCTTCCAACATGCTATGGAAAGAGCCAGGCTCGGCATTTCTGTAGTGTAGGTAGGACATACACATGCAAATTAGTGTAATGATTTAAACAAGAGCAAAAATCGAACAGTGACGTGCAATTGTAGAAGTCTATATCCAGCATTTGACTGCAATAGGCTAATGAGAAGGTATAGGAATTCGAAAACATGATTGATCAGATATTTCAATTTAACCATGCAAAAAATTAGTATCACTACATGATATGCATTGGAAAATATAAGTTTCGCGCGTTAGTTATCAACTGCTGGGCACAAGCTTTCCCCGAGGCACTTTTAAATAGTCGATCCTGTGCTATATAATAATAATAATAAAGCCTTTTATTCGAACTTAAAATACATGCATCTTAAACTATTGTACCTACTAATACATCTTTACATATTTAACAATATTTGCGTAAATGGTGCTTCTTAATGTGTTGTAAGTCCGTTTGCCAGTTGACAAAGGCCTCCAACCTATTCCATTCTCGTCTCTCTCTGGCCACTACCTACTCCATGTTGTACCTGCAACCTGTCTGATATCGTCATCCCATCTTTTTCGTTGTCTACTTCTTTTCCTTATACCTTCCCTAGGATACCATTGCGTAACTATTTTGCTCCATTTGTCCTTTCCTCTGATCATGTGTCCCGACCACTTCCATTTTGCCTTTTTATTTTTAAGGTTACGTCCTGTATCTTGGTCTTTTTCCTAACGGTGATATTCCTGATTCTATCTCTCCTCTTAACTCCTAGCATGCTCCTCTCCATTCCTCGTTGACAAATGACAATTTTGTTCATCATGTTTTTTGTTATTGGCCATGTTTGGCTTCCATATGTTAAAACTGGTAAGATGCAGATGTTGAATAATTTGCTCTTTGTGTTTACTTGTAAGTTTTTATCTTTCATCACTTCTCCTAGGCTCCAATACCTTTTCCATCCATTTGCTATCCTTCTTTCGATTTCCCTATTTGCGTTATCTTTAGGTGATATCAGCTGTCCAAGGTATATATATTCCTCAACATAACTAATTTGTGATCCGCCTACATTTATACAGCTTTTATGTCCATTCGTCATTATTTTGGTTTTTTCAGGATTTAATGTTAGTCCCACTTTTTTACTATCCGATGCAAGTTCATTTAACATTCTGTTTAAGTCTTCTGGTGCTTTCGCGAATAGTACAATATAATCGGCAAATCTTAGGTGTGTCAGTGGGCGGCCATCAATATTTAAGCCCAAATTGTCCCATTCAAATTTCCTGAAAATCATTTCCAAAACAGCAGAAAACAGTTCTGGAGAAAGAGGATCTCCTTGTCTTACTCCTTTATGTATCATAAATAAATCTCCTTTTTTTCTGTTGTTGATGTTGAATATAAGCAGAGCTGTTTTTGTACACATTTCTAATCAGTCTTATATATTTTTGTTCTATCCCTTGTTCCTTTAACGCTTCCCATATGTTTGAATGTATTAAGAAGTCGAATGCCTTGCTATAGTCAACAAATGCCAGAAAGGTTGGATACTAAGCATATCCTTTATCTGTGCTATTAAATGACAAAAGAGACACTTCTTTCTAAATATCAACATTATGGTGCCTAGACGTAATAAACATATTGCATAGAGTATTTTTGCTCGTTAGATTACTTCAGGCATAGAAAATTTAAAAAAGCTCTGTCCCGTTTTCAATATATTTTAAATGGCATGCCATGTTATAGTTTTGCGTCTGGCATACCACGTTATAGCGTTGCGTCTGGCATGCCACGTTATAGCGTTGCGTCTTACACGCAAGATTACAACGGATCGACTAACGAGCGTCCTAGGTGTGGAAGATGGTGATGCGCTGCGTTGTCGGAACTCCGGGATGACAATAGATAGTTCACTGCTTTTGTTTTCGGCGATGAGCGGTTTACTGATGAGAGTACTCTTGTTAATGTCAGTCGTCCACTATTGGTTTTTGTAGTACATAATTACAGACTATATCTGTAGAGATATAATTCGTTTAATTTTAGACAGGACTAGTACTGCAACGATCTTGTTATTACAACTTGTATCAAAAATAGTGAAACCAAAGTTAGCGTGAAATTCTATTTATGTGGTTTGTCGTACAATTTTTTTATACTTATCTAAAAAAAAATACTATAACGTGGGTAGTCAAGATGGCGGCAAAGCAACAAGTTATATTAGCAAAAAGACATAACATTCTACAATGCACATCAAGAAGACCAGTTAGAATATGAATGTCCCCCGAATTACTCCAACCGACGGCATTTTATGGCATCTGACAGACACGACCCAATTCAATACTAATTTCCAACCTTAGCAGGTAATATTAAACATTGTTTATCATAATTATTACAATGATTATTAAGGTACAATTACAATTTGATAATACAGGATTGTGTAACATTAAAAATTTATTATGCCGGAAGTGCCATTTATAAAAAAAAGTACAGACGTTAATAACAATAGGGCTTTTTGTTAAGTCGCGCCGAAAGCTGCCAAGCAGAAGGCACCGAGTTATTAATATTATTTAATATGATATCAACTATTTACTTGATTATAATATCACCAATTAAATTATAGGGTTATCATATATTTTATTGTATGCCTAAAAGTGGAATCATTTCAATAGGTAACATTTGACAATTCGTCAGAATTCAACAACGAACTTAAAACAGATAGATCGTTTTTTGTTTTTCGAAAGACGGTCCCTGTTTAATGTCATCCACATTTTTATATATTTCATCATTAATTCCATCACGACATAGACTCGAAGATTTAGAATTGAAGAATTTAAATACTTGAAATTGGCTTGGCAGAAATAGCTGACCCGGCTGGTTGCCATCTCATCAGAAAAGAAGAACACCTTAAAACGGAGGGCATGAAATAATATATTTTTCGTTTTGTTAGAGCTGCACAATTGCCTAACTTTTTTCAATTACGATTACATATTTATTGTAATAATGACCGATACGAGTAATTTTACGATTTGCTTCCACTAATAAACCATACGAAACATAATAAACAATAGGGGAACAATAACAATACTTATTGAATGACACTATACATTACACGTGGTAAAATCTCTCATTCTTAAGAGTTATTTCCATTGTTATGACCATGGGCGTACCCAGGTTCTAGGCCAGGGACGGGCCAATCAGATTTTTATTAGCACCTAGTATAATACTATGAAACGGCTTTTATTTCTTTAAATTATTTAATTATAGACTACCTAGTTTCGTTTTCTAAAAATTCTATACTGTATGTACGGCAATATGGCAGTCTTTTTTCTAAACTTTGATCAACAAAAGATGATTTAGATGATTTGGTAGGGACGTCGTAAACAAAATACAGGAGAAGGTCAACTGCATGGGTTCGCCCATGGTTTATAACATTTTTAAAAAACTTATTTTTAGTTCATGAAATATTTAGTGCCATTTTCAAGATAACACGTGGTTATAAATAAATTTCCATTGACACAATATTCTTTAACTTCATAATTTATTTAATGCATATACATGGGGTCAAAAAATACCGTGAAAGGAATATAAATATGTACTTACTTAAATTATACTGATGTAGGTTCTGATAGGTACATTCATAATTAGATCGATACCTAGACTGATACATAAATATTACAACAAGTAATTTTATATAGATTACATCAATTAACAATATTTATTATAATTATTAAAATACTCGTACGTGATATGGTTGTTTAAACATTCAAATAATAAAAAAACTATTTTCCATTTCAGTTTGACGTCATTAAACGGAAATGTAGGAATTACAAAAGTGTGACAACTTGTAAATTATTAAGTGAGCTCAACTTATAAAACATTAAGTGAGCTCAACTTGTAAAATATAAAGTAGGTATATATCACTTTTGGTTATTTGAATAGCTTAAATTGATCTAATCAATCGTACTATATGTAACAACAAAATAACTAACGACTAGTTAATGTATTTAATTTAGTAATGTTGAGCTGCCTAAAAGTGGTTTCCAACTTGTTTTTTCCTAAGTCCACCGGGAGCCACTTGCTAGTGGCTACGCCGGGCTCGAACCGACTAAAACCGCACGCCGTCTCGAGTACCACTAGAAGCCGGGGAACCAGATGTACCCTAGAAAGGAAAACCACGGTACCCCGAAGTACCTCTGTGCACCTACGCTTAGTAGACGGCCCCAAGAGGCGCGGGTGCTCGCGCCACCTAGACCTGGTTCTGCTAGAATGACAGATGGCCTCACCTGTCACCCTCAGGCTTGCGCTTAAGGAGGACGGAGATGTTTTGCGACTTCTGGCGCCTGAGTCGTCTGCGGTACCTGGCCCATTCCCGGGCTTGACGGATCGGGAGAGTTCTAAACCTCTTTCTCGTAATTGTTTTTTTTTTATTGATACGAATTCGTCCCATCAGATCTAGAAACATTTAAAACTAAGGCGCTTTATAACGCTGTTTTTACATTTTACCATAATGCGTACAAAAGTTGCATTGATACATAATCAATTTAACTTTATTAAGTAACTTTATAATCATAAATCTAACACATTTAATGTGACAAATAGCATGAATATTTACTACTGCCTGCCATAGTTCATATTCCTAGAATGCGTGAGCGATATTCAATGGGTCGATGAAACTAATCGATGAATTGTTTACTTATTTATGTCAATAACTGCCTTAAAAAAGATTATCATATCGGTTGATATACCATAATGTACAAAATACCACGGTTTTATAGACGCATATGTCGACACAAGGCCATACCACCCTGTTTCAAATTCTTGTATTTACGCCATGGTCCTAACGCACATAGATACTTCAGAATTCAAGACATGACAAAATTGTTACTGGGTAAAACCAACACGTATTGAGAAGTGTAGACACCTTTCATACGAGAAAGTAATTTTGAACACTTAATATATGAAAATACCTTTAGGCCTTCATATAATTATCAAAAGTATGTTTAGTTATAAGAAGAGAAGTTGGTAACACAGCGATCATATTTCACCATATAAAAAGCTGGGGCAGACGAAACGATCTGCTGGCTCTATCTGCCCTATAAATAAATAACACATACATATTCTTACACATCTCAATTATTATAACACGCTAATATTTTTTTTGCTTGACTTGTGGTCACTACCATGCTCCTAAATCAGTGGTTGTAATCATTAAAATAGAGTTTACTTTGTTTGATCATTTAAAAATTATAAGCATGGTCAGGCGAAATAGGCCAATCTGAATTAGGCATAACCATAATTAAATTCAACTAAAAATTCCATAACAACAAGCTTAAAAATAAAGATAATGAGATCAAATAAAATGAGGTAAAGTCATAACTGCTTCTAGTTAGAATTTTACAAACAATTATGGTCCGGCCAAGAAGACGCAGAAAAAACAAATATTGTTCTTGAAATAAGGAAAGGTCCCTAATAATTAAAAATCTTATTTTATACAACTTACATTAAATAAATAATATCACATACAAAAATTATAAAATGTCATTCTCCTAAGGTCATTACAATCAGCATGTAAATCTGGTTTAGCAAGGTCCAAAAACTGCAAACGTTCACTGTAAGTAGAGATAACTAAAAATAAAAGTACACTTTAAAAGATATCTGTTTTCGTCACTTTATAACACCCCATCGTATCAAAGCAACATGACAAGTTGGTTGCTGAACCCCTGCGCAGTGGCATAATAGTATTTGCTGTAAAAGATACACCACTTATAAAACTGGACTTCCTGTTTGTTGATATTTCATTAGAATTGTCCATCAGTTCTATGACATACCAGCATAAGATAGCACTTGCATGTCCGTCTCTTATAACTGGTACGCTTATTATATCTGTCTGATCAACCGTACTGAATGAACCAAGTACACAAGGTTCTGATAAAGGAGTGTATTCTAGATGACTAAAGTCAATGTAATAATTTTGTGTGACTTGAAATTTGTTCAAATATTCTGCTATCCTATAGTTACTAACATTTTCATCATAGATTTTGTTGTTGATATCCAGCCAGTGACTCTTTACAATCTGGCCCATCAACTTGATATTTGCAGGCATGAATAGACCACCTTGATGGAGGTGTCTAGTTTTTAATTGTTGAGCTATTTGCCTTGCACGGTAGTCAATTTCCCCACATTGCTCAAAGATGTTGCAAAATATAGCATGATACTTCTCATCCCTGAAAACATCTTGCAACCAATCATCTCCAACCAAGATTGTGACTTTTGACAAGGGAATATCATTTGCTTTAAAAACTTTCTTAAAAAACTGTCTATCACATTCAGTTTTAGCACTGCATATCAACGACTGAATACCACGCTTTAGGAGTTGTAGCCCAAACATGGGAAAAGGGCACAAATCAATAACATTTATTTGTGATATTTCTGCCATCTGTCCTAAGTATACACAAGCCATACCAATGCATCTTGATATCATATTTATAAACTCAATGTCATTTAAAAACCACAAAATATCTGATGAAATTCTAGAAATACTATAATCATATTCTTTTAACATGGTAATTTTGCCTCCATTCAATAAAAATTCAGCATCAATTATGTCATTTTCTTCAACTTGTTTTGGTAAGTTGTCAAAAAATATAGCCTGTTGCCAGGCATTAGCTCTAACATTAGACCTGGGGTCAGTAGTTACAGTAATTGTGTCTGTCAAATATAATTTAAAATAACCAATATAGACATTAATCTCACCGTTTTCTATAGCTTTTAGCTCAATTTCATATGGCTCTGTTCTATTAATTGCATCTTGTATTTCACAGGCATCATTGAAGTCAATTTTCACAATGGACGTTGGTTCAGTCATGTACTTTATGTCATCACCATATAGATGCACATCCTCACAATCATAGGTCTCCCCATGTGTTATTACATGAACATTCAGAGTGGAAATGTTCAGAAGTGTTTTTATAGATGGGCTCAATTGATATTTGTGGCAGAGAAAATCACTTTTAGCACCAATGACAAAGAATTCTGCTTTATTAGGTATCACTCTACCAGCACTGCTGATCAGATACTCCCAAGCATGAGACAGACTCTGAAGAACATGCTCTCCGAATAACCCAGCATCAAACATCTCAGTAATAAGCAGTGACCGCTTACCACCAACATCCCTGTAATTCATTGTTGTGGATAATTTGTTAACAACTATAATCTCCTCATAGCCATTGTCTTGTGTTATGATTTCTGCCAGCTTGGTCATAACTTCTGAACCATCACAGGCTGTTATAGCCATAGGCTTACACTCATTAGCATACATTGCTAACAGTCCTGTGCCTGTCCCTAAATCCAAGACACAATCTTTTATTGGGACCAAAGTCTGGTGTATTGCTGCTCGATAAGCCTCATTACGGATTTTATCATTCAACATTCGGAAATGCCACCGCTCCACTAATAAATTCTTCAAGGAATTCAGATTTTTTTCGGCATTAACAAGTTCAGAGTCCAAATTTAAAGCTTTCTGGAAATGATACATAGCTTCATTGTAGAATCCATAATGAAAGAGATATTTACCAATGTCGTTTAGGAAATATACATGATCTGGAAAAACCTCGAACGTTCGTTTAAAATTATTAAATATATCATTGATTTTGTTTGCTGCAGCCAAAGTTTCATTCAGGGCGGTCAATACAAGCCCAAATTCAGGTTCAAGAACATTTCTCAAAGTGGGATCTTTGTCGAAAGCCATCAAGTAAAATTCAAACGCTTTACTGTAGGACTTACTACCTGATAATTGACGAGCAAACGAAACATATTCGCGAGCTAGTCGTTCCATTTTTATACTGATTTGTTTTGTAATCAATAATAACAATATCGTGTTTCACATGCTATTGAAAAACAATCCAGACCACAGAACATATATACTCCTAGCGGATCCAGACTAACGAACAGAACCACTCTTTGCTACAGTGTTGCAATTCCCAAAGAACTATGAAACACTACTTCATAAATAATAAAAAAAGAGAAAAGTGGAAAATAATTACTTACCTTTATAATGAAGGAGGATTCACATATATTGATTAGATACATATCATTATGAAAATTACAGACTGCAAAATTTTGCATGATTTTGAAGTCAAATAATGTAATCGGATCCCATCAATCGCAAATTGTATCAATCGTGAATGACAAAAACAATGAATTAACCTTCTAGCGAATTAACAATCGAACCATACCCGAAAAAAGGGCTTAAGTCCCCGACTATAGGCGTTAAACAAAGCCTCAGTGCATTACGGAAAAAATATATCTCTTTCAATCATAGAAGTGCAAAATCAAAACTGTTCCTGTTTACTTAAATACTATTATCTACTAAGAAAGATAAAGAATGATTTGTAATACTAAGTAAGCCGCAGGTTGGGGGTTCCATTCCCACTCGGAACAAATAATTATGATAGTTAGACATTTAAGTAATCGTTGAACAGATTAAAAGGTCTAAGCGGCAGACAGCGGAAGCAACTTCATTTTATACCATACTAGCTTTTGCCCGCGGCTTCATTCGCGTTAGGTTTGATTTTGAGTGCACAACACAGAACAAAGTAAATTAAAAAATCTCTACAAAACTTTATAAAATAGATAATATTCTTTACTAATCCAGGTGCCAATGGCACTAAACTATTGGGCTTACTCGTAAGCAAGTTACGTAGAGCTGGGCTTGGAAAAAAACAGTTTTCTCTTAAATCTATCCCAACGTTAAAAATGAAACGGAAGATCGTTTGGAATCAAAGGAATGTGTGTTATACAGTTTCTGCTTGCGCACACCCAGTTACAAAGTGGATTCCACCATGTTTCTATGTAAAGTTTTGACTTTTAATCTGGTTCCATTTCATAATTTTGGGGGTTTTAAATTTCGCAAGAACGTACCAGGTTTGTCCACGCCTAGAATAAGCCCATGGGTATTCAAGCTGGAATATGTACCCTATATGTTAATCGAGATAGTTTTCTTTTTACTTAGATCAATGTGCCTCTTCCAATTATTGTGTGCCTATTGTTATAGCTATTTTTTTTACGCGGGGAATGTTTTTACACTAAACTCTGCGACGAGGGGCGTGTGTGGAATCTCTGAAGACCAGTCTATCTACTAAACCCCGCGGCGGCCTACCTCGGTAGTCGGGAGGAAATACGGGACCGCACCGGCGGCTTCTGGACGCTGTCAGGCCTCACATTTTTCTACACAGCAAAAGGCGCAACACCGACCCGCCTTAGATGATACCCCCCTGACCGCCCCCGGGGTATCACATGTCCCGGCTCGTTTTCAGCAGCCACATGTACCCAAGATGTGGCCGCTGCAACCCTTAAGCTACGATTGGGGAGCCAGTGACCTCTACCGCATCCCCTTCATCGCAGTCTTTGAGCGTTATCCGTCCTTTGCCGATCACGCTCTGCGAATTCCTTCTGGAGCATAACGTGCTCACAGAAGAAGACCGCGGCTTCTCATCCCTTACCACTGATGACAGGTTTCGTCCGATCTGTCCGACCAGGACTCGACACTAGGACGCACACGTACGGTAGTCTTCTAGTTTGTGGTGAGGTAGAGACATTGCACTATATCCTATTCGATTCAGATACTCACCTAAACAACCATTATCGGTTGAGTATCTAAGTCAATCGATAGGTGATCCTCTCTATCCAAGCTTCGAAGCTCAGCAATACGGGACCGAAAGCGCTTTAGCTTTTTTATTACGTGGCCTTTACCGCGTGTTAGTTTTTTGCGGCGGGGCGGTGTGTCGGAATCGAACCGACTAAAACCACACGGTGTGCCACTCTGCGCCCGAGACTGGAGGGATCCGCTTTCTTACGACATCCAGACCTCTCCCAGCGCCTGTCCGCACTGAAGCGGGCATAGTCTGCTGATAGACTCTCTAATTAGGCGACGCAAGACACACGCGTACGTCGCCCCTTCGCGGCTGGCCAGCTAACCGGATAGAGGGGAAAGTGAGTGCCTGTACTTCCCGAAGCAACCGTGCCCGAAAAGCACCCACGTCAGATCGGAAGGAAAGGGTCCTGCGCTGCCAACCTGCCCACTCAAGGATGACCGGCTGGAGAGCCTCCACGTTTGCGAAGCTAGTATGTGGAGCCTCCAGCTGCGACGACCACCGAACCATCGTGGCTCGACGGCCGGCTTCACGCCACTCGCCTACATTTTCAGGGGGAGGACGATAACCCCTCTTCGTCCGGAATTCAGCCACCCGTCGATAAACTTCGGCGCACAACCAAGGCGCACCTCCGCCTCGGTCGACACCGTGCGGTATCCGCGTNAGACAGCGCGTTAGCTAGCACAACCTTGTATTTTGAGCCGTGACTGCTAAGCCCGTTTAGAGCTGGCGCATGTGCGTTCCACCGTAGAATTCCGTGCTCATGGTCCAGCGCTGTTTCCGCATCGTCTATTCTTACCTAGTAATTTGAATAATCTGCGGTTTCTAGTCGTGTATTTTCTTATATGATGTATCAATGTTTATGGGGGTGTTTTGATATTACCTAACTTGAATAGTTTTTGTTGAAGTTAATACTTCTTTAAGCGCATATCACTTGAACTTAAAGCATCAAACTCGCGTTATTGTCACCGTACGCTTCCTCGACGATATAATTCACAAGTTGCTTAGTTTTCACTTCTATCGGCAGTCTCAGAAACTGTCCTCTCTCCAAATTGTACATACTCCTGCCCATAGTCGGGAAAAAGGAAAAGAAATACATTACAAATAGTGTAGAATTTCTGATTGTTAGTCATAAGCTTTATTTCATAGATTATAAATATTAGTTAAGCTATAAAAACAACTGTTTTTGAGTATTTTTATGTTTCAGATACTAACACTGTTGCCCATGGTCCACACATTAAACCGGATCTGCTGTTGCACTGAAAAGCCATTTTGAAACACCTGCTTGATTGAAATTGATCTACAGGAAATCCTAATTGACCGTATTTGTTACAACCTGTAGTCCACACGGTATTATTTTCAAGCAATACAGCTGAATGTCTAGAACCACATGCAATGTTTTTTACATTTATCTTAAGTTCATCTCCATTTGCATCGAGAAAATCAACTAATGTTGGCACTGAGAAACTATGTGAATCTTCTAGTGAATCTGAAGTGCCAAGTTGCCCCATATCATTCCAGCCCCAAGCATATAGATCCCCAAATTCACTAAGGGCTAATGAGTGCCAACCACCACAACTAATTTTGACTATTTTTATTCCAGCTAATGCTTCAACTGCTGTAGGAACCTCAAGGCTGTTGAGATCACCGTGACCTAGTTGTAGCCTCCTGAAAAAGAAAAGTGGTTTGGACTACACTGGACCCTGGCACTGGCCTAAGTTACAGTGATTGTAATATATGAAAAAATAGTAGGGCCTTGTGGTGTTACCCACATTTGTTGTTGTTAGTTTTGTACAAACACGGGTAATGCTTCGGGACGAAACTGGTCACAAAAAGTTGCCTAATTTACTCCTTACATCATCAGCTTTATGCGACTGAAAGTCCCGTCAAAATCAATCCAACCGTTTCAGAGATTAGCCAGTAGATAAATCTTTTAAAGCTTTTGATGTTAATACAGTACATATATACTTGCACATCCATTTAGTTTTTAATTACAAACAGATACTTAAATTTTATTTTATTGTTTACATTTGAATAGCCATGGGTGTCTGTCCTCAGCGTGTAAGAGCTGACTAAGCAAATAAACTACACTGTGCAACAGAACACTGCAGAGTGTGAAAACTTAAGACAAACCCTTTATTAACTCGTTTGGCCAGTATATTACTATTGTACTATAGTGCAAACACATCTTTTCTAAGAGGCCTATGTCAAATTATTTTTATATATACATTTAAAGGTTGTTGATGTGATGTGAAAAGAGATTAATGTTTTCAGTAACCTTCCATTTCCCCAAGTGTAAATAGTCCCAGTGGTTGTCAAAATAACATAATGTTCATAGCCACATTGAATATCACACACTTCTCCTTTACAGTGCCTTGTGTCTACATAACTAGGTAAAATACCACTGTACACATTACCCACTGATGTTAAGAACATACAACAATCATTTGCCAATACTGTTTTTGAAATTTCAACATCTGTTTTTGGTTTTTTTGTATCATTCACTTCTGGTCCTTCAATGTTCCAATGAATTGTTCTCATCTCCTTTTCCATTTTTAAATCTATTACCAAAATAGCATTGTTCCTCCTGCTGACTATTAAAATATAATGGTCATTTCCTGTTACTATGAGTTCTTTATGAGAATAAACATAATTAGCTGGCAAAGGTACTTGAACTAGCTGTTTTATCTGCCCATCCCAAGCACCTGATATATAAAATGTATCTCCAATTAAGAATATATTATATGCCCAATTAATATCTACTATTTTCGGCTGAGTTTTAAAACTATTTTGCGTGATAGCACGAAATTCACTTATCACAAGATCCTCTGAAGGCCACTGCCCGAATATGTTTGAACCACTAACATAGTACACCATTATAATATTGAATATACGTATTTGTTATTTTTTAATATAATAATTCAAATCGAAATGTAACACGTCCTGGTACTACAACTTTTTCGAACTCAAATGGAAACATAAAACATTGAAAACAAAAGATATTGTTTATACCCCGAATGTTTTTGGTAATATCTATAAAAAACATATTTAAAAATACCAAATACACTATTTATTATATAGATTAAATTGTAAGAATATATCTCGAAGAATTTCAATAATGACAAAATACGAGCTCAATGCAATGACGTTACTGTGACATTAAATGCAAAAGCAAAGCAAATGTAAAATTATGAATCTTCTCTGTCAACTCTGTGACAAGTACACAATGTTGCTAACACATGAATTCCTTCAGAAACTTCAGTACTTGTAAATTATTAATATTTTGTAATACATATTTTTAGTATGGTATTGGTTAGCGCGGAATCTGCAGTCCGATGCTGAGGATGGGTCTGGCTATATGGTGAAACGGGCACATAGTAAGCAGGATACGGAAATAAAGCCAACAACCGCAGTTCAGAAAAGGTTGGCGCTCAAATGCTGTGAAATAATGAGGTGTTGTGCGAGAGATGGCGAATCAAATTAAAGATCTCCAATAGGAGATCAAATTCCTCACCCGTGCAAATGCAACAGGACCATTTTTGGCCGTATCGACCACAAAGGTGCCAGGAAAGATCTCACTACCTTTATTGACATTTGAGTCAAGGCAGATAAGCGGCCCCGCAGGGACTTTACCAGTAGACCACCCGGTAAGGGAGAACCAACGGACTGGGAGCAAATCGAGGCCTTAATGAACAGATATTAAGAAACGTATTAAAGAAACATATTTGTCTCCTAATAGACTGCTTTGACAGTTCGATTAGAAGCATGAGCATTTTGCAGTACTGGCGACTGGCAATTCTGTTTGCTTTTGAATGTGTGTGTGTGTGTGTTAGTGTGTGTTGCAGAGTAAATTTTGTGTATGGTGGACATCATGTTACGTGTGGAGTATGCCGGTTTTGGAAGAATTTAAACTCGTGTAGAGACTCCCAGATCTGTTCCAAAAACCAATCCCGCAAGTATTTATCAGTGAAAACTAGTTATGGTGCCGATCTTTTAGGCTAAGCTTAGTTCATTAGTTGTTTTCTTCCACAGATGTGAGGTTTTAGTGACATGAAGTCGGGAACAAATCAATATGGCTCTCAAACTTGGAAAATGCAGGCTCTGCCTCAAACTTGGGGACTTTTATTCCATCTTTACGGTGGACAATTCATTACAGCTTGCAGAGATGGCAATGGAATGCGCTCGAATCAAAGTAAGTGTCTTTCGCTTCACGATCGAAATATGATTCTCAAGTACAGATCTTATTACAAACGACTACTTAAATTCAAAGATGCGTTGAGTTATTTGTAAAATATCTTGGTATGTTATTTGCAAGTCCTTTTTGGAATTCACAGTTTTGTTTTACTTTAGGTGAGTGAGATAGGTAATAAATTACCTTTTATAAACTCTTACAATGCATTGTGTTATGTATTGAAATATTTTACTGTAAATACTTTTTTTAAATTAACAAACATGTGCACAGGAATAAAATCCCATGTAAACAATTTTAAAACATGACTAACATTAAACCTAGACATGGCTCCTCAATGAAAATTGGAACTGCTTTAACAGCATTATAAATAAGGGCTTAAGTTTTGATTTCCGTTAATCTTTCTGTTTGCTTGCATTCATATACAGTCTATAACATTCCATACTCTGTCTGTTTTGTAATGTAGTTGCATTAATCCTTCCACCTAAAACTCAATTTGTGTAAAAAGAAAGATTATAATATAGTTTGTAGTTGATCGTAAATCTTGCAAATTTCTTCTTTAGTTAAGATCTGTAGACAATTACTGTTAGCATCTTGTTTCTTAAGAGAGCTTACTAAGAGAATACCAAGTGAATGGTTTCTCATAGTAGTAAGTTGATAAAAAAAAACTTAAAATTACTTTAAATTTTGCACTGAATATTTTTTAAAAATATTATTAATATTGTTATTATCAACAACTACTTTCTTAATAATAATAGATTCTCTTATGATGTTGATAAGGCTGCTAATTTGATATTACATGAAAATGTATTGAGGCAATGAAATTATTGCAGGAATAATGACAGGAGCATAATTTGGCCAAATTCATTATATGGGGAATTTGATTTTAGTTCCCTTTGATTGATAAAGGATGGGGGATTTTAGTAGCACCATTACGAGCAAGTCATTGAAGAGTCAGTTGATTATTCTTTGATTTTGTATGTTTTGATTAGTTGCTTTAGGTTTACTATGGGCGAACTTATCCTCACTACACCTAAATCTGGCCAAGTTACATGCTGGCACTACCTGACCTATAACTGCTGTTATAATTATAGTTCAATTTTGTTTAATTTTGATTGAGTAATGCAAGAATTTTCTCTCATACATCTAATCTCTGCTAACATGTCATATTATCTGTATTCCTATCCCAATAATTCCTATTGTAAATGCAAAAGTTTTAGAGGGTTTCAAACCATAATATTTCTTCCATAATTATTATATGGTGTGTTCATCTTAACAATGGAATAAAAGTTCAGAAATGAAGATTTGGCTATAGGCTATATATTTAAGAAACCAGCTTTGACTCTTGATTTATCATTATTTATCTAGAGACAGGAAAACATCATCTTTGGAGGAGGCCTTTGTTGATAGACAAGCTGTTACAAACTGACTTGAAGTTGTCAAATTTGAAATAAAGCAGAAAAGAAAAAAGAGTTTGAAAGTAGGCAAATAATATGTTTTGTTGGAGATCGTTTTTTGTTTTTGCGAAAGACGGTCCCTGTTTCATGTCATCCACATTTTTTATAATTTTTATCATTAATTCCATCACGATGATGATTTGAAGACTCTGAAGACTTAGAATTGAGGACTTTAAATACTTGACATTGGCAGAAATAGCTGATCCGGCTGGTTGCCATAATATCAAAAGAATAAGAATAATGAATTGTAAGAAAGTGAACAGCAATAAATTCTATTTTATTTATTTTACAAGAAACTAGCTTTATCATGCAGCTCTGCTTTCGTGTTGATGTTGAATATTGGTATAGAGTAGTCTATGCACTTCTTCAAGAACCAAAGTACCTCTATACAAAATTTCATTCAAATGCAGTCCTTTAACTGTGAAAGTGTAACAGACTGACTGATACTTTCAGATTTGTAATATTGGTATTGATTACAGGATTTTAATGTTTGTTTCATTATACTAATTTCTTGACAGATATACGATGGAGATGGACTTCCAGACAAAGTTTGTTCAGAATGCATACAGAAGTTAAGTAGTGCTTATATATTCAAACAACAATGTGAGCGAGCAGACCAGGAGTTGCGGCGGAACTATGTTCCACCACCAGGTAGTACTATTATTCTTTAGTTTAAGGTTCTTTTATGAGTCTGCCAAGGTACTCTGCTTGAACTCTACTCTGCTTGATAGAAAGCATGAGGAGAATTCAAGGTAGTGGTCATCATACTCATTGAATGCAGACAATTCAACAATGCATATGACAACCTCCTGAGATGCTTCTATATCATCATGGTCATTGTTTTACAATACTCTCACTATTGTATAGATAAATTAATTTATGATTGTGATAAGTCTTTTAAATTTTTACTCCTTACACGACTAAAATAAGTTTAAAAAATCAGGTTGTTACTGATAATGGTAATATCTATATACATTTATTGGTGTAGGTGTGGAGGTGTAATATGAATAATGCTGAAACTGTGTCTGACCACTGACCGACCACTGAGGGAGATCTAGACTACCACCCTATAACAAAAAGAACCAATGTACTTAAAATGTCCACACTGTATATCCTAACATTGAGAACGGAAGAAAGTCTACACGAGCTAGAGAAAGCCCTAAAAGACATTAAATGGGATATCTTAGACCTCTGTGAGATACGAAGGCTAGGAGAAAAAAATTGAAAAGCACTCTGATTACATGCTATTCTACAAAGGTGAATTCTACTGGTAAAATTCTACCTGGAAAATGGAAAATATTCTACCTGGTCAAAGAGGTGTAGGATTCATTATTAGACAGTCACTGAAATGACATATTCAAGTACTCATTGAGATTTCAGACTGAATAGCAGTGTTAAATATTTTCATACCTAGATACCAAAAATATGGTCAATTATCTAAAACAAACATACGCGCCGACAGATAAAGCATCAAAAGCGGAGAACAAACTCTTCTATGATGAACTCAAAAGAACGAAATATTCACATAATTATGTTATTCTAATGGGAGACTTCAATGCACAAGTGAATGTAAAACAAAATAAAGAAGAAAACATACTGGGAGATTATGGACAAGGGAAAGGAAGCCCATATGGCGAAATGCTTGTAGGGTTCTTACTAGAACTCAACACACCTCAACAAGCTATATAAGAAAAATAAATATAGCAAATGGACCTGGCTATCTCCTTAAGGCAGATTTGAAAAACGAGGTTGGACACATTACAATCCATAGTATGGTGAGAAGCTCACTTAGGATAAAGACAATCCAGGAAACATATAAAATCACATAATGCTGATTATTACATTAAAGAAAATACAAGGAAAGCTATCAATTTCCGAAGTGGATTAACTAAAGAAACACGTATGAAAACTAAGAACAATGACGTCATTACAAGGTATGGAACCCTATAAAAGCAACTAATTCAAACAAGACGTATCTAACTGATGCAACATCACAACTCATTGTGAGATGGAAAAACTTGATTTTAAGCCTTAAAATAAAACATCATACAAACTAAGCTAAGTAAGGAAATCAGAACGAATATCAAGAAGGATAGAAAAAACAAGAGCCTGCAAACTATAGAAAGTAATGTAATCAAAACAGGACGAGTGAAGAAAGCAAGAAAAAACAACTGAAGAGAAAATTGATGCCAAAACTAAATAAAAAGATATACACCAGTTCAAATAGAAAACAAATAAATAGAATAGCTACCGAATTCCACCAAGACTTGTACTCGAACTTAGACAAACAATCTCAACTGTGATGAACCTGAAATACTCCCTTGCCAAGTTGAAAAAGCTATATGCAGCGTAAAGATGGAAAAAGCACCAGGCCTAGACAAGGTGACAAATGAAATTCTAAAAAGCACTCTGGATGATCTAGTACCTATTCTTACAACAATATTTAACGACATAATGAAGACTGGCATAATTCCTACCCAATGGAAAACGTCTCATATGGTACTCCTCTATAAGAAAGGGCAAGAAGAAGACACAGAAAACTATAGACTTAAAAATCTGATGTCAGACATATATGGTTTTTCCTAAGTTATCATGGAAAGAATAAATAAAAAGCTTGATGAAAAATAACCTTGAGAACAAGCTGGCTTTAGAAACAAATTCTCCACCCTTGATCACATACATACAGTCAACCAAATATCTTTTTTAGAAACGTATAAGAAATATAACAAAGTCTTGTACATGACATTTATAGACTACTCCAAGGCTTTCGATAGCACAAGCCATAAAGGGGAAAGCCTAGAACAACAAGGAATACCTTCAAACTACATCGCAGTCATCAAAACAACTACTCAAATAGCGAAGTCAGAATACAGCTTGAAACTCTGGGTGATAAGTTTAAGATAGAGAGAGTAGAAAGACGAGGCGATCCAATTTCATCAGACTGGACTGGGGGCGCTTCGGGCTCAGTGTAAGCGGAGTAAAAGTTAACCGCATTCGCAGATGACATAGTACTTTTTGAAAATCCAGAAAATCATAATCAAGTGATGAAAACTCTTAATCAAGAAAGTATGAAGGTAGGTCTATCTATGAACAGGGATAAAACCAACTAGTAACTAAATCCAAACCAAAAGCTCTTAAAATCGGCGACCAACCACTCGAATATGTGCAAGAATATAAATATCTAGGACAGTTAATATCTTACGAAGATCAGAAAACGAAGCAAATTAACTGACGAATAGCTAATGGCTGGAAGAAGTACTGCTGGAAAGAAGTAATGAAAACAGATTTGTGCATGGCAATAGAAAAGAAAATTTCGATGCCTGTATTCTTCCAGTTATAACCTATGGTTGTAAACTTTAGCACTTATTGCAAATCACAGGGAAAATTTGGGACGCTACCACAGAGCCATGGAGAGAAGTATGTTGGACATAAATAGAAAGGAGAAAGTAAGAAACATGATTAGAAGAGAAAAAACTAAGTTCGCTGACTTACTTCATCAAATTGATCAGAGAAAATGGAGATGGACTGGTCATATGATAAGAGATCCCTAAAATAAACGAAGCTCAGATATTACGCCAGAGATGGATAACGTAATAGAGGACGCCTACAGATGCGATGAGAGAACGACCCGAAACTTACAGCAGGGCAGCTGTAGAAGAGTGGCACTGGACAGAACACAGTGGAAAATGTTATAGAAGGCCTATATCAAGATATTCTAAAGCAAAAAATTAAAACATTGCTGCATAAATTTTTCTCAAAGTTCGGAATAAAAGGTTATTTCATTCATTCATGTCCAGCAGTGAAAACTGTGATAGGCTGATGATAATTAGTCCTGTGGAATTTATTTATATATATATATATAATGAGTAATAACTCGTGCTAAAACCTTTGATTTCAGGATTCAGTATCAGTCCACCGCCACCTAACAGGCAGAGTAGTGACTCTGCCTTCTCAAATCACACTGACAGCTCCAATATTACCAAACCGTCGTCTTCCTTCGAAGAAAAAATATCTACCGCAACCAGAACGCGGAAACGTAGTGTGGAGAGCGATGGAAACGTCTCAATGGGTGGTCAATCCAGCGATTTCAGACCAACCAGCTTAAAGCGGATCGAGGAACTTAGAAATTCTCAAAAAAAGAGGCCTCGTTTACAATCTGAAAACACTTCACAGCCAGACTCTGATTATGAGGACAATAGTGGTTCATACTTACCTGAAACTGACTCAGATGAACCACTTATAAAGAACACATTCAAGTGCAAGTTCTGTCCGAAACAGTTCACAACTTTCAGAAGTTTGGCTAACCACAGTAGAATTCATACTAAAAGCCATAATAGTAAGACAAATGACGTAGATACCGTTGTAAACGAACCAAAGAAAAGCATCGAGGATGCTGCAGATGTCGAGGATAAACTAAGCTGTGATAAGTGTGGAAAAACCTTCAAACTGAAGATAATGCTAAAACGTCACTCTGACGTGTGCTTGAAAACACCTGTTAAATCTCCGCAGAAGGAACTGCTCATATCCCTAGCACCTATAGACGCGAAACCAATTGCACCACAATCGACTGTAACAATGATACCGTGTGAATATTGCGTTGCTACGTTTAGAACTCAGGAAAATTTAGCAAAACATATGAAAATGGTACATGCGGCTGTCCTGAAGAGAGAAGCTGAAGCAAACAGAAAGGTGCCAGTTCCTTGCTTGTATTGCGACTTAATGTTCAATGATTACCACCAACATAATGCGCACTTTGTCGAATGTCCAAAGTTGGATGAGTCTAAGCCATATGTGTGCCCTGTATGTGACAAATGGACGTCTAGGAGAACTTCATACTACCAACATCTTAGGAACATGCACTTTGAACCTCGCGTTTCTTACGTGGAGCCGGAAATTGAAATGCACGAATACCACGAGTGTCGTATGTGTTCGAAGAAGTTAGTGTCTAAGGAACAACTGATCAAGCATTTATCTGCTCATGTGTCGAATATCCAGGATGATGGCACACTTGACAATGACAGGTAATATCGCCGTCCACTTGTTCTTTAGTATTATTTCTAAATAAATTTCGTCATTTATTTTTTGAGACGACAATGGTCTGAATTCATCATAGCTTCTTTAAGAGTAACATGTTTAACAGAGTTAAAAAAAAGCATTATTGCCTCAATTCATCTGTACTTTATTTTTTATACATCTGTGTCATTGAAATAAAAAAAACTTTAAATTCATCAACCAAAATTGTAGCTCATAGCCTCAATTGCTGAGATCTAAGCATTTCCACCTCAAAAAACAGTCCACATTACATTGTTGATAAAAAAATTGATTTACTATTTTCAGAGAGGATGTCGATTCTTTAAAATCAGTACAAAGCAACACGTATCCAGCTGGAGGTCCATTGAAATGTGATGTTTGTGATAAAGAATTTAAGTACAAAAAGGCTTTGTTAACGCATCAACAAAGACATCACACAGATGCCCCAGTCGAAGTAAAAGTCGAACCGCCTGATAAAGCTTCCACAAGTCTTTTGAGCGAAAAGCAATATCGCTCAGATTCAGAATCTAGTCAAGAAGAAGAAGACAACACGTGCGATATTTGCGAGAAACATTTCTCCTACAAACGTCTCTTGCTCCACCACAAGAGGACCAAGCATAACATGAGCTCAGGCCACAAACGCGCCAAGATCTACCTCAAGGACTGCTCAGTCCGCTGTCTTATCTGCGACCTGCAAATGAAAGTCGGCGACATAAATGAGCACAATCAAACTCACATTGCCAAGAATATGAAACCTAGAAATCTGTATACGTGTGCGGAATGCGAAGCTACCTTTAAAGCATGCAGTGCACTCGCAACTCATATAAAGCTAGTACATAGATTAAAACAGCAAGCGGAAATCAATACGGTAAATCCGTCGGATTTTTGTGAAGTCGTTGTGACAAAGTCGGAACCGCTGGACTGGATCCAGAGTCACAACGACTTTGGTGAGGTTCCGATTGAGCAGGACGGCAAGCCACTGGTAGACCTGAGTGGCTTTACGTGTCCCATCTGTGGGAAGAAGATGCCAACACTAATATCACTGAAAAGACACGTGAATTGGCACACTAACGTTGGCAAGAACTTAGAAAAGAAATACGAGTGCTTTGTCTGCAAAGAGGTAAGTTGCATTTTAATCTGAAATCTCTCTGGTTCATTTTCATCCATTCATTAATGTCTTTTCAATATTTTAACATTCATTATATTGAAACTACATTTTTTTTCCTTTTATAGGCTTTTAGATTCCAATGTCACTACAAGCTACACATGCGCGAGCATTACACCGATACAACTCTGGATCCGAGACACCTTACGTGCACCATCTGCGGACGCAAGAGCAAACACCTACGCGCCGCTCAAGCGCACATGACCTACCACAAACAAACCCGCTTCAAGAACAAAGACTACCAATGCTCCATTTGCGAGAGAGTTTTTCAGCATAGAAAAGTGTACCTCTCTCACATGGCCGTACACTACAAGAGAGGAGAAAGTGTTCAAAACACTATCGTCGGTACAGTCTTACCTAATAATGTCGACAAGAACACTTTCGATGGGACCCACACCTGCATACACTGTGGTAAAGTCTGCGATTCTGAAAGTTCTCTAAAACATCATCTCATTTGGCACACATCTAAGACTTTCTTATACGGGGCTCGGCACGAGTGCACGATTTGTAAAATCAAATTTACCAATAAAAGACGACTCGAACTCCACACGAGAACACACTATGAAGATGATAATGGGCCCTACAAGTGCAAAATATGTGGTAAAGGATACACTGAGGAAGGCTACTTCAAAAAACATGTCAAGGGCCACAATTTCGATCACCAATCGCATAAAAAGAGAATAGAAAACATCAGAAAGGATAAAGTAAAATGCCCTATATGCTCTCGGTATTACAAGGACCTTATCAAACTTATTCGACATCTCAGACGAACGCATCCCGAGAGTAAGATGATCAAGACCGACCCTGATGCGCCAGCACAACCTTACTTTTCGTGTAAACTATGCGCTAAAGTGTTCTTAGATGAGAGAAGACTTCAAGCGCATGAAGAAGCTCATTTAAGGAAGCCAGAGTTCTTTAAATGTAAGTTCTGTGGAAAGAAGACAATATCATTGAAGAATCACAGAGTCCACATTAAGGGTCATTTGACACAGAAGTATTTAGACAACCCTCTAAAATGTCCGCACTGTGAAGAGACGTTTGGGCGAGGCTACGACCTGCACTACCACGTGCGTGACGTCCACGGCATCGAGGAGACGTGGATCGCAGACCGCACCGAGCAGCGCCTGGCCGGGCCGCTCAAGGACCTGCAGTGCTCCATCTGTATGAAGGTCCTCGCCAGCAAAGGAAACTTCGAGCGCCACCTCGACTATCATAATTCTTTAAGATGCAACTACTGTTTTGATTACTTCAGCTCCCTCAGGTTCTTAGAGGGTCATCTCACTTTTTCATGTGATAAAAAGAAGCTTTTAGGCGACACGGAAATTTATCCAAAGAAAATAAAATGTCACGTATGTTACAAACCCTTCCACGTTCAGGTCAAACTAGACTGTCACCTGCGCACACAGCACGGTATCAAAGTGAACAAGGAAGCTTCGTCGGGCAAAAAAGAAATCGTGTGTGATTATTGCTTTAAAGTGTTCGAGAATGATTATGCTCTGTCTACACACAAAATTTATCATCGCACTGTTGGGTACTATGGTTGCATTTATTGCAAGCGAAAGTTTAACACAATGACTGTATATCGGAAACATAAGAATCATCATTTCTCGCAGCTAAATGTAGATGAACCGACCAAGTGTGAACATTGTGACGAAACTTTCGTAGCGTTCAGAGACATGATTTATCACATGAGGGATGTCCATGGTGATGATAAAGACTGGGTGACGTTGCCCAAGGAATCAATAGAGGAAACGTGCAAAATCTGTAATAAAGCATTTTACAATTTGCAAAGACATCTGATGTATCACGAGGAAAACAGGTGCAAAAAATGCGGCGAATATTTCTTCTCTACGGCTGATTTCGATAACCATCTGTGCTCCATAGAAAGCGACGACGACGAGAATGTTAACGGTGTGGATAGCACCATCGAAAAACTTAAGTACGAGGAGTGCAGCTTCTGCTTTAAACCTACCACCAGAAAAAGCTCTAAAGCGATGCACGAACACATCCACAAGGGCTCGGGTTCTATATCGTGTAGGTTCTGTGTACTCAAATTCAAGACTATGGACGCGTTTAACATCCACGCCTTTTCACACCGAAGCAGAAAATATAACAAGAAACCCATAAAGTGCAAAAAATGTGGTGAAAAATTTGTTAAATATGGGCTTTTTATAAAGCACATGAAGCTCGTGCATAAGTCGTTGAAAAAGATGCATTATAGAGCCATAGTGAAGCCGGAGCCGTGCGTAGTGTGCGGTGAAGATTTCCCTAACCTGCACAATCACTACCGCGCGCACTTGCTCAACCAGTGCCAGTCTTGTCACAAATACTTCACATCCTCCAAACTATTCTCTATGCACGAATGTAACAAAGAAGACTCTGATCCTTCTAAAGTGTTTATTTGTGATGTCAGGTTGAACGAACTGATAAACTCGTACGTCCCTAAGGATTTGAAGGACGATGAAAAATACTATGGCAACACTGACGACGAAGAAGAGGAAGATGATGCGGTTTTTCAGGTGTGCGGTGAAGATGAAGAGAGTCAAGACAGCAAGGACATTGATGTCAAAGACATTGATATTGATGAAAATAATATAACTAGTCAACCATTGTCTATCCAATCACCAATTATATCTGATGTGTTGTCACTCTACCAGAAGGAAATGAATCCCGAAGTTGTGGACGATAATATTGTGAACTTAACCGATGATGATTCTGATGTGGACCAAGTAGCCCAGAATCATACAGACACTATAGTTATTGATGATGACGATTGAAGCGATACGTATAAGTGTTAAATTGAGTTGCAACTATGTGATTTCTTCAAGCTTTTTTTTTATTGGAAAAAATTTGAATTCATCTGAAATTATACCTCCAATGGTAAAGATATGATTTTTACTGGCTTGTGATTTTTAAGAATATGAATAGTTTATCTTAGACAAGTTTATCTTTAATAATATCTTCTGCATTGTAAATAACACTGTAACACATTAGGATATATAGCCTAAAATACTGTTTTTAGTAACTAAGTAAAATCATTTTCACTGGAACTATGTTCCAAAAAATATTGAATCAATGTGAGTAGCTATCGGTACTAAAGCATGTGATGTATTTAAATATGCAATGGGGCTCTATTAGTATCCAAAATATGCGTTTAATATTTTTATTTAAGTTCTATTCAAATCAGGATATTTCGATTGATAAAATTTATCTTGAACTTGAAAATTTACTTTCCACCGCTAGTTAAGTTTCTACATACTGTACTGATTGAAAAGGTTTAGAAATACTAATTTGATTGAAATTGATAATATACGATCGAAGCAATATATACTTAGAAAATATTAATGCGTATTAATTTCTTGCACGAATCTCAAGCTTAACTGAAGACATCAAAGTAAATACAAATAACTGTCCAGAAAATAGGGAATATGAATGTTTTTTTATTTATTTCTTAATCTGATCATTTACGTCTCTATAACGTAAAAAATATAAATAAAAAATAGCTTCAAAATAGTAAAACTAATTTTGAAACTGAATTTTAAACTCTGACTAAATTTTGCCGCCATTTTGCGCGTGCTTTTGGCGACGCTGATATTTTATATTTATTCACTATTTAGTGTTTTAATTACTTTATACTTATTTACAGTTTTAAAAATCATGGACGGCAATTTTTCTCATAAACTGCTAACACAGTTTGAATTTCGACTCCAATTTCAATGAAGTGACCATCACGTCACATTTCGTTTCGACCAATAGCAAGCGTTTTTTCAATTTGAATTTGTCTCCTTTCATTTTCACTTTTCACTTAATAATTTCTTGGTTTGAATAATCACCAACTAAAAAAATACCTTTTAAATATATTGTAAAGAGAATAAAGAATCTAGAAAAAAATGTTTGAGGTAAATAAAAAAATTATACATATTCTCTATTGGGTCTTCCAAGGGTTTCTGGTTATCATATTATTCATATACAGAGAACGTATAACTACACTAGTGTTTTATTTCATGTAAATATGTACTGATCTGTAGACTAAGTATTAAAAATATATTGAGTCTTATCGGCTTCTTGATTTAGTATAACATATTTTTATAATCCTTTCAACAATGCAAGTTCTTCAAATATATGACGGGTGTGATGGACTTTTAGTTGGTGATCCTGACTGCTAAGCCTAGTAGTAGTTAGGTTATTTTGTATCTGGGTGTAATTTACCTTTATATGTATGTAAAAATATATGAACAGTATCTGCCTATTTCGAGGTCAGAGCCGTGTAAGTGAAGTTAGTATTTTATATATACGATGTAATACACGAGTAGGTGTGTTCAAAAAGTATCGCGAATTTTGAATTTTCGCGGGTTACGTATATTCGAATTTCGATTTTTTTGTGGTGTTATGTTGGTACATATGTCTCTCACTTAAGCTGACAAGTTCGGCCATTTTGAATGTTCAGTTAATTGTTGACAGCGGCTTTGCTTGCGCGTGTTTTGGTTCGTCTTCGATTTTTACCTCTTCAAAAAAATGGAACAAACAATTTGTATCAAATTTTGTGTGAAATACGAAATTAAGTACGCGGATGCATTCCGAATGGTGACTGTGGCATACGGAGAACCTACTTTGGACAAAAGCAACGTTTATCGGTGGTACAAAATGTTTTCAGAAGGCCGAGAACTTCAACAACGGACGAAAAAATTGATGCAGTGAAGAAAATGGCATTGGCCAATCGTCGAATCACTGTCACTAGAGAAATTCCCGAGGACCTAGGCATATCGATTGGCTCGCGCCATTCGATTTTAATCAATAATTTGGGCATGTGACGGTTCGCCGCAAAATTCGTACCAAAACTGCTCATTTTCGATCAAAAACAGCATCGCATGAACGTTGCTAATGAGATGGAATTTGTCCGCGACTTTTTCTTGTTCCTGTGACTTTTTCTTGTTCCCGAAACTGAAGAGGCCCATGAAAGGACGACGCTACGCCACGATTGACGAGATAAAAACGGCATCGAAGGAGGAGCTGAACAAGATACAATAAAATGATTTTTTGGAGTGCTTCGAAGATTGGAAAAAACGTTGGCACAAGTGTATAATATCCAGGGGGATTACTTTGAAGGGTACAAAATAGATATTCACGAATGAATAAATAATTTTTGAAAATACACAAATTTCGCGATACTTTTTGAACACACTACGTATGTATATATATACACAATTATTTGCAACTGTTTATTTTTGTTACTTGTTTTAGCTTAGTATGAACGCGTCTCACTGTGTCCTGTCCTTCCCAAAAATATTTGTCGGAAATGGCTTGGTCACAAAATGTCGGATAATGAGTATTACGAAGAAATATAAATGGGTGGGGTCCATTGTTACATCGAAGATTTATTTTTTATTACTGAAAATACGTCAAGTATTAATAGGGCTGGTTTCACGGTGGTTGCCTTGAAGTAGTCCTGGACTGTAACTGTGTTCTGTACTGAGAGCTGAGTGTGAAATAAATTCGCATTAAGCCCTCTGTCATCACTTGTCGGTAGAAACCTCATTGGGCAGTATTTTTTTTTTCATATAGTAGCTAATTTACTCTATATAAAATTTTGATGACTTTTTGAGTAAGTTTAAAAAAAAACAATAGCTGTAATAAAAGTATAATTTAATACTGTGTGTAATGATTGTTGTGGCCAGATCATGGAATTGTACACTGTATAATATGGTCGTACATTTAATAAAATGATTATATTTCGCCATGACCTTATGTAGTTAAATCAATAATATTGAATTCGCATTACATAGAGAAAAGGAAATCTTTCCATGATATAAACCGAAGTTGCTTCCGCAGTCTGATCAACTCGTCAAAGGATTTTAATGCTGTTTTCAGCAATAGATTGAGTGATTCAAGAAAAAAGTTTACATGTGTAATGTGTGTATATAGTATTGTAGTAATAGTGAGGAAATCCGAGAATTTTAAACACTTCCGTTTGATGCCGGGACGGGCTCCTTATCAGTTATATATTGCCTTCTGAAGTTGTCGTAATGATATTTCACTGAATTTGAATTTGCTCTGACTTGACCTTATCGTAAAGTGATTAAATCTATAATTTGGTCACATTATAACGATTTTAAACTGTTCATGCATTTTTGATAATATAATATCTAATACTATTTGGTGGTCGTTTCAAACACAACAGATGTAGTGGTTTATCTCGCGACCGTTTGCATTGTACTAATAAAACATAATTATTATGATTGACTAATTCGTAGCCAAAAGAGAGTATGTACCTACTGTAAGTTAGCTGTACGTTCGCATTAAGTTCAGTCAAAGTTTAGATATATTAAAATAGGTTAATATAGTGATTATTCCAATTTATTAATTGAACAAGTTTCTACATATTATTTGTGGTTAATTTTTGTAGGAATTTTTAATTTTGTCGGAATCTTGGCATATTATTTCTTTGTCTTCTATGTGTAGATTCTTGATGGTGACAAAATAAATGATCATAGAAATTTTAATAATGGTTTTATTTACTCAACATGGTTTTAGAATTACTAATTGACAAATATATTCGTTTCATACAAACTATTTGTCAAACCAATGGTCAGTAACAAATGTCGTAAACTAAAAAAGCGACTTAACTGCATCGTATCTGGTATGGACGTATATTCGGATTCTGTAGTGTAATATGTAAATTTCCAGACCAGCTTGTAATAGCATTGATTAAAATTATCAACATTGAAACATACGCCTGTTCGTTAGACCAAGATTACTGACAATTATATCTCGCTTTACAATTTGATTAATTAACATCATATTCATAGTCCATTCGTTTAGTTAGTGACGGTTATTGTTGTGAAATACAAATATATTAATTCATACAACAGCGTAAACTGACAAATCGCTATTCTACACACTACTAATTGCTTGTGGGTGTACTTGTGTGATTTTGTGGCAGCTTGCCTCTCGATCGACGATCTTATCTAAGCGAATGGACTGTCTCTCTATCAAAAAAGAATCTATTTGCAATAAGCGACTCATTAAGAACATTTAAACTGTTTTCACTTTATCTTGTGAAATTTTGGAAATATAAAACTGGCATCTGGCATATACGTGAGTTTATTAAACAAAAAAATAATGATATTATGTCAGTATCGAAATATTTAAACCATGAAAATGCATCGTTGCAACGCTTTTCAGTTTGCGTATATGAGTCAATTAGCATTTCGAAAAACCTTCAAATGTTACAGGTACGTTACATACATTATAAACATTAATAATTATAAAAATATCTATCGTTATTTGCAATAAGATGCATATAATGATAACCCTTATTCTATTATTATAACTTTTTTTATACAATGTAAGTTGTTCAACTCGAATAAACGTGATCTATAGGGAGAACGGAATGTTGAGGGCCATCGATAACAAAAGGTACTACAATACGACGTTCGTCCGTCTTCGTACCGAAATACGACATAAATTACGGAGGCCTAGTGTGAGTTAAATAGCCGACTACGGCGAAGGGTTGTATTTTATGGGGTCTATGTATGTTTTTAACGTCCACCCTAGCGTCTGAACTACTAAACCAATTTTAATGAATGTAGTGTCAATAGATTTGTAATAATGGCCTGGGTGTCATAGGTAATGTACATTCTATTAAACGTTTTTGTGTAGCAGGTTATACCTAGTCCTAAACTTTTTATTGTTTTACATAAACTCGCTCTTAACGGCGACTGTGTTTGGCGTTTGAGATTGGTAAAGGTTTCTGTGTGAGCTAACCGCGCGGTCACTGACGATTGAATCAATACGAAATAATCACGCTAGGCCCTCAGTAACAGTCACTTTACTGAAAAGGGAGAAAGCTGTGTAAAATGTGTTTAAAATATGGACTTGGACATTTCTTTTTACTTTTAATATTGCTAAGTATGCCAAAGAATGTATATTTTAACACCAATCCCTTGATCTTAAGAAACGTATAATAATAGTATATTGATAAACACATTGTTATCGATGGTTCTCATTGGGTAGTTACATCAAGTAAATATGAATAATATTAATATTACAAAATCTTGAATAAATTTAAATAAAACTTATTTGAAGTGTTATTAGCTTATATATTATATGAATCAATGCAGTAGTCATGAAAATATTTTGTGTATTGTCATCAGTGGCACTCACAATCACATATGTCTGTATTACCGTTTAATCAATTACATATAAATTTAATTACTTACTTCTAACATTAACATGTTCAACATAAATTAAACCTCTTTTGCTTCCTTAGCTTAGCGATTGACGACAATACACTAAATTATTTACAAAAAAATAGAACAACAGGAGTCGTTAATATTAAACATGTACCAAGAACTATTATAAAACACCGTTCACATTTTGATCATGACAGCAAATATACATTTTAAAGAAGCCAGTTGTTTAATCGGCGAATGGACTAAAATTACTCTTTTCAAACATTGTAATGTATTTAGAGAATACTTCAAATTTGCACCCGTGCTGTGAAATGCTACATACATTCCTTTTTTCACAATACAAGGAACAGATTCACCTACTAAATAGTTTCTTCGTGTCATTGTGTCTCTCTTTTCTAGGTTAAAACTCATCGCAATGAAGAAAATAAAATATGTCGCTTTCGCAGCACGAAGCCTTCTTGCATAAAATTAGAATCACCGCGTGTTCCTTTCAGTCGTATTACAGCACATTGTTTAGTTTTACAATTAACTAATATAATATGTACACATTTTACACACATACTTAAATTTTATAGAGACGTCAGACTTTAGCTCCGAAACGATTCACAGGTGCACAAAACAAAGTGATTTACAGACAAATTAATAATACAAATAAGTTCATAATATTTGAATATACAAATTTGTCATACAGTTCCATAAATAGCACTCAACGGTCTCTAAATAAAATATTAACAAATAACACGTCGAATTAATTAATTAATATAGACTTTGTCAATAAATATATACACAAAGAATATAGAAAATAAACTATATTTAACGTTGCTTTAGTCGAACAGTTAACTTTGAATACCATTTTAATTTTTCGAAATAAATGCCACTGTCTCGAGTTTAACAAAGAAAAATTGCTACGTTACTCAGTTAATGGTGTATATTACGAGCTACGAAACAAATATGTGTGTCAGCACGTTGGATGTAGTTACACGACTTAAATTAATTTTAATACCGACATTGACCATTATGATTTCCGCTATTTAAACCAGTTTTGACTCAATCTCGTACACACACATATACTTGTACGTTGGCTTCGTATACGAATACGTGCACGAATAAAAGTTACGTTTGAATTTACAAGACCTTTACAAATTAATCAAATAATATTATGTCGCGTAATACATAGTAACGTGGCACATTTACGATAATACTTGAAACTAACTACTTAAATGAAAATATAAATTTTCGGTTTCTTAATATTGAAGCTTACCCTACACATTATACATATATAAGACACTTGACATATGTGTGCAACATCCCTAAGTTGCGTTTAATTGTAACTATTCTCTGTTCAGTCGCTCCGCACTTCATTTCGTGTAGAATCGATTTTTCATTATTATTAGAAAAATGTAGAGAAAAGTAAGGTTAAATTTCTTAACATTATATTCATTGAACATCAACTTTATTTACACAGAGACAGGTAAAGAATGTTTTTAAGACAACAAACATTTTCAAGAGTGAGTGCTAACATACATATTTAGTTCAAATAAAAAAATACAATTACCCAGCACTGCAACTAATACTATTGTTTAATTTTTAAAACAACCATTGTTTATTTTTTTTTAGGTTTGTTTTAGTGTTGTTGGTGTTAGTTAGGTATTTGCAGGTATTAATTTTTTTAATGTAATATCCATGTATCTAATTGTAATTATTTATATAGATATGCGGATCTGTGTCAATAAAACTGTTCTTAGCAAGAAAAAATAAAATAATACCTAACAATTGGTCAGAGACGATTCTATATCTTTCCTTATTCCGACTTTCCACTAAAGGTAGTCTAAAGAGGGCCAGGCATATTCCTACATTTCTTAACTGTGACAAAGTATTTTTACATGACGTCACACATTCGCTTGACTAGGATCAACTATACTGTTACCTGTTAAAAAATTAAAACCAAATTACACTAACTACTTAATCCGTCAAATATTTTTTATTCTCTCAACCGCTTGTGCTCACATAGATATCGACTCAGTACATGCTTTCTGAATCAAATTAAAGATTGCATAATATATCTATCTAAAATAGCGTTTTTGAAAACTTGATCGATAAAAAACCAAACCCGTTGATGGTTTTCACGTACACGCCCATAGGTTAGGTGGAGTCAGAGAGAACGAAGCCAAGCAGCAGTACGTAGGGTAGCGGTGGCAGAGGGAGACAGACGAGCGGTGTGCGGTGGTGGCGGTGGGGCGGGGGGCGCGCTCAGTCGTCCCACTCGCCGTCGCTGGTGGTGGCGTCGGACATGTCGTCGTCCGAGTCGGAGTGTATGGCGCGCGAGCGCTCCTCCAGGGCGCGCTGCAGAGCCTCGGCCAGCCCCGACCCGCCACCGCCTCCGCCCCCGCCCCCGCTCCCGCTCCCGCCGCGACCGCCGCTACTGCTGTCCGAGCGGGACACCTGCGGAGGAAAGATACACTTCTTTAATCATTCAGTTATTTGATGTCCGGTGACAGTCTACGTTAATTTGTTTAGCATCCAAAAAATGACGTCCACATGTCAAACAGTAGTAAAATTATTTTGTCTAACAGGAAAAGAAATTGCCAGATAAATAAATATACACAGTATACTTAAATATACTAACCGGTCGTAACTCGATGCCTTGTCTGATTTCGCTGAGCAGATTACTTCTGCCGTCCTCTGCAGCGGGCTTAGGCGCAGCCTCGACTCGCTGTAACAGAAATATGTTTTAGGATATGAAACACTCGTTGTAAACCTAATGTATATAAAAGTTTACTATAAGAAAAACAAAACAAAACATCATATACATACAATTAACGCGAACTTAGCTGTCAGAAGACAACAGATTTTTGTTTTACAAACATTGAATAGAAACGTAAGCTATATGTTAAATATATATAAATGTATCAGCAAGTTTCATAAGTTAAATAGTATTAAGTGGCAGGAAACTTTATCAAACTAAAACATGAAACTGACCTCGAGTATCTTTGTGAGTACATCAATATCTTATTTTAACCTTTGTTATGATTCATATTTGGAGGAGTTGAATCGATTTATTTAGACAGATGTAGATTCTTCTCACTATTATTATGGGATACTAGATTAATTAGATACCGTTTTGTGCATCAGAGCAGCAGGATAAACCGTCTTTGACTCCAAGCAGATTAAGTAAATATTAGCATACCCGCAATGTCTTGTTGCCGCTTCGTATACTCTCCATGAGTGCGGCTCTGGGGTCCGGCCCAGCGTCCGCCGGTGGCGGAGCGGGCGGCGCGGGCGGCGCGAGGGGCGCGGGCGGCGGGGCAGGCGGCGCCGGCGGGGGCGGTGGCGGCGGCGCTCCCGAGGANCGGGGGCCCTGCCGATGTCGCTGTGAACGATATTATATTACAATTTCCAGTAAACTTTAATGAGACTCACTTTAATAGTGATCAGTCGTGTTATGGGTTTAGGGTTTAATGCCTGGCGGCTCAGTTAACTAGGTTTTCGTTCTACTAGCCGTCGAACACACTCGAGTATTAGTAAATTGAAATATGTTTTAAGCGAGATTGATAGTATTTCAAATGACATGTTAAATAAGGAGCAACTTAGAGTAGAAACGTTTACAAAGAGCGGTTACTTACGTAGCGCAGGGCGCGGCGGGGCGACGCGGTGCGCGGGCGCAGCGTGCGCGGCGCGCGCGGGCGGCGGGGGCGGGGCGCGGGACGCTGCCAATACGCACAATACTCTGTCATTCTAATTTTAATTTTTAAATATCTAATATCCTTATTATGGTTGTCTGTAAGAAATCGCGTTGAACGATTAAACACGATTACATAGTATATATATTTCATTTTCTTGTTATTTTTTAAGTTTCTTTAATTAAGATGGAGCATGGGCATATATTGTTAGTTCGTTACATTTATCTATCCCTTCCAATAATTTTAACTCTGTTAATTATTTTTTGTAATACTAATCACGACTTAAAATTGAACTGATTTATAACTACAAAACAAAATGCCAAGCGAGTACCTTAATAATCGCGCGTGATGTGAGAATCAAATTAAACAAAATAGTAGTTTTATGAAACATATTTTCGTTCCTTTACACAATATCACTCTAAGAAGATGTAACATATCAATAAAAATATAAGTTTAAAAACGACGGTTTAATTATTTCTCAGGTTCACAATTACAGTCAAAGGTACAAAAAATGCTTAAAATATACCAGAATAGAAGTAAGAACATATAAAAGAAGTGGAGATGACAAGTAAGATAGAAAAACCCTTAATAAATATGCGTATAACGTATAACGCGGCACTTACAGAATGTGACTTACTACTATTAAATGAAACTAGAATAAATTAATCATAATTAGGCTGAAGTTTCTAGATGTATTTACGACTATATAGTTCATCCCTTAATGGGCCCGTTGTACGAATTTGGTCTTCTTTCTGGTATCTGTTGTATGACCATTCTCTCCTGCGCAAATCTGATAAGGATACGGCACACATACATACACATACATACATACACATACACACACATACATACACACATACACACACACACACACACACACGCGTTTTATTAAAGAATGAATGTGATTTATTAAGTAAATGAACTCACGTGGTGCCGGTGGGTGCGGCGGGTGCGGCGGGGCGGCCCCGCGCGACGGCACCGGCGGCGCTGCGGCCGCGGGCGGCGGCGGAAGCCCCACTGCAACACACGTCACACATTCATACAATTTATTAAAACTCCTTTGGGTTTTATACACTTCGCTCATGTTTTTTATAACATCTATCCTAAAATGCTATATTATTACACCAAAATGTCCCAATGATAAAGATTTAATAATATGTAATTTAGTAACTGTTTATTTATTTATTTATCTTTATTGTACACACTTAACAGATACAGAAAAAAATACTGTTATATAAATTTGAAATACTATCCATATTTTTGATTAGTTTTAAGGTCGGCTCTCAGTTTAAGGTAAATACAACCTTAAGTTCTTCAGAATACAACTGTATTTGATGCAATGAAACAAAATCAACCATCACTTCATTGCATCAAATAATACAATACAATACATACAATACAGTTGTATATGTAGAACCTTTGGTTCAATTATTACTAAATTAGTCTCGTCGCCGTCACTCCGCCATACGTCTGTCGACGCTATCTTAAAACCTTTTTAGGCAAAGCAGGTATTCATACAATAGTTTTTGTCTATACTCCATACTTTTTCTAAGAACAAATAATATATACAATAACAAATAATATATACAAATAATTCTCTTCTTATTTCTGACGATTTTTTTGTAGTTAATAATAAAACAAGCGGTTATCTTTCTTATCGTAATTTCAAATAATTTTTTAAGATCGTAATATCAATAATGAATTGTGTATTAAAATTCGATAAAGAAAACTTACACTTAACATTATGCAAGTCTTCTTTCACCGCGTCAAGTCCCCCATGGCTCTCGATGAAATCGTAAATAAATTCTCTGGTCTCCTGGTCCTGCAACTGTATCTCCGATACTCCTGCTTTTGTGAAAAATGACCGGAGTTCGTCCGCATTTGGTGCTTTATCGAGGTCGAAACCTAGAGTTGAATTAAAAAGGAATAAATAGTAATAGTACTTTTTATAACTGGTATATTATTATTTTCTTAATAAAAGTAGCCATTCTTTAAAGCGTTTAGTTTCTATGTTAACAAATCTTAGCAATATTACCGATTAAAGATGGTTAAACGATTCTTATTGCACTTTAATTTATAAAATATGTACTTATACCTATGAAAACTCTGATTATGAGAAGCAGGACAAGTAGTTAATACATAATTCGGTTTGTCTCCGCTAGATGGCGCTATTGCAAATAAATAAAAAAAAAACTAAAAAAATATTACTTATACCTTTGTTTGCGTCCCATCCGACGTGCGATACGTGTTTGAAGTCTAGAGGCATACCAATATCTGCCTTTGTCAGTTTGCCTCTCTTTAGTTTTTTATTACTCTTTAGAGTGTACGCTGGAAACAATAAGTATTATATTAATAGTGTTATCTTCAATTAACCGCAGGAAACAAAATGGCTTATACGCGAGTATATATCTGAAGGAATTTCCGTGCCACAAAACAAGAAAAAGTTTTAAAAACTACAACCTGAATAAATAAAAATTCTTAATAAAATTTATATAACCTATATCACCTGGGCCATTATTACGAATTTATTGATACCTCGTTCATTAATACCGATTCTGTACTTTAAGCGCTACGATGGATCATAGTTCCACAGACTGCCAAAAATACTACCCTTTTTTTTTGGCTTCGCCTTAGCCGGATAAAAAGCCGTTAAATTAGGCGTTTAATCGATATAACAAATACTTACTTCCGAGTGCGTTGTTAGTTTTGGGTGGGAACATCGGGGACGCCGAGGGTGGGGGCTGTGGCTGGGCCTGTGGCGGCGGTTGTTGGGGTGGTAGTGGAGGCGGCTCCATCTCTCGCACCGCGCCGTTGTGCCGAGCGACCGCATTCCCGGACCCGCTGCTGCGCGGGACACTCGCGCCTATCGACTGGCGTTGTCTCCGTTCTACGGATACAGTTACATTTGATTTTTAATGACTGGATTTTTTTTTAAACTTACTTTAGATAATAAAAGTGTGATTATCATCATCATCATCATCATCATCATCATCATCATCATCATCATCTATAACCTTCACCTTATAACAGTCTACTGTTACATATATGCCTAAATAATAAGGCTTTGGCCTCTTATAACTACGTTCGTGAGACGGGTTGATATCGAATTTGTTTTAAAGTTTCTTTCTTCATGCAGTGATGTTGCGACCCTGCAGGATGGACGAGGGCGGTGACGCTCTGTATTCTTAAACCGTCACCACATGGAAAAGTGACAAAAGATAGGAGAATTCCCGCACCTATATGAGCGCTAGATTCATATAAGTTCCATATACTGGCGTCCATTATCTTTTGAAAATGTAAATAATTATAGCTATACCGAAGGAAAACAAAAGAACATTCTTAGTATTGTTGGTTTCACGTATTTGTCATAGCGATACTTAGAGACATATTTTATAATTATACACATACTAACTCGTCATTTTTGTTCGTTTTATTATGAAAATGATTGATCGAAATCGTACTTTCTCATAGACATAATTATGAAAAGATCATTTTTACGTTATATATAATATCTCGTTTTTTTTTGTACGAGTGGGCCCTAGGGCCTATATTTGTTTGGCGGTTGGACAGTGTGTCAGAATGGAACAAACTAATTCAACTCAATTTTCCATACTTGGTATAAAATACGACATATATAACCTATTAGTACGGATCTTAGATATTTTATGTCCATTTTATTCTCATATCAAAATTATATTTAACATGATTTCATAACACACAAGTAATAAAATGAAGTTTTTAGACAACTTTCACAAACTCGCAATGCTAAGAGTTTCAGTTTTACTCAGATAAATTTGGAATAATAATAATAACATAATATTTCAGACAGCTGACAGAACGCCACCTAGTCCACTAAATAGAATCCACGCCAAACTAAGCAAAGCTTGTACTATGGGTACTAGACTATTATTTAAATAAATATTTAATTATTTATACCTGTTTTTAAATTTTATGGGTTTCGATAAAGCCAAAAAAATTGAAATTCCCGCTGGCTGCATAAATTTGATTTATTTTTTAATAAGGAGTAATCCTGGAGAGTGCAAAGCCAGAATACGTGTTTATGAGGAGTTAATGTTTAGTAAACATCAACAGCGAATAGTGCGTAACGCTCAGTTTTACTTTCAATAAAAAAAACATTGAGCTCATCTCAGTTATAACAGTACTTATGAGAATTACTATACCGTTTAAAACATTATTCAAATTTAATAAATATTATGATACGATTCCTTATTTTTCAATTATTAATATACGCATTTGACAGCCATGAGACTTGTTAAAACACATCACTTAATTCGAACCTGAAACATCTCTAGACCAGCAATAGCTATTGCCGGGGTCAGAAAGTTCTCTAAATTCGCCAAAATTTCCGTCTAGATATTCTTTAATTGATATTTAAGATTATTTCCTTACGGCTTATCAAGTAATGAATTATTATAAAAAAAAACTGTCTGCGTTTTTTTTTCTAATTTTGATGTAGCCAGTGTCAGTCTCACGACTAAGAAGTATCTGTTGATACCGCTCACATAAAAATACGACAAGCCGTTTAGGCTCTAGGGGGTGCCAAAGAAATATACACAGATACACTCGAAAAACATAACCCTCCTTCTTTCGTAGTCGAGTAAAAACACTGCTTACTTATCAAAGGTAACGAAATTTGTAGATACATTGTTAGATTAGTACATTACATTTTACGGGTTTTTTTTTGGTTTTTATATAATATCACCTTCACGTCTAATTTTCCTCAGTTCGATTTTCTCAAGGAGTATGTTCCGAAGGATGTCGGCTTCATTTTCGTTGGCGAAATTAAATGCCGCCATGTATTCCTGGAAAGAAAACATCGATGCATTTAATGAGTAACGATATTGATTTAAAGCGTCGATAAGGTAAAGTACCTACTGTTATCTTCGAAATACTACACTCCTCTATTTACTTATTAGTAATAATTATAGAAATTATATCTATGTGATAATCGGTACCAATATTAAAAAGTTAAAGAGTTTGTTCGTTGGACGCGCTTATCTCAGGAAATACTGGTCCGATTTGAAAAGTTCTTTCAGTGTTCGAAAACGCAATTATCGAGGAAGGCTATATATCATCACGCTACGACTACAAGAGCGAGTATCAAGCAAAAATGTTGCAGAAACGTGGAAAGTTTCTTTCTTTTGAGTGCTTTCATTGCGTGGTATAAATGATCGTGTGAAATTAAACTTTAACTGTTAAAGTTTTACAAAAGCAATGTATGGAAAAATATATACATCTATACAAATAAATAAAATTGGACTGTCTGTTGTAATATTAAAAGAGCCGCTTCTTACCAAATACGCTTGTGGATACAAACGTATTTGGTAAAAAGCGGTTCTTTTATGTACGGTATATATATATTGTCTGTCTGTCGGTTTGCTGCAGCTAATATTTGAAAAGAGCTGGACCGATTTTGCCGGACTTTCATTGACAGATAGATAACGATTTAAGGAATAACTTTGGCTGCTTTTTTAAAAACTTAATTCGACGTCACAACAATAACCGCGGGAAACACAGTATGGTTCAGCTAGTATAATAATAAATTTACATATTAGACGATATTGTGTAGACTAAGAAAGATATTCTTAATTGATCTCTCTGCATTTCTTTATTAAAGGACAACTAAATCAAGGGAATCTTTGAAAAAACTTTGTGGTATAAGCTCGATGGATTAAAATACCGTCAACGGAACGTGTGTGTTTGTTTAATCGTTTGTTGTGGCTTACGATTTGTGTATCGTGAGTCTACTACCTATTGTACATTTCGTAGTAATTACGTCACTGAATTGTCTACAGTTTGTAAATGTGAACGCGGCACCTGTACCTCAATAAGTATGCCAATGAGGTCAATGAATCATATTCAGGATGATGTAAAACAAATACGCATTCATATTTGTCATCAACCTTGTTCTGTCACGAAAGTGTCTTTTGACGTCAAAGGGGGATAGTAGCATAGTCATCAGTGTCATCAGTGTTTAGGAGAAAAACAATTACAATTATAACTTGCGGATGATAAAAACTATTTTTTGACTTATCTGATTTCAATGTTGATCATGTAGTAGGAATGTATAGTAAATTTCTCTAATAAATACTCTTTTAACCACTTTCTTTCTCTTCCGTATTATTTAGAGATTAACCCTATCTTCTAACTCTTGAATCTTAAAGGAAGCGACACAAACGCTCAAACTTATCTCAACATACGTCCAAACTAAAAATAAAAAAAAGAATATACAATGTATAGATGTTATGAGATAAGTATACCAACCAAATTAAGAATACCAACTGTTTATAAACAGTGAAATCGACTTCGATCCTGATCGCTGACTTGACTCTTTATACTTCGAATCTTTTCGACGACTTGTTTTGCGGATGGTATACCAGCTAATAGCGATGATCTGCGCAAGACGGCTGGCAGGAGCTGGATGCGAGAAGCTAAAGATAGAACTAAGTGGCGTGATATTGGAGAGGCCTATGTCCAGCAGTGGACTGCGATAGGCTGATGATGATACCAGCTAACAGGTATATACGTATGTATATCGGTTACCTAGTCGGGTCTAAAGCATATGTCCTACCTCAAGAATCAAAGTAATGCCAAATTTCATTGATATAGGTGCAGCGGTAGAAAGTTTAATAGACAGACAGTGTAACTTTCGAATTTATATTTATATGTATTTTTTAAAAGGATTCACTCAAGTCTCTACAGCGGTAACTGTAGTTCTTTCATATTACAGGATATACGCGTACGCGATATCGAACTTTGCAAGCTACAGCAATGTTAGTCCACTTTCCCTTTTGAGACATCCTTTACGTACGTACGACCATTCATGTATTTTGCTTATATCAATGGACGATCTGATGGAGATTGCTTTAGGCAATAAGGCCGCCCTTTGTACACTCCGTCTCACATTTTATGTACTCTCTTCTAACTGTAATATTATAGTGTGCAAATAAAGAGTTTTCTATCTATGTATCTTCTTTGAGGAATGGTAACCGGCAAAGAATAGAAATAGCCATAATCTTTTAAATAGTAAGATAATGTTTCAATTCTAAATAAAATCAGGAAAAGAGGAGGAAAATGGTGACGACGAATGTGTATTTTATTAAGATTAGATAAGATAATGTTCTAGTAAGAAATACTAGAGTTCTTGTAACGATTTACTACCGCATGTGTGTGTCAATGGTACGAAAACATATAATCTTAGCTTATCATAACTTTGTTTCAAGGTTTCTTATGAAACTTTCATAAATAAACGAAATTCAATTGAATTTTAGTTCCTGCTATCTAATAGTAATTGAGAGTAGCTGAGCCAACGAGAGCTGAGTTGAGCTACCGCTCAACAATCCCTAACAATATTTTAAATCTTTCCTATGCTGTGTACACCTACGATATAATCTACAATTAAAATATAAAACAAACCCTACGCAAGCACTTAATCGAGTATTCATACACCAAAAATGCCTTACATCATTTTGGAAAAAAGTTGATACTCTTAAATTGCTGGACCGTTATCAAACACACAGGCATCAAAAAAACCGCATCGAAATCAGTCCAACCGTTTGAGAACTACGATGCCACAGACAGACACATACACAAAGTTTTAAATTTCATTCCAAATAGGTTAGTTAGTATTCAATATGTGCAAAGTGTAACAGAAATCTGTAACAATTCGGTATATTTAGTCAAACCCAGGTTTCTAAAAGCAATTGAAATAAGTAAGTTTTGACACCTTTTTATTATTATGTAGTTTATTATCCTTGATTGGTACGATTCATTATACTATACATCATCAAATATCAAATTTGATAGGTAAGTCATAAGTCCTAACTAAATGTAAAGGCCTGATAAAACGAAAAATCTTATTAGTCCATGACAAATCAGGATAAAGACAAGGAAATTAGTTGAATTTAACATAAAACCGTTAACATGAAATATGCGCTTATGTCATATGCGTTAAGGTCATCACCCTTGTTTTGTTTCAAATACAAACAACGCTGCATTGCAAGTATAAGATAGCAAAGTGTTGTTATGTGGGGTTTGAACTCAAAACACTCAGCGCAACAGAGAGCTGATTGGTGACTGCTTAAACTTCTACGGCATCCATGCAGTCGATAACTAGTATGGATGACAATGGAATTACATCATCCAAGACGGGTATTTTTTAAATTTTGAGAAGGTCAAAGCAGCTGGGCGTTTTGCGCTTTGATAAATTACCACTGTGCGGCACAAAACAAGTCAAAGTTTGTTGCAAACGCAACATTGAGTGAGCATAACCGAATCTCTGGTATGTGTATCCTCAATGTATTCATAATAAATATTTTTTTTAAAGATACTTTAGGAAGGAATTCGGAATATACAAACATAGGATGAAATGGACTAAAAGAACACCCAGACTGAAAACAACAATATGTGAACCCACACAAAAACACTTGGCGCAGTAGAAAGCGGTCTGGCAACCCCTTAAACCGACGAATAACCGATTACGCCGACCGTGCAGTCAAATTAATGATTACTTACCTCAGCTTCGAAAGTGTGCAAAAACGGCCTTGGGTTTTTGTATTCGATCTGAAGATATACTTCTTGTTCCCATATCATAGCTCTTCGATACAAGCAATAAATTCGAAAGAAATACGATCTCTTGGCATTGTCCTTGATCAGGCAAAGGACGCCTGTGTCTTTCTTCTTCCATTTCGAGTGAGAAGGGTCCTCTGTGGTGAACAGCTGGACTACGGCAGTTGCCAGACTCTGTGAAAAAGAATAATTGTTAGGCTCGTTTGCACTTCAACTATCAGGTAGTAGAGCGACGAGGATTTCAGCACGAACCGGGGCGGTTCGATCGGGACGCAACTACCCTCGCACTGGAGATCAACATAAATTGGCAGCATTCATGCTGTCGTGTCTCTTTTGTGAGTAAAACACCGGAGGTCCAACGATGCAAAAGCATCACTAGGCCGTCATGGTGTGGGTTACCATGCTGCTTGTCTGCATTCGCAATGAGTGTGGTGGCCACTACTCTTGGATTCTGCTTCTGCTTTCCATTACACAGAGTAGAGTCACTTCGGCAGGCCCATACAAGAAACAACCATTTTACCTACATTAGACGTAAATAATTTCAAAATAACGGATTATCACATTTATGTTAAAAATAAAGTGTTACAAATCACAAAACCTGAAGGGTAAATTACCCATTCTTCGGTTGATTTCGTATATATTCAAGATATTTTTAATAATTTCTTTGATGTAAAACTTATCCAACCGCATGGAGGCTTTTATAAAGACGTAGAGGCGCAACTGCCCATAAACACAATTATTGGGCGGCTGAATGCACTCTGCAAATAACTTATTTTTACGCTAAATGGTCACCTATTAGTTACTGCCTCGGTAGCGCAGCGCTAGCAAAGTGACTGCTGTTTTTGAGCTCTCGGGTTCGATTCCCGGTTCGGACCAAATGTTTGTATAATCTACAAATATTTGTTTCGGAGTTTGGGTGTTTTCTACATATAATGCGTATGTATTTACAAAAAAAAGTATTTGTATATTAATATCAGTTGTCTAGTATCCATAATACAAGTTCTGCTTAGTTTGGGACTAGATGGCGTTTTGTGTTAATTGTCCGAAATATTTATTGTTATTACCTATGAACCGCGAAGATAATGAAGTTATTTAATTATGTATTCTAATGTTTATGAAACAGTCTTTAAACAAAATGATTAATCGAGTTTAATTATCGCAGACTCCAGAGAACAGTGTTCCGGTCGGTGAGGTACGTGTCATTTTGTTGTATAAATGGAAAATATACATCCAGCCACTACTTAGCTCACTGCTATCACTCGTTAAGATGAAAGCACCGTAACAAGATCTACGTTCGTTCTCTGTCGAAATCATTTTTGGCAAAACAATCAAGTAATGTTTAATACTAGGTAGGCTTTTTCACTGCTAGGTATTTTACATATTTAATATTTTAGTGAAATGTGTTAATTGTTTTTTCATACATTTAAATTAGTTTCAATGCAGTTTTAATTAACAACGAAAACTGAATTTTAATGATAATTATGATCAGTGAATTAAAATGAATCGAATAAACATCTATTTTATAATGAAACCATCTCGTATTTGGGGTAGTTGATTCCCAAAGAGGGTTGACTAAACATTACCTTATGAGGTCGAAGGAGTATTGCAACACTTTATATTTTTAATTGGTACTTTATTAAATAAATAAATAAATATTTCGAACTTCTGATATCGTAACACCATCTAGCTTCAAACAAAGCAGAGCTTGTACAATTATAAATAAATTTATAATGATATGATATTTGCAAATCATACAAACATTTAGTACGACCCGGGAATGAAACCCGAGACCTGAAGCACAGCAGTCGCATATGCCAACAATGCGCTACCGTGATGGTCACTATTAAGACAGACATTATTACATGTTTAGTCTAATACTCTAGTTGGTCGATATTGTAAAAAATAAAAGTACTCAAACGTAAGGAATTATTGAGGACCCAGAGCCACGATTGCCTACGATAAGTAGTTGTTAATAGGTACACTGTAAACCATAAACGTAGTAATACTATTCGATAATTACACCGTGAGCCATACTTTCCTTTACTTAGCAGTCATATCTTAATATGGTCTCTTGACAAAACTTTCGCTCTATAAACTACTAGTAGAGTGAAATTATATGATCCAAGCTACATGCTTTTCATAAACACATTTCATAAGTATCCACTTAAGAAAGGTTCTAAATCATTACTTACCGCTGATAATTTGGCGGTATTTAGTATACATATTTCATGATATCACAAAAAGTAACTAATTACAAAACAAATCAGGTATCTTTTTTTAAATAGATATTAGCTTTTATTTTTAAGAAAAACATGTTTCCTCTCGTTTTTCTGTAATCTATAGAAGTTATGTCAAAAGGGACGGAAGTGCGCAGAATAGCTTCTACAAGCGCTTAAAAAGCTGTTTACCTTCAATAAAGTACTGAAAAATAACTAGTTTGAAATAAATAGAATTTAAATTTAAAAAAATATTTCTTTAGTTTCAAAAATCATTTGAAATAATAATCAAATATTTTTTTTCAGGATATTATGTTACTTTTTGAAAAAAAATAACTACTTAAATCTTATAAATCACACACATCTACTATGAGGCTCTTCGCTTTTGCATCAAGTTTTGAGTTTTGAATTAAGTTTTGATTTTGATTTTTGGTGTTTTATAAAAGAAAGCTCTAAAAGTGTATTTATAGATACGGCACCGCAGTTGCCTTTAACTTGCAGAAAATATTAAATAGAGAACTAGCGGATCTCGTAAACGTGGTTTTGCCCTGCATAAAAAGAAATTAACAAAAAATATCCCATACGCACACAAAATTTCATAAAAGTCTGTCCAGTCGTTTAGGAGGAGTTTGGTAACAAACACCGTGACATGAGAATTTTACGTATTAGATTATCTAGTGAAGATAAAAATAGTTAACGGCTGTTGTACGGAAAACCTCCAACTTTAAAAATTACCAAGATAAGATTTTAGATACTGCATTGTTAGTAAAATAAGTTTTTCACATGGCCCTGAAAGCTCCTTAATAATTCATTTGGTAATCAAACTTGTATTAATCAGTAATTATTCCAAATTTGTTTTTGTAAAAATTTGATGTGTGGCATGCAATCAGAAAGGTTTATTTCCCATGAGTGGACTGCAATAGGCTGATGACGGGATATCTTCAGTAATAGTAAAAAAACACAGAAATTATTCTTAGTTGGAGTGTAGTACACTCAGTAGATATTAAAGGCTTAGAGCTCTTAGAGACAGATGCTCAGGCGGGAAGAACCGTATCACCCTATTCAGTACGTCAAGTTTCCTGAGCGTGGAGGTCCCGGCACCTGCGTTTTAGTGTTGAACTCTACCAGATTCTTATCATCTCATTGTGGAAGACGGCTCAGAGCGCGGTCGAGCTTAGTGACAAGCTCCTGTCGTTTTTCCTCAACATCTGCCAGCTTTGTTGCAGGTTGTCCAAAATATCGCCCATGGACTGTGCCAAGGGCTAACATGTCATTAATATACAGAGGAAATCGCGTTGGTGGCAGTACTGAGCCGTTAGGTACGCCAGCATTTACCTCTAAAAAAGCAGAGACCGCGCCGTCGCAAAGGATCCCAACCCCGCGCTGATGTAGTTATGTGTAACCAATGCCAATGATTATTTCTCATGGTGAGTAGGAAAAAATAGCAAACACTACAAGCAAACTTTTGTTTAAAAAGTGTCAGATATTTTTTTTTTCCCCAACCCGCACTTGGCCAGCGTGGGGACGTATGGCGTTAACCCTCTCCTGAGAGGAGACCCGAGCCCAGCAGTGGGACATTATGGGTTGTTGATTGATTGATATTTTTTTTATAAGCAAATAATTTTAGAAACTGGTTACCAAAAGAAAGATTGCTTTATTTTAAATTTCAAAATGTGTAAGACTGATTATAAAATAAAAATATACATATTAATGAGAAATGTATATAAAGTTATAAGCCGAATTGTCGGCGCTCTTTGCCGACTAATCGCCTACTACGATAATGGCCTTATAGTCGGCTTTACCGACTGGTCGTTGACTTACCGGTACATCTCTAAATAACATTTGTAGAAGATTAACTCCATATGACATCAACAGCGTTAACAGTCCACTGCTGAACATAGGCGTCTCATTAGAAAAGAGGTTTTGGCCTACTATATCATGCTAGCCAGACGGGTTGATATAGGCTTTGTTTCAAGTCTGGCAGGGGTCCGGATGGCGTAAGAAAGTGGTTCCCGGATCTCTCCCGTCTCAGGCGCAGAGTGGCTCACCATGGTGGTTTATTGGGTAGTCTGGCGAGTCAGTCAGGAGTCCCACACAAAGCGAACCCCCTGTCCCCGCGGGGGGGGAGCGAAGTGCGTAAATGCATTCCACCAGGTAAAAAAAAGGCTTTGTTTCAAGTGCTGGGAGGGCTGCGGATGGCGTAAGAAAGCGGTTCCCGGATCCCTCCCGTCTCAGGCGCAGAGTGGCACACCGTGTTTAGTCGGTTCGATTCCGACACACCGCCCAGCCGCAAATCCCGGTGGGATGAAGGCTCGAGGAGGTTTCCACAAGTAAAAAAAATAGGCTTTGTTTCAAGTGCTCCTTTTTTTCGGAGTGATGATATGCTGCGTTAGGTTGTTCCGTTAGTAGGCTAGATCGCAAGAAGTAAAAATCAAAAGGTTAACTAACAAAACTAAATATTATTTATCATTGTTTATCTAAAGGGAAGTGTAATGTGATATAATTTAGTTACAGTTAATTTTAATGGAGGAGGAACTCAAATTCATATAAGGAAAATGGATCATTTTAAAATAAACATTGTGATGATTAAATATTCATGCATCAAGATAATGGTTTTAAGTACAAAAAGTGATTAACATAAAGTCTTTGTTTGTTTTTATCTTTTCAACAGAAAGATTAAGATTAAAATGTTATGTATATATGTTAATGTTATATATTTGTATGTAACAAAATGTTTTATTTATCAGTGTCCAGTGAAATATAGTGTGAATCATTTGTACTTTTTGACATTAGTTCCATACATCATCAATTTATAAAAATGTAGTTATTGTATTATAATGAGCAAGAATTATTTATTTAATAACTTGTTCCGCCCAACCCTCTCACCCACGTTGGGAAAAGCGTCTTTTGTATTTGATTTACTAAGCATACATAGATTTAGCAGTACTTACCAGAATACTTTATTTTTATTGTATTTTATTTATGTAGACTAGCTTCACACTGCGGCTGATACCGTAGCTCGAGGCTCAGCTAGTTATACACATTTATCACTAGTTTATGCCCGCGGCTTCGCCCGTATATATGTCGGTTTTTGCGGCAAATAGTAGCCCATGTGTTATTCTGATGTATAAGCTATATTACTGTAGTTTCATCCAAATCCGTTGAGTAGTTTTTACGTCAAAGAGTAACAAACATCCTTACAAAATTTCGTGTTTATAATAGTAGGATAAATAAGATAAACTCCGAAACTAAGTAACCAATTCTCATGTATTTTTTAATGTGACTTACATTAAAAATTACATGAAAATTACCAATACATAAGTAACATTTATAATATGTTTTGTAAAACTGTAATAAGTTTAGTTTTAAGAATTTTATGAATAATAAGCTTCATTCAGAAAAAAAAACAGATCTTAGTTCAGAAATTATTGATATAAATCATCATCAGCTTATCACAGTCCACTACTGGACATAGGCCCCTCTCCACCACATAGTTAGATCTTCAACTATATTTATATCCCAGATATAAATACTGTGGTATAATAAACATTGATGAGGAAACTACAATAACAGAATATATTATGGTAAACAGACTATTGATTGATTTTCCTTCTAATAGAATTGTAGAGAAGATACCTTTACCAAGTGAAAACCCCACAAACCCACATTCAACTCACATTAATACCCTGTAATAATCCACTGCAGGAGATTGATTTCTCTTTAGAAATGAAATTACAATCATCCATTCTAATATTCATCATCAACAACCCGTAACGTCCCATTGCAGGACTCGGGACTCCTCTCAAGAGAGGGTTCAGGCCATGCGTCCCCATGCTGGCCAAGTACGGGTTGGGCGTTGCGACTGGCAAGACAATGTTGTAACTACATAATCTTGCTATTGGATCTTTTTAAGCCGCCCAAAGGCCTAAAACTAAGCTTCATAACTGTTATCCTATGAAAACAACTGTGACCAACTACTTAACATGACCTCCAAATCACGGAAACGCTCATGGTAACATGCCATCAGCGCCCGCCCATCCAGGCAGTGACAGCGTCGTTGTTGGGTACCCTCGGTGATTGTTTCTAATCACCGACTGCAACTGAGCTATGAGAGTCTCTATAATAATACTATAAATTCAATAATTAACTTTGTCTATCTGTTACTCTTCCTCAGTTAATCTATTGCACAGATTTCAAGGGAAAGGGGTACTTTGATACATGAGGAAGGACATAACTCTACTCTCTTTACTGCAATAACTAACACATACCTAAGTGGTGGGTGAAATCTAGTTTAAATAAAATTTGGGGCTAGATCTTTTCTTAACGTGTGGAAACCCCCTCAGGCCTTCACCCCACCGGGGTTTGCGGCAGAACTGTGTGTTGGCTAGCCTATGAGAGCCTTTAGCCGTTAAACACCTATAATATCATTCCAGAGTTAATGAAAATGTACTCTAGATATTGCCATAGTAAGCAAGTTTTCTTTTGACATTGATAGAAATCTCTTATCATCAAAGGATTCAAGAAGAGAAAGAGGAAAGTCAATTTACATGAATAATTAATTGAAGGATAGTGATTTCTGGCTGCAGTGACACTCAGAAGACGGTTAGGACTATCACATATCTTCTACAGCAGTGAAGCCTACACAAGCTTACATTTCATTCATAATTTAACATTTCTTCAAAAAATATTTATTTAAATTGAAACTCTGTATCAAGATCTGATAAAAATAGTGTCCACTCAATGCCACTTGCATTATTTCCTCAATTAAAATAGAAGAAACAATTATTAAGCTCAAGGTGTGTGAAAAACTTAGTGTACTACAAAAATCTTTTTCTGTATAGTGTGTTAATTATGTTATTTTATTTTTTATTTTATGGAAGAGTGGGCAAACGAATAGACATATTGCTTGATGGCAACACCAGAGGCTTCACAGGTGCATTGCCAGCCTTCGGGATAGGCCTCCTGTATAGTCACTCACTAATTGAAATACTACTATATATATATTAGTTTTTGCCTGTCGCTCTGCCTACATATACATCAGTTATCATAGTAAATATCCTATTTTCTTCTTTGAGAAAGTATCTCCAGGCTAAATTTCATTAAAATTGATGCAGTGGTTTAACCTTGAAAGCCTAGAAGGACAGTATAAAAAAAAATTGAATTTATAATATTATGTTTATAATATTATGTTTTTAAATGTTACATCCATACCAAGGATGTAACATTTAAAAACAATAAAGAACAAAACTGAGAATGATAATGCATCTGTGATGAGATCAGTGATTTTTCTCTAGAAAATGACCAATAATCTTTGGAATGTGCATAGTAAATACATAAATTAGGTAACAAACAATGTATTTGTAGCATTAAAACATAGGCAAGATTAAATTTTTTTGTATTCTAATGCATTTTTAACACAATGAGTACATAAACATTAGTATTTATTTTTTTTATAAAATTTTAATTGGTCCAGTTCATAGGAATAAAGGGGATCGAAAACTACTATCGTAACTCTTTAGAAACACTACTATTCACATATTGTTATACCCAATAAAAAAAGAATATTCAACAGGTAGACAAATACAGCACTGATTTAGAGTATCTATTTTTGGCTAATCTGATACTAAGTCTTCGTGATTACAAGTCGATACAAAGTAAAATTATCAGACCCATATCGTCTGATAAAAACTGAATTTACTCTGATACGTAATCTAAGGGCAATCTGAATCACGCGGATCATTAACGTGAATTTATATGCAACTCACCTGACATTTTGGTCCAATCAAACTGAAGACCTGCTCATTCTCTTCTCGAGATAACAGGACACTCGACCTGTTCTCTCCCCTCGGCATCCTGTCCACTTAATTAACAAAACACTAAAAATTACTACTATGTGCAAGGACCGATGTGTCAATCGACGAGACTTTCAAACATTTTAAAGCTATATAAAATCCAATCATTTGACATGAACACTTATTAAATAAGAAAAATAAGAGCATTTCTCAATGTCCTGAAACACTTATTTCACTATTTATCACAATAATCTTAAAAAAAGGCTAGTGTCCCACTTCACTTTCTCTCTCGACGTCTATGGATATTCTGACTAATTTGGTGTTACCAGGTATTGTATTCGCTCGTTATCTAAATGTTTCAGAATCGACTTTTTAATTATGTGTTGTGTGTGTTATTTTCAATTTTTGCCATCAGAACATTTTATGGTATGGACAAAATTGAAAATATTTGTTTTTATATGTCTCTTTTAGTTTTGGTAATACAGAAAAACCCAAACAACGTGTAGATTAATCTACCTGTTTTCATGGCTGAATATAACACCGCCACCGGTTCGATTTCAGCAGCTATCGAATTTGAACTATACACAAAACAAAAATCTTTTCAATAATATAACACAAATTTTTGTTGACTTCTTTTCTTCTTTAGCACGTTTTTAAATTGATAATTTTCAGTGACGTATGAAATGATAAATGGCAGGTCAGGTTCATTTATTTGTTTGCTTCCTATGACTTCGTTTTTTTTTCGAAAGACTGTCCCCATTTCATCTCGTCCATATCTTTTATGAACATATTATTATTCTGCCAATGACATGTGTTTATGATCATGTGATCATAAACACATGTCATTGGCAGAAAGAGCTTATTAGCTGGTTGCCATTTCATCAAAAGAAGAAGAACTACGACTCCATTAACTTTTTTTAAAGAATTTGTCGAGCGACTAGACTAATAGCTGAGATAGCGGAACTATCTGCATACTGTAAGGAAAAGCTTCGAGTCTCGCAGTTTCACAAAGTCGGTTGAAGATTTTTTTTAGGCAGCAATTTTACGTTCATACGCCCTTTGTTACCGCGAGACTCGAAAATTTAGTTCATAGTGTTTTCCATAAAGATTAAAAAATGTAATCTGTGGTTTAAAAAAAAAATTCATTTTTTTTTAATAAAATTAATTATTATTTTATTTTGAAAACTCCTCAGAATGAACCAGTGTTATATTCAAATCCTGAAGTGCAAAAATAAAATACAATAATCAATTCAAACTCATTCAGTCGACATGTGATATAAAAATGTGATAGATTTCACATTTTAAAATTTCGCGCCTATTTCTCCAGTGGTCATGACGTCAGGCGGCTGTTAAGTGTTTATATGCAACTGAAAACTGTTGAGGTTGACTGTTCTTTAAAAATCAATTAAAAAATGAAATACCTGTTTTAAAACATTGAAATAACTAAAAACCTTTACAAATAAATTATATTGTACATCTGTAGTGTCTGTTTGTATTTTCAAATAAACAGCATTTTACTAAATGCAAATTAAAGTATTTATGATACTTACATCAAAAAAAATATTTTTACTTTTTTGTCTGCCCGTTCCGGCTAACCTCTGGACCAATTTTGACGGGACTTTCATTGATAGGTAGCTACTGATATAAGTTGTAACTTAGGCGTCTTTTATTTTAGACTAGCTGCGGTCTGCGCACTGTAGTGTTACTCGCACTTGGCGATGTAAAAGTACGACAACTGAGGAGAGCAGATAGTTTTAAATAAATCTCGTGTCACATCGTTGCTCACGATGAACTCAAAACTATGTAACCGTTTTATGGTTTTCTTTAATCTTTCTTTAAATGTTTGTTTTATACTGGCCTGGCCTGATGTTTAAGATAGGTCAGTTAAAATCACACTTGGACCAATAGGAGCCGGGCATGATTGATTATAGATGCAGATGAAGTTTCGTGGCTCAGCTATTTTAGTTCTTTATTTAACATTCATTATGGTAATTTAATGATAATGAGATATAATTACCTTAAAAAAAAACACAAATATTGTTTTTTAAATCGGATCTCATCAATAAACCATTTACATTGCAAAAAAAGCAAAATGTTTTATCAAATGAGTTTAACGTTGATCTACAGCACTGTAGAATGAAAAAGTGTTAGATGTTTAACGTTGTACATTATTATACTATGCTACATCTGTCTTTTAATATTTAACGGCCAACTGATGCTGTGTGTTTGCCGCGAGTCGTTGCACCCCTGATCCAAATAATTGCTTGTTTTTTTTTATTCATAAAAAAAAACGGCGATACGCATGAGTTCCAAGTTGAGATACTCTTCCTCTGCCTCTCTTAATATCTTTCTCATGTGTCTCTGATCAATATTTTCTTATCTAAGGTAGATAATCAATATATATATAT